>OZ024904.1:50247836-50847836 GCA_964017125.1 Flabesymbios commensalis
GACGAGATCTACACACGCCTGGCCTTCAACAATACCGGAATCAGGCAAGGCCAATATCAAACATGTTGATAGGGCCCAAAAAACACGATCACTTCTTGGCAATTACATCAATATTTTCTAGCCTCACAGCAGATAGCCTCCACTTTTCATAAAATTTGTTTGAAGAGCTTAAAAAGACAATTAAAACACGAAGTAAATTGACACCATCAACCAATTAATTAAATTTAGTGTTAATTTCAAAATTGGGACAGGGTGTCTTTTGAGACATGAGGCAAATTGCGACAGGGTCCGGTTTGGACAATGCTGGAGGCACGATTCTACCCATTTCTAACAAGTTACTCTTTCTTATTAACTCATACTATTATTATCTACTCTTGTGGCAGTGCTATATCTGAGTGACTCATTGATCTGCATATATATATCGCGTAGTTGGCTACTGGTGTGTAGAATATACAGACATCACACAAATTACTAAACCAGTGCCTGAATATTTGATTTTTGTGTGATATATTGCGACAACAGATTATGACTTGTAACATATTAATTATACAATCATAGTCTATTATAGGCCTACTCTAGCTCTGTAAACTATTATACACCGCAAGCCCCACACTTTTTCCGAACACCTCGATTATTGACTAATAAAATATTGTTTCAAACAAACACGTTATATCACACGCCCAGTATTCATTGGGTAATTGATATGCTGTCTTAGGTTTTGCCCAGTCATAATCTACGCAATCAGAATTGAACAATCGTTGTGAGTGATATATGTGTTTGACCTCGCTGTACACCAGATGTTATAATTTATACAGCAGGTTTGCGCTACACTTTAGCCTACAAAATACAATAAATATATTATTGGAAGTGTGTGCTCTCCGTATATTGGATGTTGTTCTGACGTTTGTGTGTGGCTGCCGGACTTCTGGTGGTTAAAAAAATCATAGGCTACATATACGTCGAAGACGTTGAAATAAGTTGTGCATGCACAACTTTCTGTGGCGTTTTCCACGTGCACATACTGTAAGCATGCACATGATTACGCTGTGTCCAAAATTCAATTTTTCTAGTCATGCGTCGTCTATGTTTGACTGGGATTTAAGCTGATCAGCCAACTCAAAATAACTGGGGGTGTTCCTAACGCATCAGGGTAGAGTTAATGGTGGTTTCCTCTAAACAGTAGACGGTGATCCGACATTGTCACAATGTCTGTCCAATGGCCCAAGCATTTGATGAACATTGGAACACAAATTGAACATAGGCCCAATAGTTGATAATTTTTAACTATCATTTTTGTGATATTATAGGTATTTAAGACTGCCATTAGTGCCTAACTCTGCACCTCTGGAGGGAGATATAGATTCGTTTGTCAACCTGTACAAGGTAAGCGTGCTCTATCTTAACTTTACTGGTCAATATACCTCAGTTCTAATAATTCAGAAGATGCGGACCGAATACAATGTTGATCTGATTTGGGGCCAGGGGCGTAGCCGCTGGGCCAACATTTGGTCAGCTTTGGTTCAGCTTCTCATGTTTGCTGAAATGCCACATTTCAGTCCAGCTTGCATTGGCAACATTCGGCTGTACGTAATCATGAAAATATTAAGATTGAAAAATAGTTATAGGCCTGATATACTATTTTTTAAATGCGGTAGAGTCGTGTCATATATTACAGTCCTAACTAGTGATTTTAAAACTTTATCCGCAAATGAACACGTCATAGCTTCCAAGCAATGAAATAATCTTACGCTCTGAATTTGAAGTTTTCAAATAAATGTGTGTTTCCCGCAACACAGCCTCGAAGGCTAGTTAATGCTACGTCTGTATATAAATACCCCGCGAAATAGGAAGGTTTGAATGAGTATAACTGGTAAAACGTAGTTCCACATGTAGTCGGCCTATTTCTCTTTATACATTTCTAGATAGTCCACAATTTAGGCATTTTTAAAATCTGTACAGTATGAAGAATTTCTGGCGCAATTCTCCCTGTTGTATAAGATGAAATGAACATTTTATGAACATTGCTGCTGCTCCTTCATATCAAGAGCTCTCTACTTATAGACACTTCCCCACTTCTTCAAAACACGTTCGAATTCTGGCAAGAGCTGCGGTACGTGTTCGACAGCCTGTGTGGTGACAAGCAGATCGGGAGTAGGTCGGGCCACGCTGGGCATGGTCATGGCGTGTCTTATGGAGGCCCACAAGACCGGCTTCACAGCAGAAGCTAGGTGCGTATAGTATTCCACGTTTTAGCTAAACAAATCCTCTCTGATGTTCATTGTCATTTCAAATCTTGATCATACATAATTTATTCAGGAAAGGTAAACTTGTTTTCTACATGGTACGAGAAGTATTTATAATCATTGCTCAAAATATAATATAGATGAGATAATCAACTTTGCTGCAGTTTTGCTGAATGTATCAGCTTTATTTAAAAGGTTACAATAGGATTCAACATGCCAGATATCATATTCTGTTTTCCCTTTGTGCATAATTATGCAAATATGCTAATAGCTATTAATTTTTCCACCAGGAATTTACGTATTATTCAAGGGATCAAAAGATTCAAACACCACAGAATGAGATTTATGTATGGTAGATCTAGACAGTATGTTCTTTATGATCCATGTGAATTAAAACTAACTCATGTGTTGTTGTCGCAGAGAGAAACCATACGCAATAAACGAAAAAAGTCCCAACTTTGAAAGAGGGGAGTTTCACGCAATCAATCGTCTGGTGACATATCTGCCCAATGGAGCACAAATAAAGCACGAGGTTTGTTCAAAAACACACAACCATATCCATGAACATTGTATCCAGAACCATAAAGTATTCTGCTATTTACCGTCATTACATTGGATTGAAAGGACCTGTCTGATACGTTCAAGTTTCAATACCAAACATGACGAAATTATCTCAGCCTAATTTAACTAATGACACATGATAATAGCCTTGTAAATGGATGGATAAAGTGTTTTTTTACATTAAATTGAGTATCCAGAGACGCTATGTGATTTAACGCCATTTTCTACTTTGTTCGGTTTTAGGTGGACACCGTTATTGACATGTGTTCGGCTGTGATAAACCTGCGTTCGCTGATCAGCGAGAGCAAAACTAATCTTGAAAGTATACAGGAAGATTATATCATTGAGGTGAGGCCTTTGTTGAATCTTCAACATGCAAAATGCATCCAAAATGCATCCTAGAGTTCAATTGTGTTGGTATTTACAGGTCAGCTGATGTTGATGAAACACAGGACGTATCTGCCATGGTTTCCAGAATTGACGTAACATCCGCAACTAGAAATGAAAAAAATGTTTAATATAAATTTAGGCGTATGTCACACTGTGATGATATGCCAGGTAGATCCCCCATACGCTGTCCACATTTAAATTAAAGTGTGAAAACGAGATAAGGATGTTCGATCTGTCGTCAATACACTTTAATGTCCCGTCCTTTGTGAGTTGGGGTGATGCATTCTATCAAGAGCTTCTATTATAATATAAAATGTGACCTAGGCTTTAGATATTCTGGTCAGTCAGGATCACGTTAAATGTCCTCCCTCTGTCAAATCAGTCTCAAACTTTGATTATTTGGATATTGTATTGACGTAGCCTCAAAACCTTTTAATTAATTTAGGCGCCATAGGCCTATATATGTGCCATATAGGCCTAAGTTTTATTTCAATCACTGACACTCCATAATGAAGCCCATTTGTAGATATGTGTAATAATCTGATAATATAACGCATTAAAATCATTCTGATTCTGCACTCGTCAACTCATCGTGTTTTCAGGGTGAAAGTGCCAAGAAGTTGTTAAGGAAGAAATGCACAAGTCATCTGGAGAAGTACTTTTATCTGATTTGCTTCAACGCGTATCTACATGCGGAGGTTAGTGTGAATTCAAGAAATGTTTTCTCTTTTCACATGCACAACCTGATATCTTATCAATTTGAACTGTCATCAATATTTTTCTCTCGGGCTTTTTCTAACCATCACCATCCCCCCCCCCCCTTACGTCAATTATCTAAATTTGCTTTGTATCACATTGCTGTCTGTTGAGGGCGCCGGGAAGTCGCGGGCAACGCACCTGCCCTGCGCTGCATGAGCGCTCGAAGCAGGCGCTAGGCACACGCCAGCAGTTCATGCAGCGGCTCGAGCAAAGTACAGGCTGTGACTATGTTAGTTCTGCAGCTTAACCCTTGGAGCTGTGAATAACGACGTTTTATTTGTAATCATTTGAGGTGGTGTTCCACACGATACACGGCTTTAAGTGCAAAATTTGTTTTTAATTTATCGAAATTAAGTCCAAACATATAATGTTTTCCTAAATTTAGGACACATTTTCTCTTTTAAAAATGGTGCACTAAACAAACTGAAAAAAATGGCTATGATCGTCGACATTAGCATCTTAGGGTTTAATGGGCACTGTATGCGTCCAACGCGTTAGCAAAGCGCTATTCATTCGCCCTTTGCGTTGGAAACACGCTGTGCAATTGCTACCAGCTTGCGACGTTTTTCACACTTGGGACTCGAATTGTTATTTTTTTTATTTTTTTCATGCGTGAACTGTGCGTCGTTTATGTGTGGATGGGCCAAACCTCGGTCAACAAAAACACAACGAATTCAGAACGTTTGCTCTATTTGTGCCTAACGTTAGACTGGCGCTGGTCTGACGTTCTTCTGGCGTCTACATTCACAGGTAGAAAAACGCTTATATTTTTTAACATGCAGAAAATGTGCGCAGAGGTTGACGCAAATTATGAACGAATTCTGACACACGCCCAGCGAATCACAACGCACTGACCAAAATTCTTCATGTTTTTTTGTGCGCTGGACGTGCGTGATGGTATGTGTGGGCCTTTACAGACGTTGGTCAATAATTGAACCAGTTTTACGTATTGTTCCCACTTAGTTTAGCAGTCAGACGCTGAGTGCATGTGACATTCAAACCCTTTTGTTATGCTGAAAATGCCAAACCTAGCATCTTAACATTCAAGAGAATTTTTTTTCAATATCGCCATCAATTTCATCAACAATTTATATTTCAACCAAATAAAATTAAGCCGCTAAGAGCAGGCCATACCCAGCAAACACAAAACATTTGTATAACATTTACACCACGTCGTACCAACGTCGAAGACGTTGAGCCGACGTTGTATAAAAGTTACACAAATGTTTTGTGTTTGTTGGGTAAGCAGATAAGTCCGCTCTTAAAAGCGGTGCCCACATGGCAAAACTTCTTTATTTGACAAACATTCAAGCAAGTATCACTGGCCAATAGAATATTACGATGGCCTAACCCAGCAAACACGAGACGTTGGCCCAATGCTGGGTTGATGTTGGCCTATCGTCTTCAAAGCTGCGCAACATTAACCCAACATTGGGTCAACGCCTTGTATTTACTGGGGACTAAAATTGCTGCCCTCTGTCATCATCGTTTTGTTGCATGGCGTTACAGTTTTCCAGCATGTGCTCGAGAAGGTTCAGTCAGTGGATGAGTTCAGAGCCACAGCTCTATGTGATAGCCAGCCAACTGGACGTGTCCGAAAGGTACACCTCTCCTCTACTCATCAGTAAAGCTCAGAGACATCTGGTAAGTGGCTCAATTCAATTAACCTTTATCCTGCTAATCACTACTATTCTTCGTTTTTAATCTGTTCTACTAGTCGATCAAATCACTGTTGTAGGGAGTGAAATGTGTGTCTAAACATCCAGATTTGTAAATATGTGTGCTCAAATGAAACAAAGATTAGTTATTTTCAGTCCTTTGAAGTTGTGGATCGCTCTTGCCAGCATTAGAATTGTTGATCAATACCATTCTTACCAATGGAGAATATCCATCTGGATGGGCTACCGGTATAATCCACCCGGTCCACAAAAAGGGGGACCATGGCGTTCCAGATAATTACAGAAAAATCACAGTCATGCCGTGTATTGGGAAACTATTTGAATCTATACTTAATAACAGACTCTCATTTAAAAACGAAGTATGTAATGATAATGATCCCTATCAAGCTGGTTTTAAAACCAATTCGCGAACTACGGACAATATATTCATACTATGTGCCATCATAGATAAACAAAGGTGTCTTTCTAAACCCCTGTATACATGCTTTGTCGATTTCACAAAAGCATTTGACTATATTGATAGAACAGCATTATACTACAAATTATTGAACAGGGGAATAGACGGCAATTTGCTAAACATAATAAAAAGCATGTTTTCTAAAGCAGAGTGCCGTGTAAAATGGGACTCGCATATCAGTGACATATTAAAAAGCGAATTTGGGGTTCTACAAAGCGGTATGCTCAGTCCCAAACTATTCACGGAATTTTTACAAGACATATCCGCATCATTTGACCAAGATCAAGGTATCGCAGTGGACACCTTACTAATGGTATATCTGTTATTTGCAGATGACCTTGTCCTTTTTTCAAAATCTGCCGAGGGATTACAAAAACAGCTAACTGCCCTGTATTCATATGCTTCCCTATGGCATATCATAGTTAGCATTCCTAAAACAAAAGTTCTTATCTTTAATGAACGTTACACAACAGTATGCGGAAGCTTCCACTATGGTGATAACATTATAGAAAAGGCTGAACAATATAAATACCTTGGTGTAGTGTATAGCACCAAGTCCGCTAATAACGTGTTAAAAGAAACTTTTCTCATCTTGCTTCCCAAGCTGGGAAAGCAATCTTTGCTCTACGTAAACAGTCCCGTCCTGTGGTCGGTAAATTGTCACCCACTATTGCGCTCAAGGTATTTGATTGCCAAATATTGCCCATACTAGAATATGGAAGTGATATATGGTATACAGGCGATGATGTTAACGATCTGGAAAAAATCCATCTAAAATTCCACACTTGGCGTTAGAAAGCAAACACCTACTCCTGCAATATATGGGGACACGGGTCGATTTCCACTGATCATCCGGCAACACATAAAAGCTGTAAAATATTGGTGTAGAATTCTAAAATTATCTCGGAGCCATCCAGTCAGAAATGCCTACAATATGCTACTTGAGCTAGATGCCATTGGCTTCACGAACTGGTGTTCCCGTATTCGCTCTGTCCCCGAACGAACCGGGCTTGATCAAACTTGGGAATCACAGAATATTGGGGATACAAATAAATTCATGCTTTCATTTAAAGAATCAATAGTTAGAATATTTACACAGCAGTGGAGAAAAGATATTGAGAGCTCGAGTAAGCTGCGCACATATGCATTAGTAAAAAAATATTTCTGTGTTGAACCATATATCTTGCACATAAGGGGGAACCACCTCATAACAGCAATGGCGAGATATCGAATGAGCTCACATGATCTAAATATAGAAAGAGGACGATTCAATAATCCAATCACTCCAAAAAATCAGCGAATATGCACAAGGTGTCAATTAAACGAAATTGACGATGAAATACATCTTCTTCTCCACTGTTGCGCTATGAAGAATGAATGCGAAATCTTGTATGATTCTGTAGCCGCAATTATCAATATACAACCGACAAATGAAATGTTTCTAGGAATTATGACATCTAGAGACATAACAGTGGTGAAGTCACTAGCGCAATTTATTTATGGTTGCTTTTAACAAATTAAGGGCTAAAACTACTGAGTATAATAAATCTGTCACCTGTCGCTATATTATTCATATTATCATGCCCTCATGATCTGACTTGGGTATTACCACATATCAAGACGGTTGTTGCTCTCGGATCTTATTATTTGGCTTTTTGGGGCCGGTTAGGGACGTTTCCGTCGCCTTTGTTATCAGACGAGGTGGGGCCTTATGGAGGATTTCAGAGTTGCTAAGTCAACTGATTTTCTCCATGAGGTCGGGAATGTTTTTCTTCGATTGTAACTCCGAGTATGTGGTTCTAACTAGGTCGTGATTGAAACAGTATGAATTAAACAATATAGTGAATTATAAAAAGGCTTAATGTTTTTGTGCGAGGGCCATGTCCTGTGTGAATTGCACAAATAATTTTTAACCGCCATTACTACTGTTATTACGTCGTTAAGTTTGCACCACTAGTCAATCTCGGGGAATCTCCGCGCTCATAGCGACTGTGCTTGCATGGTCACATGACACGGAGCTACCTGTTTATGCCATATTTATTGTACTTGCATGATATTATATTTAATTTTAAAAAATACCATATAATTTTTACCATTGGCTTATTGCATACTCCAGTTACTGTAGCATAATCATGCACTTGTATATATATATTTTAGGTTTCTACGCTTTCCAGAGTGTCTTTTTTGCTACTATATATAATTAGTATGTCATACGTAGTAGCTATTTTATCTCTGGTTTTGGTGCGGGAAACAAAATGATAGACCTCTATGTTATCTTGGCAATGCCTTTTATTTCATTTTTAGTAGTAGTCATTTATATTATCGAAATACCCAGTTTTTATTTTGGCAATGCCACTTAACATGATTTTAGCTGTGTATGTCATACCATGTATATTATCATATGATTTTAACAAACTAACAATCTTGTATATACATGTACATATATCTCTTTCATTTCTATGACAAATAAGTCTGTAATGACTTTTCTTTTCTGTCAATAAAATATCTGTCTGTCTGTCTGTCTGGTAGCGAGACACAACTTTAAGTGGGTGGAAATTTAAATAAATTAACAGGATAAGGGTGTGGTCTATTATATTCCCGATTGTCAATAACAAAAATCGTGTTTTTTTATTTGGGTGGAGAACTTCTGGTGAAAGGGCCTGCTGTAAGGCATATTTTATTGTGAGCTGTTTTGATGGACAGTTCACGTGAATATCATTGTACCTATCACCAAGAATACATAATATTATATATTCTTGATATCACGTATTGCGCGGAAAATGATGACGGGCCCTAGCTATATCATCTTTACAAGCTGATTCATAAAGATCAGGGTCCGTGTTCTGTGACTAGTTATTATTTACATTCATATTAACATATGTAGACCTAATTCATTAACGGACCTCTTAATTGTTTGTAATCATTTTCAATAAATCAACGAAATCATCTTTCTTAAAAATTTTTTTACTGATATTAATAGAAAACAAATAGAGTGTGTGATATATTTGCTATGCCTTACATTACTAATAAATATGACATAACTATGCTACAAGACCTATGTATTATAGCTTATTTAGCTGGTAGTTAAGAAATTTATACAGGCATATAAGTAATATTTCCAAGCCGGGTACATATATTTACAGACACCTTTGTATTCAGTTAAATGTTAATATAATTTAGCTGTAAAAAACGCTAATTAATATTTTTATTTATAATACTTATTATATATTATATATCTGAGGGATATTGTCTTCCATTTTAAGCTGGAATTGCTAATGCTGTGACGCAATTTCATCTTCGAATAAATAAAAGATAGGATAATCTCCAAGCAAGCATGAGACGTTGGCCCAACGTTGGTTTACTGTTGACCCACCGTCTACGACCTTTGACCGACAGTAAACCAACGGTGGGCCAACGTCCCATGATCTAAAAAAAATGGGATTACCTTTTTTCAGATCATGAGACGTTGGCCCAATGATGGTTTACTGTTGGCCCACAGTCTACGACATTGTCCCAACAGTAAACCAACGTTGGGCCAACGTCTCATGTTTGCTGGGTATGTTCTAATTGGTACTTATTCTCACAGGTGGCTGACGAGTACCTCAGCCTGGACGTTCTCAGCTCACAAATGGATGTACAAGCGTCCAACTTTAGACGTGTGCTGGGTCTCTCAGTCTACGGTATGGCACAGCCGTCAAGAAAAGTGGGTATACTATTCTGTGTTTTGTGGTGGAAGCCCAGTAAACACAAAATATTTGTAGAACATTTGTACAATGTTGGTCCAACGTCGAATATTAGAATGGTTGTTTTTTTACGTTTCATTGTGATATGGAGATCAAATCAATGTTGCCTCCATTTACATTAGCGAACAGCGTGATTTTTATTTCATAGACTTCGATTATAATGACATTCGGTATTTTAAACTGTCGCAAAAATGTTCATATCATTTTACAATATTCTATCACGAATGTAGCCTTTTGTGGGTGATGATATCTGGTTTACACTGTAATTTAAGACGCCGCGTTATTACAAAATTATTCTCTTCATGCATTGCATAATTTTTGCTAAGACATTGGTCTTTTACTTAGACATATTTTTTGTATATTTTTAAATATATTTTTACAAACACAATGCCGGATGGAAGCATATATTTAGAAGTCAAATAGATGTATGATTATGAAACAAAACAAAAGTAGGCCTACGTAACTATTTTCGACTTCATAATAATAACTAATTTGTATGTCGATTGCCTCATCAGGGTCTTTCTGGGGTGGTATCTCACCTGCTACACAAGAAGCAGGGTCACCCGTCTGTAGTGATGTTCAACCTTAGAGAGGACCTGGTGGTGGAGTGTGACGGGGCAGCGTACAGCGTCCGTGAATCGGACCAGCTCGACCAACCGCTCGTCATGGCTGGAATAACTGGTCACGAAATAGAGGTAATGCGTTAAACCTAATATAAATTGGATGTGCCCCGGTAGCCATAGACCTACCAGGCCTATTTTTTACATCGTGTAGTCCATTTGGTTCATTGTTCCTAAAATTTAGGTTATACATTTATAATGAGTGAAATGTTCAGCTTCTAAAATGTATTTTAAAACTATATACTCTATACTGTATTATTTCAAATCCATAGGGGTTTATTCCCGCTTGAGATAGTAGGCCTATCTATAATCGTCTATTGTCCCAGTTATTATTAAATCTTCGCCCACTCACTATGTCGTGGAAACTTAGTCCTATTAGTATATAATTACAATAATTATTATTTTCAACAATCTGACGTAGGCTATACACACTGTAGCCTCCAATATTTATTTTCTTTTTTCTCGAAAACCCATATCCTGACTGCTTACCATGGTTAACAGTAGTTGCTCGAAAACTGGCTATACTAAGCTGATGGCCGCTATCGCTCTTTCTTAGAAAGTTTACTTAAACGCTCTGCAATATAAAAATTGATATAATCCTCACGAAACTGTCTCAGACCGTTCATCTGCGACTGATAACTCTGGTCAAGGCAAAAATGATTAATTTGCAATGCAAGATGGCCGCCACAATATTTTCTTCGAAACACACCATACATGCATTTAACAATATTCACCCTATCACCAAGACACTTTGTCAGACAAGATTATGCCCACATGTTTTTCTGCCTAATTACCCTGTTTGAGTAAAACACTGTATCAGTTATTTTCTTAATCAAAACAACAGTTTTTTTCAAAATTTGATTTCGAAAAGCACTACAGTCAGTAATATTTTTTCCAATCTTTACGAAACTTAGGCCTATTTTGTCTAATATCTAAATCATTACCCTACTTGTGGTTCTAAACTGATTAAGTTGCTCAATTTTTTAGGGATGGAGACCTCCATTCTTTGTTATGTGACTTTAAAATTATATTAAAATCACAATTTAGCTATCAATTGTTTTCAATATTCAGTGATCAATATAACTAGAACGAGCTCAAATTGGTCGAAGATTTTCAGAAAATTCCACAGAGTCAAATAATATGTGAGATATACTGTAAAGCTGATAATTTTACAGAGTTCAGATTTTCGCGAATTTGTGTTTTTGGGACTTTGATGATATGTAGCGCTGATAATAATAATTTTCGCGAGATTCTTGAATCCTCCTCGCGAAAAGTAAAACCTCGCGAATATTACCAGATACACAGTAGTAGCAAGATCTAGAGAAAATTAGAGGCATTCAATATTGGATAGTATGTTTTAATTTGCAAACTTTTTATATAATTATGTGCTCCTTCAAAATATATTTTTTTATATATATATTTGATCATTATTTTATTAGATTGTGTATTAAAGTATTAAATGAAACTAAATAAAGTGTTATGTATTAAAGTCATGATAATTTATAATGTTTTCATTTTCCAGGAAAAGGAAGAGCAATTGAAAAGAGCAATCAAAGAAAAAGACACAATCGAGGTAAGATTATAATGTGAAATTAAATTGTCTAATAAATTTGTTCCCGTTACCATTTTTTGCGATAATAATGTGTCATAAAATGTACAGTAAAACAAATTGTCATTTCTATCATCAACGTTGCTTTTATTATTATTTCTGATTGGATTGCTCAGTCATATTAATTTCAATTTGAATGTAAACTCATTTTATTCAAAGTGGTGTCTGGGCAGTCGGGCGGGGGCCCTAGGGTAGTGGTTAGCACCGCTGCCTTTCACGCCAGAGTTCGGGGGTTCGGTTCCCGGTCTCGGCGGTTTGAAAAAAAACAAAAAATGTTTCTTCCCCATGCACGTGTAAAAGTCAGTATTGTGGGGAGCCTCCGTGACCGTGAGGTAGCGTGCTCGGCCTCAGACCGCCAGGGCCCGAATTTCGAATCCTGTGTCTGGAGGACAGTGTCATCTCAATCATCCTCAGGAGGTTTTCCTGGCCCAGTTTAGCCTATATGTGCACAAAGGTGGCCTAAAGCCCGATTCATTTTATTTGTCTGGGCAGTCTCTGACACATTGGTAGAAAATCACTATAGACTGCAAGCAGGCTGCCGCCGCATGGATTGTAACCTGGGTTCATACAACTGATAATGTTATTTTATAAAACTTAAGCAAACGGGCATACGTGACAGTATGAATAGCTGTGCCCGTTGCATTCATTGGTATAAAAAATGTTTTCTGTATGTCCATTGTCAAGTATTCTAGTCAGAAGCTTGAATCACCCATGGCTATGTATGCTATGTATATGTACAGCTGTATGTCATACCCATAAAATCACTGTTCAGGTATACGAAGAGATTGACCAAGAGCCCAAGAGCAAGACGTTTAACAGTGTCCTAACCATGACAGACATGGTGAATCAGCTGAAGATGCAGACAGAAGAACTGGTATACCACAGACTTCCCATGAATGACGACGCAGCCCCCTACGAGACAGTGAGGCATTCAATCAATCAATCAATCAATCAATCAATCAATCAATCAATCAATCAATCAATCAATCAATCAATCAATCAATCAATCAATCAATCAATAAATCGATCAATCATTCAATCAATCAATCGATCGATCGATCAATCAATCAATTGATTGGATCCATAAATCAATCAATACATTATTCAACCATAAGATTACACGGATTTAGATGTATGTAGATGAGATGTACTGTAGCACTGCCGCTGACAGAATTAATTTGCTATTGTTATTCATTTTTCGTATGTCCATTGTAGATATTTGATCAGATTACGTCTGTGATTATAAACCTGGAGCAGATATACACTGACGAGGACGGCCCTGCCCTGCTGTTTCAGTGTCGCACAGGTAGAGGTCGCACCACCACTGCCATGGCTATAGCTGCCCTCCTAATACATCATAGAAAAGTAAGAGGCTACTAATTCTCACCAAACACTATGGTCCTTATATCCGTCCAGGACAATGGGGGAGTAGTAGTCGCGTCTGTCATCTCATTCTTTTAAATTTAAGTGAATTTTAGGTCGAAGAGAAAATAAAAAAATCTACCGGATACAGTATATACAGAAAATAACGTGATGGCGAAATAGTATTTCTACGGTAGTCTATATACATGTAGGGCCAATAGATCTACTTACTTATTAATGTGATGTTTTGGATATATCACAGGGATTTCCATATGGAACCAAGCCAGGTGAAGAGGAGCGTGTGTCACTTCCTAATGCAGTGTACACTATTGGCAATTATCAGGTATACATAATTAATAACTCATCTTGTCCTAGACACGAAACACAGATAACTCGAATGACATGTTTTAAGTAGATCCATTATCTGATTATCTTAACACAAGTGAGTCATTGTAATATGTATATATTACCAATAATTAGTGATACAAATCAATATTTAGCCCTTACAGCGCGGGGATTGTCGTCAGACGTCAGAATCTGACTTCTGTAGACGTCAGACTCTGGCGTCTAAAATCCCGCATTGAAAGAGTAAAAATATTTATAATGGCCGTAGATCCATAACATATGTATTCAAATAAAATATAAAGAGCTAACTAAGACGTTTCTGATAATTGGAAAAAAATCCTTTGGTCGCCATGGTTTATATAAAGATATTTCAGCGCTTTAAGGGTGAAAGGCCGATCCCGGGTGATAACAGTTGGATGCATACAATCAAGGTATAATTAGACTATAACGTTATGTAATGTTGAGGCATAACCATGGCAATCGTTTAGCAAATTCGTGGGTTAAGATATGTAAATATATAAACTAATCATTAAAATTAGAATATAGGTGTAGCATGTCCATAAATTAAGGACGTACTTTGAATTTTACAGATAGTGAAAGAACTTGTCACTTTGATTCCCAACGGTCAACAAGTGAAAAGAGAAGTGGATTTTGTTTTGGACCAGTGTTCTGACACAATGACACCCATGCATTACCACGCAAGAGAGGTTATCTTTGTCACCTATAATAAGGTCAGTGAAAACAAGAACTAGAATTGATGCACAGTATCAACACATAGGTCTGGGGCAAGGGGATTTCCAAACAAAACTATTACAGCTACGACTCCACATAGGTGTTAAGCGTGTTCACTAAAATCATTGAGAATACTGTATATCTGGTAATATTCGCGAGGTTTTAAATTTCGCGAAGAGGACAAATTCGCCAATATTTCAAGAATCTCGCGAAAATTATTTTATAATAGCGCTACTAAAGAAAAATCGCGAATTCTAAACTTCGTGAAAAGTCCCAAAATATTCAGATCTACATTAGAAGTTTTGGGCTCGCGAATTCACGCTCTCGGAGCGGTTAACACGCACCACGTGAGCATAACATGACGTCATTTGATAGATTTTCCTGGGTATTGCCCAAGATCCATGCATAATCCACGGGCAACCACTTGCTAACACGGTCATTGTAGATTTTGTCTCGTCTTTTTTTTATTTGTGCTGTTTTCGCTGCGAGTTCTATTCTGCCAAGCAACGCGATTGACTATGACTATCTTGAATCAGAGAAGTTAGTCAATCTGGTAGATGAGCATCCACCGTTATAATTATATATCCACCATAACACCTCATTGAAAGAACATATAAGGACAGCATTGGTATAAGCAATATTTGGGACAGCATAGCAGAAACTATGGACGTGAAAGAAAATACAGGTGAATTTATACAGGCCTATTAAATATTAACTGAAAATAAACGAAATTCCTGATTTCTAATTATTGACAACCATGTTAAAAATAAGAAATACGGGAATTTCGTCTCTATATCCAGCCTAACTGGTAAGTGCGCGGCACAAAAATTAAAAAACTTTTGCAGTTCTAGTCTATGGACATGTTTAGGCCTACATCATATGGTCATATTAATAAGACAAAATCACATCACCGATTTTTTGATGATTTCAGCCTGGGCATGTTCCTTTAACTCATAGCAGTCTGGCCGTTTTGACATAGGACGTCTGTGTGGTCTGGCCATTTTTGTGATTTTGGGACATAATGTCTTACTTTTTATATAAATTTAGAATTATGGCATATGTATTTCCCATACACCATAGGAACACACATACAATATATATCCAGAATACACTTCATTTAAACGGCCAATGTGATGTTGCCATGGCAACCGACAGCTATTTGAATATGCTAATTAGGTAGTCAAATTTTCGGAAATTTTGTTTAAAAATGGTATTTTTTGTAATTCACGGAGATTCAGGAGTACAACTTTACATCAATTCACATAAAATATATTAAAATACATCACAAATGGGTCGAAGAAGCATTCAATAGGTCTTTATAAACAAAATAATAGGGTGAATATGTTATTACCATGGGATTTAGCAATCTTTCTAAAAAAAATTGAGATGCATACTGGATTTCAAATTTTGAGATGCACCAAGTTTGACATTCCCAACTCATCTGGGAAATAACAAAAGCCTCGTATTCATCTGAGCCTGGAGCTCGATTTTTATTTCGGAAACAGTTGTGATGCAAATAAGTCAACTCTTTATGTTCCAGGCTACCCATACTTGGCTCATAGTTGCGCAAGTGATGTCATTTGGTGAATGGCTAAGCATTATTGCCAGGTCCGAGCTGGGCTCGGACCTAGACTGCAGCGTCATAAATGCCAGGTCCGAGCCCACCTAGACTGCTATGAGTTAAGATAATATTATTATAACACCTTGTACAGTACAACAATTTGTTCAATCAAAAGTATTGACTAATTTCAGATGAAAAAGGCAAAATCTTTAAGAGAAAAAATATTGTTGAAGAAAAGAAGTCTCGACTACCTTGAGCGTTACATCTACCTGATTCTGTTTAATACTTACTTACACTACGAACGAAGAACAGGATGGAAGAGGACGTTCAGTTGTTGGATGAGAGAAGTATGTCTGTGTATAAAATCATATTTGCCCACAGCTTTATCCCATTGGTTCCAACAAGTTACGAAGACTGTATGAGCATGATGAGGAGAGGGGGTCTGGGGTCGTGTTCTGAGGAGAGGGGTCTGGGGTGGGGCCGTGTATTGAGAAGAGGGGGTCTGGGGGCCGTGTTCTGGGGAGAGGGTGTCTGGGGGCCGTGTGTTAAGGAGAGGGGTTCTGGGGCCGTGTTCTGAGGAGAGGGGTTCTGGACCGTGTTTTGGGGAGAGGGGGTCTGGGGCCGTGCTCTGAGGAGAGGGGGTCTGGGGCCGTGCATTGAGGAGAGGGGTTCTGTGCCGTGTTCTGAGAAGAGGGGGTCTGGGGCCGTTTTCTGAAGAGAGGGGTCTGGGCCGTGTTCTGAGGAGAGGGGGTCTGGGGCCGTGTTCTGAGGAGAGGGGGTCTGGGCCGTGCTTTGAGGAGGGGGGTCTTGGGCCGTGTTTTGAGGAGGGGGGGGGTCTGGGCCGTGTATTGAGGAGAGGGGGTCTGGGCCGTGTTCTGAGAAGAGGGGGTCTGGGGCCGTGTTCTGAGGAGAGGGGGTCTGGGGCCGTGTTCTGAGGAGAAAGGGGTCTGGGCGTGTTCTGAGGAGAGGGGGCCTGGGGCCGTGTTCTGAGGAGAGGGGGTCTAGGACCGTGTTCTTAGAAGAGGGGTCTGAGCCGTGTTCTGAGGAGAGGGGTTCTGGGCCGTGTTCTGAGTAGAGGGGGTCTGGGCCGTGTTCTGAGGAGAGGGGGTGTGGGGCCGTGTTCTAAGGCAACCTTAACCCTTAGAGCACTGATGGCGACTACAGTAGATATTCTGTGTTTTCATTAGCACCTGTATAATCAGTTGTTAACAATTAAATATGCTTTCAATCTTGAAACACAGATATATGTTGGGACTTAAATTTGCTACATGAATCTACTGGGTAATCAGGCGCGGCTGCTGCGCATATACACAAGGTACACAACTGCGTCCAATCAAATTTTCAAAGCATGGGTTTCGGAAATATTGATTTAATGTTGAGGCAGCATGGTAGACAGTGGAACAGCATTAAATCAACATTAGGTAGCCTACACATATCGTGTTTGTTCGGCAACATGATTGCAAAAAAAACATTTACGGCCATCGCGATTCGCCGTTAATTTGTCGACGTCGACAATGCTTACCGCTGTCACGCTCTATGTACATGCTTTTCAACCCCTCCCATGTTTAGAGTAAGGGGGTCATCTTTCAATTACTAGGGGGGCTGGGGTATTCCAATTGGACAAATTAGTTATTTCACTTCCTATCAACAGAACATTATTTTTTTCACACTCTGCTCAAGAAAAATATTTAATTCACTTTCTTAGAATATTTTTTCTGTCTACAAAGTTGGATTCCAAACTAGGCTTACATTATTAGCATGCTTATGGTGTTTTCATGTTCAACGATAACAACAATGTATTTATACCACACAATATGTGTTATGATGTGCGGTGCCGCTTTGAAACATCTGAGAGCGTGGGAACTCGATTAAAACAACAGCCCAGCGAACACAAGACATTAGTTTAAAATTAATACGTCTTCGACGTTGGTCCAACATTGTATAAATAAATGTGTTTGCTTGGAGTGGCTGTGTTCTGAGACTTAAAAAATAAGCCGATATATATATTACGACATACATTTTGGTGATGGTACGCAAACATGATGATAGGAGGGGGGGGGGGATCAGCAATTAAAACGAATTCGAGTATATGCTTTTATGCTACTAAAAATACAAGAAATTACAAAAATAACCTAATACGAAATAATAATAAAATAAATTATTGTGTGTATAACACGCTAGTTATATAGCATATTATCTATCTGAGGATGAAAGTACTAGTGTATGTAGCAGAATATTTTCAATCTAAAAATCACACTATGATAAAAGCAACAGGGAGGCACACGCTAAAATTAGAATAATAATCTGAAAATCGGAACATGTCATATGGTAGCTGATTTCTTTTGAAAAGAGTTATTCTATTCATCGCACTATAACGGCTTCTAAAAACATAAATTAGTTGAAAGTGAACTGTTGTCTTTTCAAGACATGCACTGCGAGGCAAAGCTGGGATATACATGACTAATACAATATAATACACATATAATCCTTGTCGAATTTATATATACAAACAATAAATATTTAATGTAATTAGTATCATGATGTGGAGGAGAGTCGAGTATATTATCTAATCATTCAATGAAAAGTGAATTAAAAACTAATAATAATTTTAGATAAATTATGAAGGTGCACAAGTTTCTGAGTACCGATATATTTCCAGAATAATGTATTCAGCAACTTGTGTGGTTTTTTATTGTAGAGGGATTTACATGATATTGTTTAAAGACGAGTTCTATTCTCTGTCTCAAAAAACACATATACAAATAAGTAATGAAATTCATCACCAATGTCTTTTGCTGTAATGTGCACGAGGGTGACATAAAACACCATTCATTTCATTTTTGCTGTAATGTCAAATAAAATTATAGTACTTGCACGGGTGTCCCGGACAGCCCCTTTATAAGAACACCTATTCTATTTGATGTGTATTTATAAATATAAGCCAATGTGAACTATAGACATCCGAAACATGCAATTTAAATTATTAATCTATATAATATTGAGGATTTTTTTTATATCTATTATTTTAGTCTCACATAAGTGATCGAGCTCCAACATAGTATAAGCTCGTGTCATCTCTGGAAAAATATCTAACGTTCCACAATTCAATGATTATATAATGCTATGCTAATCATAGTGGCATACCCACTTCGATGGGAGTATTTTCACTCAAATGTTTCATTAATGTATTTTTTCTGTCGTGGTTGTGTCGATACTTTTATTTTTTTTAAATACTTTCTCATAGGTGGCTGCTACAGCGGGGATTCATGACTTATTGGATAACCTGGCATTCACAGATTTCGAGCCCGGTCCTTGTTCACTGAAAAGTCGACGACAACGCTTGAGTGTACGACATTACACACCCCCATTTAGGGGACAGTTTGTTTAAAAGGGACCAACATATATACTATTAATCTCATAATAGAGAAAGCCTTACAATTATCACCATTTACTGGAAACAAGACTATAATATGAAAAATACATTTATTACTAAAGTTTTTATTTATTTATTTTGTTATATATACAAGAGTTGCTGGTCCGATTCTGTCTTGGAATATTATTGTGTAACTGTAGAGCTTACAAGACACTGCGTTCTGAATTCACTTGATTGAAATTTAGGTGTCCTGCTGAGTTGCTGTGAAATGTATGTGTTGTTGCATATTCAATATCTGGTAAACCTGTTCATAAACATGACCATGATCATAGTCACCCCTTTCCACACCCACCCCTCCCCCCCCCCCCCCTGCAGATGTGGAAAAGGGGTACCTATGTCATGATATAGGCCTATGTTATATGATTTTTGTAATAGTTTTCTGCATTTATATTAGAGGTCGCTGGGGTCACAAGTAACGATGGTGGTCCGCAGCGACCCGTTTGCATGTATGCCAACCATTAAACATTGTTAAAGCGACACTGTCATGCTAAAATCGTCAAAAAGCCGGTATTTTTATTTTGGCTTCTTAATATGGCCATATAATTATGTGAACATGTCCATAGAGTAGAATTTTTTTTAATTTTGTGTTGCGCATCTACCAGTTAAGCGAGAAATAAGGACGAAATTTAATTTCGCACATACATGTCCAAAATAAGAAATACGGGAATAACTTTGTGCCTGACTGATAAATGGGGCTTTCGGCACATTTGCTACGGTGCCACAGCAGCCCCAAATTTAAAAGACTTCCGCAATTCTAGTATATGGATGTTCACATCTTGTAACCATAGTAAGAACCAAAAATAAAAATAACATTTTTTTAAGATTTAAGCCTGATTGTGTCGATTTAAATAGGCCATAGACTTTCTCAGCAAACACGCCACGTTGACCACTGTTGGTTTAATGTTAGACCAGCGTTGCGGCGTGTTTGCCGAGTTGGTCTGGCGTCACCGGTAGACCTATTACAATTGCGTATGGTTGAACCGCCAATATTCTTTAGAAATATATGTTAAAGACATATGGTGATCAAAGGCGCATTCAGTCCCACTGGGCGATAGTTTTAGTATTTTAATTATTCACACGAATTAGGGGCCATAAAAGTGTTTTAATTGAATGAATGAACTTCTTGTGGGATGAAAACAGCAGAATCAATAATGCATGGACTGCTTGTAAAATGGCCATGAAACTACAGGGCACTATCACTAAGGGCATGTCACTGGTATTACACATGTATGCGACCTATTTATTATATTATTACAGAGAAATCCTGATAAAAATGATCTCGCGATCCTAGCGCACACACAGTCCACCGTCGTTAGCCCAGTATGCTCAGCTATTGTGTTCGATTGCCTTATGTGGAATACAATATAATGCCCGCCTTTTAAATGGAAGTTTAATTTATTGAACTGATAAACGCGGCTGATTTAATGGAGGGAAAAATAGAAATAAGTGTGATTCAGTATGTGTATCCTCAATTGTTGATGTTACAGAGGATAACTGCATTAATGGCATGTTTCACGTTGTACCGGTACTAACCAAAGTGCTGAAAAACCATGACTTCGGTATTGTACATTTTATAATTGAGACAAAATACATTGTACGTCGTTTTAAACTTCTTTATATATTATCTTTATAAATATATTTACACAATGAACATTATACAATATAAATTTTGTGAAAATGTTACATCAGAATAATCAAAATGCTGATAAGTTCAATAAAGTATCGTTTTGTGTACTATTCACATTGTTCTTTCACTTTCGCAAAAACAATATATTACGACACAATTGTAATACATCGTTATCAGTGCTATAAAACACTTTTACTCAACGAAAAACACGATATTTAATGCTATGTTGTTTAAATATTTGACACTGTCTGCTATGTCTCGTGCTTACTGGCTATAACCAACACATCATGAATGTCTGACTTGCCTCGACAGATGTCGATTAGGATTATGTTTTTTATGACTATATTATAGTAATCACCATTAGGACGAGATAAAAAGAAACTGTTCATCAACAGAAATTCATAGCAAATCCGACGCAAGTGAAAAAGTTGTTCGTTATAGGCTAAACCCTTACAGCGGGGGGATCGACTTTAGACGTCCAAATCGTCCAAAGTCGATCCTAGCACATAAGGAGTATATTTAAGCGTTCTAAGGGTTAAAGATGGTGATTGAGACATAAGAACACGACAAGCTGACAACAATTCTATTTAATGTGCTGGATGATCGATGAATGATGATTAATATCCATATGTACAATGTGCAATGCTTAATTCAAACGTTATATAATCTGTATTTGAGATTAGATACTATATTTTTTTAAATGCAATCAACCAAGACAAATTCAATTTCCGTCAAGTTACATGCATAGTAGAGTAGAATATAAATAATATAATCACAAATTGAAAACGAAAGGAGAAGGCATAAAAAATTGACAAACGTGCAGAAAGAAAAATTCCACAATTTTACGAAATGCAGTAAATGTCATGTGGATCGTTCATAAAATCTATGTATTCACAAAGTTGTTCAGTTGATGTATTAAAGCAAACACTATTATATTGACACAATGTTGGAGAAACTTTAGCAGACAGTCGGCGATGATGGACCAACATTAGGTGGATATCTTCTGTTTGCTGGGATGTAGTAAATGTTCAATTCAACGCCTTTTTGATCCACCACCAGACAAAATCATGGCAATGCGCATGAATATATTTATCGTATCCATGTAGATCCCGACGGAGCTGAAATAAAGAAGTACATGTAAGTAAATATGCAATTATAATAGAGAAAGGAATCATAATCACATACTAGAAGTGAGAAGTAAAATTTATCCAGAAAAAGATACAGCCTCAAACTAAACCTAAATGGAAACATTTAAACAGGGATTTTATTCCCGTAGACATGTGTAATAGTTTTTTTATCTGCCCATGTCAGACATATGGGGAAACATAAATATCGCTACCTCTATCAAGAATTTAAAATTGTCAAGATAAATATTAAACTTTGTTGGTTCAATGACTGCCAACATTTCAAATGTTGGTCTATCATAGGCATAAATTGAGGAACATCGGGTTTTCTTGGTGTTAACTCTTTAAGTGCTTCATTACTACTTAACATTTTCCTTTCATTTGAAGTTGGCTTTGCTCACGCAATTGCCAACTTCAAATGAAAGGAAAATACCTCCTCACTTAAAAATTAAACCTGCTAAATTTCACAATGGGGGCTTTACTCAAGACTTATACATGCATATTTGTTCAATTTCTGTCAAATTTTAGTTGTGGAAAAACAGTATGAATGCGCTTAAAAGCGTCGCCCGCACTCAAAGGGTTAAACAAGTTGCCATACTTATTGACTGGATCATATGGCTGTGCAGCGTATACAGGATGTGTCTCTGCTCTCTTTACTATCTTTTGGGTGTCATACAGAAGAAACATGCCAAACAAAACTAGACCACCATACACTGCTATGGAGTACATTCCTGCTCCAAGAGCAGTATTAGCGGGCAAAAACCATGTACCTGTTAATAAAAAATATCAAATAATTATGAGAGATTACACACATTATGTTGGTGGACAGATTCAAACAAGACGGTGAAGTTGATCTTCTAGCAATCAGACACAACTTTTGACGATGAGTAACTGTTTTATTGTAGCTTTGAAATGAACGAAGTATTTACTTATTAATAATAAATATTAAAAAACAATTAAGAAAATGGTTTTCCTAATGTAATCTTATCTTAATACAGTTTACAGTGGTACTTTAAACCTGGTTAAATGTACATGCAGTGCTATGTACATTATCACCGGTTGAAATGTTATTAACCCTTGTACTGCTGAATTGTTAACGCTAACACAATTTCTAGCTTCAAATGAATGAAAAATAATATTATTTATGAAAAATAGACATCTCTATTATTGAATTATCGGATTGACCGGTAAAATCTATAAAAACTATTTAATCAAACTTAGTGATATTTCTATTGATCTAAAACATGCTTGAAACTGTATACATGTACATATGGTTCTAGCAGCACAAGGGTTAAAACAGTTTAACCTGTTAGTGACACATCAACAAATACTGGTACGTAGTTCTAATTTTACATTAGATGGAAATTTTACATGGAATGGTTACAAAATGGCATCGGTCCACCATCAACAGTTCCTTTGATGTCTGTTCTGGTCAGTTCTGGCTATGACACAGCCAGAGCTGCCTGGACCGAGCTGACATCAAAAGACCTAGTGCGTAATAGTGAACACAAATTATAGCCGTTGCATGGGTAGGAAAAGAGTTCCCCCTTACAGCACTGATGTTGACTACAGTAGATATTCTGTGTTTTATTAGCACCTGTATACCCAGATTCTAAAAGTGAACTATGTCATCAGTATATGACATTGAAGAATTATGTGATGTAAATTTTACAAATTCAAATAATTCAAGAACCGGTAATTTATATTTGATTGTTCAGTGCTCTAGGGGTTATGATAACACTAGAAATTCAAAGGATATGTAGTTTAACTGTATTTTAACTAGTTATGATGCATATTTTGATTACTCTGTGCTTGTTTTAGTATATAATGTCGTTTGGTTTCAAGTTAGCATAGCATACATTCGTCAATTTTCATGTGATTTTACTGAACTAACCCTGTTGTATGTATATAGGCATGGCATGTACAGATACATTTTATACTGTTTATTTTAATGACACATTAGTCTGCATAGACTTTCTGTCGTCAATAAATATCTATCTATCTATCTATCTGTAATAACAAGTCAATTCTAGAAAAAGGTCAAAACATGTTTAATATTAAACATAGTTGATACATATAAGTGATAATCAAATCTACTGATCAATAAGTGTAACTTGTAATAAAAATTATTCTACTTAACTTCATTCTTTTGACCTACTAGATGACTCACAAACACTTAAACCAACGAATTAGATTATGTGTTGGAAAAACATTTTTATTGTAACACCTCAAGAATTGTACTTATCTCAGTAAGAATAAATATATCAGGGATTTTAGTTGGTACCTTACCAATGGAAGAGATAAACACAACACCAAGCCCCATAGCCAGTGGTCCACCCATGTTCAGAAATTTCTCGCTTGGAGCACACATTGCCACTGTTGACAGACCTGTAATTAAAAACAGTGGGAAGGATAAAATCATGTGTATATATAAAAAACACAAAAATCTGACATGCAACAATCCCTCACAACTTTTCAAAACGATCTCGTAAGAGCAGGGTCAAACTATTTTTTTTTTATAGAGACTACCTACTGGTAATTACTTTCCAAAAAAGCACAAACTATTTATAATGCTAACATGTTGGTCAATCATTTTTCACACACCTACAATTTGGCCAGCTGGGGTGATTTTAATAGTATCTAGATGTGACTGTTTTTGGCACTAAAACATTAAAAACATCCCCGTTACATGACTCAAACTTGGACAGATTGTCACAATAAAAAAATCTCTAAGTAAAAAAATTACCCCCACCAGGTGATTTGTTTCAAGATGACCTATGTCAGGCAATTTGTTTTAATGAATTATTTCCAAAAGGTAATCAAATCATTAGAACCACTGCATCAAATTTGAATGCAATCCAACCAACGGTTCATAAGATGTTGCGGGGGTGTTCTAATAAATGCCCTGGGCGTTAGTTAGAATAATTATGGTACATTGTACATGTAATTTATTGCCACAGAATCTACTGCCTCACAATGACACATCATAGCTTCGAAAATAAATTCTGTGACAATTTTGAACATTTCGTTACATATCAGAATTGGTGACCATCTGATGATGGTGAGGCATACAAATAATAAACATTTTGCCACCATACAAACATCCTGACATTACGATATTATTTTATTCCCCATTGCCTGGACATGTATCATCATTTGATCTCATGGTGATACATGTACTCTGTTACTTGGTACCATTTCTCTAATAACTTTTAAAATAAATAATAATGTTATCACTATAACCATAAATCTTTTCTATGTGCATAAATTATGTTCTATATTCTTTTCTGAATTTACCTCCAACTGCTCCGGCTGTGTAACATGCTGCTCTGATGAGCAGGGGGCCTCCCAGTAATGTTAAAGGGGCGATGACGGCCCCCACCACCGCACTGTGAAGTAGCCATGCCAACTGTTTGGTACCAAAGCCTTCTTTGTAAGGAAGTGATTGACACAGATAACCTGTCCCCATCATGGCCGCTATCGTTCCAATTAAAGCCTATATAACAAATAGCAAATGGAAATAATTATTTCTCCTAGTTATTTTAAAAACGATGACATAGATACAGTGTACTGTCCTGCTAAGCAAGCACAAAAAGTATAAAAACGTCCATTACATAATAAATTATGCTGTGAAACCAGGACTGCAATTGGAGCAGAAGAAAATTATGTAAAATTGAAAATCGTTTTTTTATCCTCAGTTACATGAGGAATCTAGATACATGTATTTGCCCACAGGTCACTTGCTATCAACCCTTTCAATGCAGCTGATGCTCCAAGTATTTTCAAACTGCCTCTAACAACAAAAATATCAACTGAGATTTATCACAGGAAGAGATTTCTAATAAATCACCAATTATAGAAATCATACCAGATCTCATTTGTGAGCTTATGGATAGTTGTCATTGCTTATAAGAAGCTGCTGCTAGTTCCTTCAGCAATGTTATTATGTTTTAAATAATGAACAAGAGCACACTCGATAATAGCCCGCCACCGAATTATGATAAAGAAAGTAAAGACGAATGTCATCACGTAAATAACAACCCAAGATATAAATGGTATGTTAAACCAGCCGCTTTTCAAGTTATCGCGCCCACAAGGTCAAATTATGGACGTAAAATAAATGTGAAAAATCGCAATAAGTCGACCATTTTGATTTTTTTACCGGCCATTATTGAGCTTGTCCAAGAACTGCTTATTAGTAACATGCATAACAAACTTGAAGAGGATACTTGTGAAAATGTTGAAGTTATCGCGCCTACAAGGTCAAATTATTGACGTAAAATGAGAAAAATCACAATAAATCGGCCATTTTGAATTTTTTTTCAGCCATTATTGAACTTGTCCAAGAACTACTTATTAGTAACATGCATAACAAATTTGAAGAGGATATGTGAAAAACTTTTCAAGTTATCGCGCCCACAAGGTCAAATTATTGACGTAAAATGAGAAAAATCACAATAAATCGGCCATTTTTTTTTTTTGTTCAGCCATTATTGAACTTGTCCAAGAACTACTTATAAGTAACATACATACCAAATTTGAAGAGAATATGTGAAAAACTTTTTAAGTTATCGCGCCCACAGGGTTAAATTATTGACTTAAAATGAGAAAAATCGCAATAAATCGGCCATTTTGAATTTTTTTTCAGCCATTATTGAACTTGTCCAAGAACTACTTATTAGTAACATGCATAACAAATTTGAAGAGGATATGTGAAAAACTTTTCAAGTTATCGCGCCCACAAGGTCAAATTATTGACGTGAAATGAGAAAAATCACAATAAATCGGCCATTTTTTTTTTTTTTTCAGCCATTATTGAACTTGTCCAAGAACTACTTATAAGTAACATACATACCAAATTTGAAGAGAATATGTGAAAAACTTTTCAAGTTATCGCACCCACAGGGTCAAATTATTGACTTAAAATGAGAAAAATCGCAATAAATCGGCCATTTTTTTTTTTTTCGGCCATTATTGAACTTCTCCAAGAACTACTTATTAGTAATATGCATAACCAATTTGAAGAGGATATGTGAAAAACTTTTCAAGTTTTCGCGCCCACAAGGTCAAATTATTGACGTAAAATGTGAAAAATCGCAATAAATCGGCCATTTTTTTTTTTTTTTCGGCCATTATTGAACTTGTCCAAGAACTACTTATAAGTAACATGCATAAACAATTTGAAGAGGATATGTGAAAAACTTTTCAACTTATCGCGCCCACAAGGTCAAATTATTGACGTAAAATGTGAAAAATCGCAATAAATCGGCCATTTTTTTTTTTTTTCGGCCATTATAGAACTTGTCGGAGAACTGGTCATTAGTAACATGCATAACAAATTTGAAAAGGATATGTAAAAAACTTTTCAAGTTATCGCGCCCACAAGGTCAAATTATTGACGTAAAATGTGAAAAATCGCAATGAATCGGCCATTTTTTTTTTTTCGGCCATTATTGAACTTGTCCGAGAACTGGTCATTAGTAACATGCATAACAAATTTGAAAAGGATACGTGAAAAACTTTTCAAGTTATCGCGCCCACAAGGTCAAATTATTGACGTAAAAGGTGAAAAATCGCAATAAGTCGGCCATTTTGAATTTTTTCAGCCATTATTGAACTTGTCCGAGAAGTGGTCATTAGTAACATGCAAAACAAATTTGGGAAGGAAACATGAAAAACTTTTCAAGTTATCGCGCCCACAAGTAAATGTTAACGCCGACGCCGACGACGCCGAATTTCAATTGCAAAAGCCCACCTTTTTTAATTAAAATTAAAAGGCGGGCTAAAAATGTGAAGGCATAGTGTAACACCTTAACAGATAGGATCACACATATTAACTCATTACAGTACTTCATAAACATTGTTAGCCTGATTCAATGACTGATAACCTTAAAATGTAGGCTAGTTTATAGTAGCTAATTCATAAATGCTTCCAACGTTTAATGTAGATGTAACTTAAATTATCATAAAGCTGAAGAGTTAAATCCATCTGTGTATTATACAGGTATATGCATTTAAAGTTGTGATTGCTGGAATTGGAGAAAATAGTAACTTGACAATTTTAAAAAACTGAAGGTATTGAAGAGTTGAATATTGAAATTTCAGAACTAACTAGCATGGCCAGAGCTGCCCAAAAGTGGACTTGGCAACACTGATATCACTACAACATTTTGTGTGCACACCACTGAAAAGATCTGGCAAAATGTTTTGTGGTTCACATAAAACATTTAACCCATTGCCTCAATGTGATTGTGAATGACCTAATTTTCTAAAAGAGCAATGAATCAAATATACAGGTTATCAAAATATGTCATGTGGTGTGGTGCATATATTCTACAAGTCTGCATACCATCCATGAATTTTTCATCATAAGATTCATCATTGCTGGATTACGGCTTATGGCTACAGCTGCTCCAGCAGTGGCTGCCAGACTGCCACCAAAATACATGTATGTGTCGCGAATTCTCTCCTTTACCACAGCAGGCCAAATCCTGAGAACAACTTGTACATATAAAATGATCATGCAATAGAAAATATCTAAAACTTTATTTTCAAAATCCTAATGCGTTAAGTAAATCTCTCATAGAAGACCAATTTTAAGAGATAATTTTTTTCATTGCAAAAAAGTTGGTCTCTCATACTTGCACGCCACCGTATCAAATATAACAAACATGCAGTGCTTATAAATATGTTTCTAAGGTCACATACAATTTTTGCCTTTTTATCTGATAATCCATGATATTTATTGAAATCTCGTGACAAACAGTTGATAAATGCCCTAATATCAACAAGATTTTGATTGTATTTACTTGTAAAACTAGTTTTATAGTATGTTCGTTTGTTTTATATGGGCAGCAGGGATCTACACTAACCGATTTCAGGTAGTAGCCCAAAGGGCCAGTAACTTCAGATAATTACTGGCCCTTAGCCTTATCGTTCTAGTCCTTAGTGTACACAGTATCAAGGGGAGTGTAGTTTTTTTGTTGCCCCCAGGGCCAGTATATCAGGTGATTTACTGGCCCTTAGTGATTTTCACTGGCCTCGGGCCAACGGGCCAGTGTTAGTGTCGAGCCCTGGGCATGCAAAATTTTTATTTGGTCAGGACTTTTTCAAGGAACAAACTGTAATCTTCCCAAGCATAGGGCATAAACAAAGGAGTTATTATTTTTTTTCTTTGGTCAGGACTTTTTTAAGGACCAAACTGTAATCTTCCCATAGGGTATAAACAAAGGAGTTACCGGTATTATTTTTACACCAAATGTGCCCACCATGCAGGGTAAACCAGGCAGGGGGCCTCAATAGGAGATCTAGATGAGCAATAAGGCCACTATGTTTTTTTTCTCTGTTTAAGATGAGCGCGCACATTAAATTTAGGCCGCGCATTACCCAAAAAAAAAAGTGTTTTTTTCTGCCCAGCGCGCGCATTGGATTGTTGCCGATTTTCGAAAAAAACCAGTTATTTTCGGGAGATAAAAAAAAAATTCCGAAAAAAACAAGTTCATTTCAGGATAAAAAAAATATTTTTCCAGCTATGTTTTTTTTGGCTTGTTTTTTCGTCGCCCTCATTAACTTTATTTAAAATTATCAAAAGTTTTTTTTTATTTCGTTATCCTCACTAACTTTTCTAGAAATTTGTCCAATTTTTTTTTATTTGGTCATTTTCCCCAAAATAGGTTCAATGGTTTTTTTTCTTGAATGTTTTTTTTTACCGCCCTCCCTCATTAGATTTAGCATTTTTTATGATCTAAAACAGAGAAATAAAAAACAGTGGCCTAAAGGAAATATCGTACTGACACAGACAAGGATTAAACTTGGCAATTTGCTGCTAATCATCGCTTGATATTTGATTGATTAAATACATAACAACTGATAATCAACATCAAATTTGCTAAATAGAAAATAAATGCAGGTACATGTCAATGGCCATCTGGCTACCTGTTGAATCATATTCAAGGACTTTTCCATGACCTTTCCCCCAAAAATGCATTTTCAAGGTTTCCCAGGCTTTAAAGAAAGTGTGATCAATTTCAAGCACTTCACATTAATACTTTCAAAGAAAAAATCACCAAAATTGATCAAATAGTCAGTGTTATCAGTTGATGCTCAGTTAATCAAATAATTAAATTTGTAAGATGTCTATATTTCATTAAAAAAATCATCATTTTAGGCTGGATATTGTATTAGCAATTCCAGATTTAAATGAATGAAAAATAGAACCAAACAATCCAGAAGTACAATGGGTAACTAAACATGTTTGTACAGTAATGTAATCAATGATATGAATCTTTCCTTTTACAGAAGGTACCAAAACTTTATGGCAGAGCCATGATTGAACAGCACTGAATTATGATGCAGATGGGCCCACATCCATACACATGATACATGTCTACAGTACTGTTCATTTGAAACTTACGTGGTGAATATTCGCCACGAATTCACACGAATTTAATTCGCCGAATTCGCGATGAATGATATTCGCCGATAACACAAATGATTGGGCGAACATTCGCCATGGATTCTCCGCGAATTCACTGATCGATATTCGCCAGCGATAGAGATAGGTCGGCGAATTCACGGTAGGGAATTCGTGGTGGGGAAGTCGGCGAATTCGCGGTGAGGAAGTCGGCGGATTCGCGGTGAGGAATTCGGCGAATTCGCGGTGGGGAATTTGCACAAGCCTCTGTGACCCTCTGTGTCTGTTTTAAGTTGACAATTCGCCTCCTTGCATACATAGATAGCAGCATTTTGCTGTTGCATTCCCAGATTCTCCAGGATGAATCATATGAATTCCCTACTGTGAATCCTATTTCCCAAGAATAATTCTCCGTGGGGAATTCACCATGGGGAATTTCCTATGGGGAATTCACCATCAGGAATTCCCCAGAGAATCCCAATGGAGAATTCACCACGGTGAATTCACCATGGGGAATTCACCGTGAATCTGATTCCCCGGGCATTCTTCATGAATTCACAAATTTGCCTGGGGCAAAGAATCAGATTCCCCAAGGGGAATTCCCCATGGAGAATTCTCTTGTGGTGAATTCATGTGAATATTCCCGGTGAATTCCCCGCAAGTTTCAAATGAACAGTACTGTAGTTACAGTGGCACAACAACTTTAATTGCAGTGAAGAATACATCTGTGTCGTTTAAAACACTGAACCAAGATTGGTTCAATATCTTGCATTTACTATGTTATTCCATAACTATCAACAATCATTTATTGTAACGGATGGTTGATGTTACTCACGCAGCTCGATCAATGGCTCCAACTTCACTAGAAAGACCCAGCCCATAGTAGCATAATGAGCCTAATCCAAGTAAGGAAGCACCAGCCACTAGACCTCGACCCATTGTGAAAGCTATATGTGAAAAAAATATATATATATTATCATTACATTGTGTTAATTAACGCTTTTTTTCCCAGGTTCCTCTATAGTCACTCAATTTCGCAAAAAATTGAATTTCATACAGCAGATTAATTTAATTTACGGCATGTAGTAGATGACCTAAGAACATAACAGACTGCATCGCAAAAGGTTCCCAGCCCAATGTCTTAGCGAAGATTTGGGGTACTATTGCAGATGACATGATCACAGTCAAGCGGTTATAAATTCATATAAGCACCTGTATACCGATAGGTATATAAGTCTGTGGATGGTATAGTTTGCCGGGTTTTTCCTTACCACGGTTAAAATTGATCATTCTACAACACTACCTCTCACTTATATCTGGGTTTATTCTAGGAATTTGTGAGATGGGGGGGGGGGGTCCGGAGCACGATGGGTCCACTGCCTCAGCCTGTCTAGCCTGCCATCACACTGATTTAAGTGCACGAGGCGGTTCAAACCCTTCGTGCCCAACCCCCATTGGAATAAACACTGTCTTATGTTCACATACACGTGGGAGTGCACTTCCCCACGTGTTAAGATGGTTAAGTCACTACAGATAAAAATAACCTACCATGTATATTTTTTCGTTAGTATGTATCGTAAGTGGATATAATTAGTATGTGTCATTGAAACTGGCACATTATCTATTCGATACCTATTTTCAAATAAATTCAGAATAATTGGATCCAAGTTGCAATTTTAGTTGTCATTGAAGTGTACAAAAATGATTGTATCAATTTATATTATTATATTCAGCGCTTAAATATATACCTTGATATAGCAATAGCATAGGGGTCACGGGTGATATAGGACAGAATTTCTGGCACTATGTCCCTCAACTTAATGTATTGTTCTTTTAAAATTTCTATAGGGAGACCATGTATCCTCGTTCCATAGATACCAACTCAAGGACGGAGTTACATGTTTATCTAGTACCATAGATACCAACTCATGGCCCGCATTGCAATTTTTTAGAAAATAAATCATGAAAAACTGTTGTACTATGTAGGTTTCATGCAGTCTAAAAATATATATATAGCACTGCACAATATAGATTGTTCGCACTTGAAAAATCTCATTTAACACTTTTGTACTTTTGGGTAAAGAAAAAGAAGTAAAGTACATGCATTACCCTATTGTCTACTGGGGTATTTACTATTATACTGTTCCCAATCATTCTGGAATGGTCATTGAGAGGGTCCTCATCTGTCTGCTAATTGCCCAGGGCATGAATTCCTCTTTCCCGTAACACAAAGGGTTGTAATACACTAAGTTTTATGACACTGCATCTAATGGTTATTCAGAAAAATATTGGGGTATCTACATATGTAAAAGGTAAGATAATCTGAAGAATACTAAGTAAACAACATAAAGTAAGACAGACAAATGAAATTACCGTGGCTTCTAAAAGTAAAACATCAGGTTTTTAACCAGTACATGTATTTATCTACAGGTATGAGAACAAGAAACAAAATTGAGGTAGGGCCTGCATGTATTATAAAATGAAAATATTTTCTTCAAACCCTACTTACCATGTAGTTATTTATAAAATATTCTGCATTTCTATAAAATATATTATTCTCAGGAAAAATAAATACATTAATAATAAAATAATAATATAACTTAAGGCATTTGATGTACCGCCACGCATACGGCCTTTTTGGCCTTTACGATCTTTTGCATACATGTGCTCTTAACAGCTAAGTCTACGTCAACAATAAGGCATCAGCGGTAGGCTCAACTAAAGTCTTGATTGATTTTTTTTTAAGTAGTTCTAAGTAGAGGAACAGTAGTTATATTTCGACTAATTAATTTGAAGAGCAGTGTCATAGTTAAAATTTCAAATCAAGGGATAAATTGAGCCATGTAATTTTTTTTATTCTTTAATTGTGATCCATCAACACATAATCATAGTAACATCACACTGAAATGCAGAGATGCAAAAAAAAGACAAAATACCAAACAAAAATTATTAATTCTAAGTACTAGAAAAATTGATAAATAGTGTGTAATAATGTCATATATTTTTATATAAAAAATTTGGGGTGGTATATTTCAACAGTATGCCATTTCTTACAATGATAGAGACATAAAATGGGGGTTGAATGGGAGTTTTAATGGTTTTCACTTACTTTCATAAAATCATCTTTTAAAATATATCATTGAAGAGATAAACCCGCTATAGAGAAGACACATAAAAAGTTCATACCTGTTTGTCCAGCAGGTGCAGCAGCAGCTTCCCTTAATGTAGGTCGGCGTGTCTGTCTCAATGATGAAGCTTTGCTTTGGGAAGCATATCTCTCACATTTACCCAGAAATGCGGATGGCCTAAGATCATTACTCAAAGTTTTTTTATACAGCAATTTCACATTAGCTGAAGTGGGAATCCGAATCAACCTGGCAGCCAACATGATGTGTTTTCACAAGTCTAAAAATAGTAACAAATTGATGATTTTCACGGATTAAATGTGTCAAGTACAATCATGAAACGATAACAAATATTTATCTGATCAGATTCTTACACACTGATAGGTCACGCCAAGTGGAGTTTATTTTTGGTTTTCACTTTTTTATATAAAAAAGATCCCGCCCGCACATCAGGTTCAACATCATCAAAAAGAAAAAAACATTACCATCCAACAGTGTTTCTTCAAATAGGAAATTTAAAAATAAATGTCCACGGCACCTGCTGCAAAACTAAAAAGGATTACAAATACATATTTTTTGGCACATGGTTCCGTGGACGGCCACACACAGTCTAATCTGATCTGTGCACCCTTCTTTCTCCACGTCTATATCATCGCGTATCATGTGACCGGCATCGACGATTTCAGCCGACGGCGTTTGTTTTTAACTAAGCTATCCCCGAGATCTTCTGCCCGGGCCTTCTGTTCTTACGATATAGATCGGCTCTCATACTTATTGCAGGGCCTAAATATTATGAATAGTTTTAAGAATCATGTAATGATAATATGAATCAGTTGCAAGTTCTTCCACAAAATAAGGTACATGTACTCTAAGAAGTGCCCATCCCCCCTGTAATCTCAGGGGTATTCTAATTAATGTCGCGGGTGTTTGTTAGAATAAATAGGGTATACCCCCAGTATGTGTCACACAAAAAGGGCAGTGAAAAATTTTCATAATTGATTTTTCATTAGATTTGCTGTCTTCTTCCTGTTTCATAAACTGAAAGAATTTTTGAAAAATCTTTGTTACATGTTGTAGGCCTACTTTAGGTTTTATCTTATTTTCTAATTTATAAACCGGGGCTACTTTGCCACAGGTCTATTTACATATTTTTAATCGCTGCATTGAACCTCCTTTTTGTAGTACCGGTACTACTAGCACTAAAGTATCATAAACAATGATAAATAAGGATGATTGTGTAAGGTATTTGCATATTTAGCATAGTTTGGTACATATTAAGTCTATATTATAAGACTATTAAATAAAAATAATAGTGGCTAAGCTTTGCCGCTGTAACTAAAATTAAATCATTATCTGATGAATGCTTTAAAACAAGATGCGCTTATATAATACTGTAAACCTGATGTTGGATGTTATGATAAATATTATAGGCCTAATCGATATCTCTGATACTTTTCAAACACTTGCGATGTTTTGGCGAAATAAATATTATTTAATTCTTCTTTTATTGAAATAATTGACTTTTTTTCGACATAATTAACTTAAATTTAATTTGATGACATTATGATGAGTTGTGAAGGGAGTAAGTCACACCTTGGAGAAGCTGATTTGTACTCCAATTGCTCCCGAGCAGATGGGGCAAGTTGCGTTTTAAAGAAAGTGACACCTTGGAACAGAGAAGGTGAGCATTATTCCAAAGCAGATGACACAAGTTGGAGAGCAGTAGGCTACTCCAGAGCAGACAGATACATACCAGTATGTTTTCTTTATTAGAGCAATGTTGAGTAATGCTATTTATTAGTTACCTGTACTTTTTTATAATTAACAAATAAACAGCATATATCTTTAGGCCCTAACTGACTTTAATACCCTACTTGGATTTTGAATCAGCTAGATGTGGAAAGCTGTGCGACAAGTCCTTCCAGGTGCCACCATAAAAGGTTGCGCTTTTCACTGGGGCCAAGCCGTCTGGAGAAAAGCCCAAGAATTTGGCCTACAGACAGCCTGCAGACCAAGAAGACTGTAATGTGAGCAACTACACCAGGAAGTTGCTGGCATTGCTCGACACTAACGGTTGCCCGATTGCCCGGGGCACCGATTTTATGTGGGGGGCAAATAAAAAATTACAGACAGTGACCACGGTGACCCCCTGGGCAATATAGCTTCAGTTTGCAGCATTTTAAATTTCAACTACTGTCACAACAGACAATGCATGTCAGTGGCAAGTCGGGCAAGTGATAAATTGGGTGGGCAAGCACCCCAAAAATGTTATTGTAGTGTCCAGCCCTGTTACCCTCCCTGCCAGCAGAGCCATGTTGCCCTTCCTGTCAGCAGAACAAATTACAGACATGTTCAGCCATCTGAAAAGCAAGGCAGGATGATCTGACCCACTACGCCAACTATGTTGAAAAAACATTGATCTCTGGAATGTGGAAACCAGCTGATTGGAGCGTGATCAAACAATCAGTAAAAACCAATAATGATTTCGAAGGTTGGTATTTATTCGATTGAATTGCCATGCTGTATGGTCCTGTGATATAGACGTAAAAAACAATGTGTATATAAAAACATAAACCATCACTCATTCTTGATGATATAGACATGAATTGTCCTACATCAATGTATGTGGGTCTCGTCACACTAAACTAGGCCAAAAGTGTTACATGACAAGAAAAAAATTAAAACACATTAAATATCATTTTTTCCGCATTTCCTGATAGTACACTATCTGTATTTTGTTGCTTAGAAGTTGTAAGTCAGTTCGCTCGATGTGGAGCTAAGGAGATTTTTTTCTGAGCCTGGTGCTTTCAGGGTCAGGTATGTGATGCTTACATAATTCTCGTTTGAAGTGGGGGATATAATAGCTTAGCTGGTGAAATTGATGTGAAGAGATGATCTGATACAAGGGTGATATGTTAACACAAACAGGGTCGACAGATATTAAGTGGATAAACATACCTTTGACACCTGTACCCCAGCTGCACTCAAATGTGGGATGTAAACTTTGTTTGTCATGAATAGTATGATACCTTTGATATATTGCTCGTTTTTATATAAAAATGTTGCCGGTAGTGATATGGTCTGGGTGACACACGTGAAAATGGAAGCAAATTACCGAATATAACAAGAGTGTATTGTACGTATGTGATGTTTGACAAGTCAAGTACGTGATTCTTCTCAGTACGTGACTGTTGACATGATTATGTGCGTCAGTATCACAGCTTATACATTTACTCTTGACAAGTGACTGAAAATGTCAATAATCACATACGTTGCTAGTAGTCAAAGATCACGTACAAGACACATACGTTTTTGACCTTCCTGGACTTAACCTTTCATAAAAGCAACAATTATCGCTCAGGCCTAATGAAAAATTACCTGTCATTAGTATGTATGACCTTGAACTCAGATATCTACTCTGTAGGCCCTACCTTTGACGTACTAAGGATTACTTGAAAAAAAAATAAAAGAAGTTTTTTCGGTAACGTATGTGATTTGTTGACACCCACATACAGTTACACATTCCACAAATGGCAGCACGTTTTGATTTCGACAGCAAGGCTGCTTCAAAGAACCATTCGCCAAGTAACTTGTGCACACCTTTGCATTGCAATTGACACATGTAAGAAATAGTGATGTGTGGTTAAAGATCGTGGTACCGTACCTGCTGCTCAAAATGGTTTGCATCCCTTCAGAAACAACTGATTATTGATTATGTAATACAGATCTGGCCTTCCATCGAAATAAAACTTGATACTTCTGAGTACAAGTTTTTATATCTGTTATCTCATTTCAGAAAAATTACACAAAATTATGAGTACTTTCTTGGGAGATGAAACATATTTGACTGAAGGTCACGTACGTTATCTTTGTGTTCAAAACGCATAAAAACTATGTAAAAATCAGTAGATTATCCCCGTTGTGGTTCTAAATATTATTGCACATCATTTAATGAAAAACAGCTAAGTATGCGGTAAACAGATACCTGTATTCAACCTCTCAAAATGTGATGTCTGGCGATGTAACATTTGACATAGGGAAAAACGCACTTGTCATTGACATAATTTAACAGCAAAGTCACAAAGAATGGGCAAATATATGACATTTTTTATGAAAAGTGCTCTCCATGGTACCGGTATCTATTTCCTACCCGCCAAATATTACTGTGGTGAAATAAATATAAATATCGATAAAATGTGTTCAAATACGACAACCCTCAAAATAAGCCACTGACCTAGTGGGCAAAGAATGGGCAAATATATGACATTTTTTATGAAAAGTGCTCTCCATGGTATCGGTATCTATTTCCCACCCGCCAAATATTACTGTGGTGAAATAAATATAAATATCGATAAAATGTGTTCAAATACGACAACCCTCAAAATAAGCCACTGACCTAGTGGGCAAAGAATGGGCAAATATATGAATTTTTTTATGAAAAGTGCTCTCCATGGTACCGGTATCTATTTCCTACCCGCCAAATATTACTGTGGTGAAATAAATATAAATATCGATAAAATGTGTTCAAATACGACAACCCTCAAAATAAGCCACTGACCTAGTTTAGTGTGACTAGACCCATATATTTAAAACAATGTATCTATTGATATTCAATCCATGCCCTGGCCTTGTCCCAATGTGGCTGAGATAGAACTATAAACTGAAGTTTTCAAACACAGATTGCGCCTAACAAAAAAGTGAAACATTTCTTTGGAAGGTCATATCTAAGACTAGGCCTAAATTAATCAGGTCGAAAATAGGATTATTAGAATCAGTAACATTTCAGCTACATGATCGCATTCTCAGCTCATTGGAGAATGTGGTTTGTGGTCACCAAAAATCCCCCGCAGTTTAGTTTGTTTGATTCATGATTTAGTTTGCTTGATTCATGAGGGCTGCCAGGGCCTTCTGACATAAATAAATGACCACACTTTGCCGCTAACCAATAAGAGACCTCGTCACGATCAACTCGAGGAAAAACGGCTGAGTTTAATGTAGTCGTGTCGTCCTCTCTGAGGCTGTGGATTGATGTATTTGCTCTACCGGGAAAATTCAACATGACGGTGATTGGGAGCAATCTCGCTCCAAAAAAATGTCGATAATTTTTTAATGACTGTGCGGGCTGTGAGCTGAGCATGCGGGCATGTAACTGAAATGTTACTGATTCCAAAAAAACTATTTTCGCCCTGATTGTTATAGGGCAGGTCCAAAGAAATGTCCCACGATTTTGTATGGGGCCAATCTGTAGCTGTAACCTATTTCAGCCGCTGGGGCTAAGTCGCATGAACATTCATCATGACGTTTTTTATTCGGTCTGGATACTCGAGTTGACAGTCATTTGGTTAACGTTAGCGATGCAACCGGAGTTCCATATTCATGTTTTTCCCCCCACACCGAATCAATGACAGACAATTCCGGTCGAGCAGCGTTCTCTTTTATTATCGGGTAATAAAGCTCCGGCCCAACCAGTTGAATGACACAAATGTTAATGAATAGATGACAATCACAATGGCAATAATGAATGATCATTGATAACTGCATGGTCTGATGGAGTGATGATTTCAAGAATGTAAGATGAATCTCAAATTACAAATAGGTAAAGTCTATTACACAATTATCTGGAGCGCATGCTTTTCGTCGATTTCCCCGTCACTAATCAACCCATTCTCATGAAATTTTGTACAGGACATTTCCCAGTCATTTCCTAACATCACTAGAAATTTCGCAAACTTATATGCAGAATTACAAATGTTAGACCATTTGACATGTAGTAAATTGAAAATATGACGCCCCCCTATGAACCCATTACATTAATTCTGGAATTTCATTACTTGTCAAATGGTTTTACTTTTGAAACATTGAATATAATTTTGCGAATTTTTTAACGATGTTAGGACATGACTTGAAAAAGTCCTGTGCAAAATTTCAAGACAATCCGTTCAGAATTGACGGTGAAATCGACGAAAAGCATGCGCTCCAGATAATTGTGTCATAGACTATAGGTACATCAGACAAAGTAATTTTGGTGTTTTATTCGTGTTTTTTTCAGAATTTATGTGAATTTGTGAGACACGTACTGCAATACAAAGCATATTCTTCTCTGTTTGTTCGTTCTTTTTGCTCACTATTACTGGTAGGAATGAAGCCATAACTGTAGAATTAAAAGAGTTATTTGTTTTGAATGGCACTTTTATCACCTTTTCTGAGGGGTTCCCATCATGAGATTTCTAGCAAATACGAAAAATGATGCCAGCTGTCGCCTTTAATTTCATTATAGCTGCAACAAATGCTTGAAGAAGTCAGTGAAACAGGCATGATGTGGCCCCTTCTGATAATTTTTTTACACAGGTGCCATTTTTTTATTTTTTTTGTAAAAAAAGGCAAAAAATGAAAATAGACTATGTCCACTGCCCTATGAGGAAGTTCTAGAGGCCATCATTAGGCCGTTTGAACAGAACAATGTGGGAATCTCTAAGAATTGAGATACCTGGGGAAGGCTGCGCACTAATTTGCCCAAGGTAAAACCTGGGTGAAGTTTTGTTTGTCTACGCTTCCTCATGGGGCACACTGAAGGTAAAAGTTTCTCAGCCATAAAGTTTCTCAGCCATAAAGATGAAAATCCATCAATTTTTTTCAGTTCACAAACGACCTGGGATTTTGGACTTTTGCTAAAAGTGAAAAAACAATTAAATATAGGCTAGCCAAAGTTTTATCAGACCTAGAAGCATGGTGCTCCAAGTGGAGAATAAATCTAAATGCTGAAAAAACGCAGTTTATAACATGTATAATGCTTAAAACTAAGAAAAATATAGAACTAGAACTTTTTGACGAGAAACTCACTGCAGTACAGCAAGCAAAATTGCTAGAAGTAATTTTAGATAAGAAGCTGACTTTTAATGCTCATATATAGATGAAAACGCCAAGAAAGGAAGGCAACGCCTTGGTCTGCTCAAACTCCTGAGCGGCTCAAAGTGGGGCTGTAAACCCAAAACACTAATGAGACTATATAAAAGTTATATACATCCAGTACTAGAATATGGCGCTCCAGTAATTCTAGGAGCGTCCAAAACGTATATAAAGAAACTTCAAATCATTCAAAATAAGGCCATCAGAATAGCCTACAAATTGAATCCACTTTCGCACACTGAAGATATTCATAAAATTGCTAAGATCGATTTGATCAAAGATCGATTCAAAATTTTAACATATAAATTCATAGATTCGCTCAATGAGCATTCAGATTTTTTCAAAGTACAAAATGAATTAAGAGCTTCAAGAATTAAGAGAGGGTTGTGTCAGTGCCGGTCCAGCGTCAACAGCGTTGGGCCGACATTGACGCAACACTAGCAGCGCTGGCAGCACACGAGAGTGATAGGAAGAACGAGGTGCTGTCACAGTGTGGCTACCGCGGTGCCAATGTCGGTACAGCGTTAACAATGCTGAGCCAGCATTGGCGTGACGCTGGCGGCGCTGACAAGCACTCGTGAGTGTGATAACAGCGTTTATGCGTTGACAGGCCAACACCTACAGTGTTGGCCAGTCACCGCGTCACCATAACAACAGACGTCACAGTCTGTTGTCACTCACCCACATGTCATCGCGGGGGGTGATAATCAACATAATTGTCACCCCCCCCGCGAGGACTGCCGTGGTGAGTGAATGGAAGGGTTTAAATCCCCTGGTGGCTCTGAAAAGAGAACAAGCAAACTTTCTTAATTTCACAATCAAGATGACACGCTTCTATAAACTTTCTATTTTTCAAATTATCAACTTCAGACACTTTTAGACCATTCCACTCAAATTCAATGAAATTACATAACTCTGACGTTTTTTCTCAGGGTATGCTGGAGTATGGCGATGGTACACAGACAGTCAGGCAAACAACACGAGGTAAAATGATCACATTTGATTCAAAATTTAGAGCGCAATTTTAAGTATGTCAAACATAGACTACTAAGTGAACTTAAGTGTAGACGAGAGGCATAGGTTTAATAAAAGAAATCTCACAAATGTTCATTTAAAGGATCTGCCAAAATTACAACTTTATCGGCCTTTTTCATTTAGATTTCAAGAGTTAAGACACGAGATACAGGGTAGCTACCGGCTGATTCAACACCTCATTTAGACCACCGCGACCCTCTGTTCGCCGAGGGCGCATCAAAATTAATTAAATTCTAAAATTCTTCTGTTTCCAGGTTTCTTCCCTCCTTACCAACCAGACATTTTGCAATGAGTATTATATACTAATGAAGTATTTGGATAGGCTAAGAGCAGCTTTTATACAAGCTTCGAATGCCTTTATCCCACTCTCAGCACCCTTCGGGTGCTAGGGTTTACTCAGGGGACAGGAAATTATTCAGAGCATAGGTGAAAACTCAGATGAAGAGGCTTAGCCTACTATTAAAAAGATACATAAAATGCTGAAAAAAATTTAACATTCACAGACAATTTGAATGTACCATATAATATGAACTGATGCAGGTTAAACTATTCGACTTGACCTACTCAGAATGTTTGGGAGACCTCACATGTCATGTCTCACATGTCATGTGAGCACTCCCACCCAATCAAAGGCAGGTCAGTCGGGGTTAAATGCTAAATTAATAAATTATATAAAATTATCTCAAAGCTAGCCATAAATGAAGATGTCATTTTCCCTTCTGTTCACCTCAATGCGAATATGATCTCTCAACACACGCTTAAACATGTTAAAAGTAGTACCATTTAAAGCTGATTTAATTTAACCCTTTCAATCCTGAGTTTACAATTGTCATCTCCATCCACCACAAGCCGCGAATTGCTGCCGCAATTCTCGACTTGTAGTGGATGAAGATGACTTGCTGTGGGTGAAAAATTAAAGAAAATGCCAATGCCATGTATTGGTAAACCAGTTTCATGGAAATTTTTATTCTAAAACCCTTTGTTGTAGGAAAATTAGGTCTGTTTCCAGGGATGTAAAATGATGCTTTAATGCATCGTGAGGACTTAAAGGGTTAAAGGTGGGCTAGAAGAGCATTCCAGATTTTGGTGGCTGAAGAATGATTTGGCCCCAGATGATTTCACACGTGGTAAGACAAAGGACTGCTTATTATGTCTGGTAGAGATGGAATGCCGCTCACTAACAATGGAAAATTCCATTTTAAGATACTCACGTGTCGACCCATATACCACACGATTTCTAGACACTTTGTACCATGTACAACTCATAAACGACCAACTCATACCATTCAAAATTCCAAACCTACCAACTCGTACCATTTTTTCTACCAGCTAGTACCATTATGATTCTAAACCTACCAACTCGTACCATATATCTAGTTACACGTATACTCACTGAATAAACTGCAGGAGTGCTATACTATAGGCCCTAGGCCTATTATAATACATACTAATCAAATATATAATTACGTCGATCCGTGTAATATACATTACACGTCTGATCAAAGCTTGTGACATATTGTATTTACTATCTGTATAAACATATTCAAGAAAAAAAGTCTAAACATCATTATAGTACAGTACCATAAGTTTTATTCAGCTGGTTATAATATAAGCTATGTACAATATAATTATGCATGCATGTTCATTTTCACAAAAAAAATGGTTATAGCGAAGGGCCGTAGATGGCAGAGCATTTCTTAAGTAGCTGCGACGCTGAAATTTCGTCTTCTCTGTACTGTGCCCAGTAACTAAGCAACAAAGACGTTGTCTTCACCGAGCTGAACAATGTCGCAGTTTGTAACAATCAGTGAATAGGGGATAACGGAGTCTGCAGATTGCAATCATGTTACTAATATAACTCCACAATGAAATAACCCTTCCACCGATTTGTATTAAACAAGACGTATTAAGTCCACAAACTAATGTTATTAATTTGAAATATATGCCGTCTGTTCGAAATATTATATATGCTACGATTTTTATTCAATCCTCGTGCTATACAAGCATAATATACGATCGCCTTCAAATTAAATATATTATAAATATATTGTATTTGACCCTGAAGCTTGAATTCCCGGCTAGTTTATTATATTGATATGCATCAGGCCTATAGTCTATAGCCTATATATGGCAGATTTCATTTTTGCTAGTGTTACATGGACGGAAAATTCAATTTTATGTCCCGTGGAGTTTCCAAAAAAAATTCACTTTTCTCGCTTTTCCTTCAGTATACAGTTGACTAAAACATTCATATGTCTGAAAATATATTTTTGGGGACAAATTTCTTTTTTCATAATGTAAATTTGCTTTAAAACATACCACCATGTGAAAATTCTAAGTCGTCACCATGAAATCTATTTTCAAAAATAATATATTTTTAAGAAATATTCAAGACATTGAATGCAGATAAATAATCACTAAGTATATATATGAAGTGAATATAACCAATTTTTTTATCATACATTTAAGAAATTAGAAAATATACATGAAAATTGGAGAGACAGAAAAAAATGCAAAAAAAAACAACATTTTTCCTTTTAATATACAAACTAAAGACTCTATATGGTTTGAACTGAACTGAAAGATGCCTCACAAAACTACTTCAAGAAATAAAATAAAAAAAGTAATAATACAATTTTAATACTAATTAATTATCTTCTTTTTCTCATTTTTTTTGCTATTGTTACTTGGACGGAAAATCAATCCTAATGTTACATTAGGACGGAAATAATGTATGCTAGTGTTACATTAGAACGGAAACTACTGCTAGTGTTACAGTAGGACGGAAACTAATGTATAGTTCTGTATATGTACGTGTTTTTAAAACGTGTTTTACGACTTTTGTAATACTTAGGTCTTCCTAATAAACTAACATTTATTTATTCAGATTGATTCATTTCAAGCTATTTGATGCCCCCCCCCCACAAAATAAAAATAGCATAACATAACCATTAACCATGTTTGTTCGTTATTGTTTTAAAGGAAGTTAACACCAGGTAGAGGAATATGTGCTCATCCCCGTGGAAGCATCCCGGTTCTGTAGTACACATGTTCAGTGTATAGTACCGGTACACAAGACCGCCAATCAGGGTCCATCCAAGAAATAAAGACAGTTTATCCCAATAAATGCATCAATCGTGCAGAATCAGACCTCTTGCATAGCAATTCTGACTCCTAACCATGTAGTGAATATGCTGATGTTGTTTTATTTATTAAAACTACACATCCAACAATGTATAATATTCCCTCCATTAGTATAAATAGCGTATGGCTTAGAAAAATATAAAAATGAGAAACATAATTTCCACTTCAGCTTTATTTAGACACCGTTGTAACACCAAACTACAAAACCCTCAAAATGTCATCACTGTAGCTGGTAGGTCTCGTTATCTCCTGTAAACATTGGAGGCTTTCCTTTCTTGAGCTTTCCCTTGGTCGGCATAAAATACATGACAGCCAGAGGCGAATCAGACCTGAAACACATTGCATAATGTGAATGGGGTGACATACTACATACACACTGCTCAATATCCCAGTACCCCTTCTTGAGAATGCGTAGGCCTAACGGAAATATAGATGCAATGATCTGAACTAGTGAACAGTTTGTAGCCTAGTCCTCTATAATTATTATCTATCGACACAGTATATCTGACACATACGATGTATTAGCGGGCAAGCAGTAGCGATTCAATGAGCCAATGCTGGTTCAACGTTGAATCACTGCTAACGACGATGGCCCAACATTCAAACATCATCAGTCTGCATTTGCTGGGCGTTCAAGCCCCCTCTCACGTTCCCCCCATACCACTTGTGGTTAATCAGCTAGTACTAGCGGTGGATGGCCACAGCACACAAGATACCCCACTCTCACAGTTAGCCGCCACTCGGTAATCAGAGCATTTAATTTATTTATTGCACCTCCATATTTGGAGAAATAAAACATACAAATACAACATATTATAACAGCATCATAATAAAAATATACTAAAATGTAATATGTAAATGGCATAATAAAATATCTTAAAATCTAGTAAGCAATGTGACTAGAGTGTGTGGTCTGGAGTGTCTGAGGCCATAGTCATGACTATGTAACAGTACTCTGAGGGTGTCCACAACACCATCTTCTTCGACTTTGACTACATTTCGTCTGTGGTGCTTACACTTAAATGCATTCAAAATAAGTGGAGCCCCCATATTAATTACGTTAGCAGCCAAAGTTTGAGGAAATACATCACCATGCCCAATATATCGGGCAGCAAAATAACAGCATACATTACGTAGCACTTGGTGAGTCCACTTAAAAAATCCTCCTCCACAGATTAATTCTACAATTATTGATAGTCTCGACGCACCGAGAAACATTTAAGGCAGTCAGAATTTTACTGTGACAAGAGCACGTACTGAGCCCAAGTGACTGTTTAATTAAAGCAGCCCCTTGGGATGACATCAATTTTCGTTTTTATTTTTGTAATGAAGCAGTGTATCTGCAAGATCATGATTTTATTTTTTTTAGGATTTTTAGATTTTTAAAAATATTTTTTATCAACATTTCTATGAAACCGCTTAAAACCCAAACAAACTTTTTGTACACCTAAATACTTGCTAAAGGACGGTTAAATGTTCCGACAGCATTGGGCCACATGGTGATGCCGTCGGCCCAGCATTGGGCAGACAATCAGTGTTGCAGGTGTATCACCTCATGCCCTTGCTACAAGACACCAATCAGACACCAATTAGGGGCGGTTGCTTTGATCTCCTCGGCCGAGACCTGGGAATATGTGGTGTGAAGTGCTGTATATTGCTGACTTGTTTTGTTTACATAGCAATATACGACCTGGAAATTTAACTATTTCACTCTTTTTCAGTGCTTTTAAATTGTTTTTTGACTTTTTTGTATTTTTAGTTCAGATCAGTAGGCTATATAGCTTCATATAAGTTAAATTTTCAAAACTGACAACATTGAAAATGTCTCATCCCAAGGGGTCCCTTTAAGGAACCTCGGGTTGATTCAATGTTTTTAAAGGCTATTTTTGACAGAGAAACAGCTTCCATGCCGTACAGAAGTGTAGGACAGCAGACTGTCTTCCACAGGTGTGACTTTATGTCTATAGGCAGACCAGGATAGCTCATACCAGAGGAACTCATGCTGTAAGCATTGTATCAATGAAGGTGTGACATTTTACTGCCAACGGCCGCAGTTAACCTGCAAATAAAATAAATAGGCGACTACACACGGTCATACCCCTGCACTCTTACAGTTATAGCCGCCACTCGATAATCAGAGCATTGCATCAATGAAGGTCTGACATTTTACTCCCACGGGACGCAGCTACAGTAGTGCAAGAGCATTAGGGTTGAACCTGGAATAAAATTGCAGAAAGCTGATTTTTTCAGTAATGATACATGGACATCTCCTAAGACGAATTCCGAAGATGCCCCAAAAATCCCTCTTGTGCATTTTTTTTAATTCAAGATGGCCGCCACCATGTAACGCCATTATCGAAAAAAATAGGGGTATACCATAATTCCTCACTTTTGCAGTTCGAAAAAAATATTTAGGTGTCTCTACTTATGTTTGAGGACACAAAGAGTGCATCCAGATGATCTGAAATGATATCAGTACTTTTCTCAATACCAAAAATCCAACAAGATGGCCGCCATATTGATATAGTGAGTATGTTGAGCGATCTCTTAAAAAAACGACAATATGAGTTAACTATCTCGTTGTTGAGCTTAAAATGTATTTTTTGTCTAAACCCATGGAGTCTAGCACTTATTTAGATCACCAATATTTTATTATATTGAATTTATCAACATAAATCCCACATACCGGTAGTTTAATGTTATGTAACACCATATAACGTCATTTTTCCAAAAAAAACAGGAATATACCACAATTCCTCACGTTTACAGTTAAAAAAAAATATTTTGGTGCCTCTACACAAAAAGCTCATCAACAGGATCAGAAATAATATCATTCCTTTTCTTATCTCCACAAATCCAAGATGGCGACCATTATGTGAAGCGTCCCCCCCATCAGAAAATCACGTACATGCCATAATCATCATGTTGTTGAAACTTTTTTTTTAGGGCCATGGAATCTAGAATATATTTCTATCACCATTTTTTTTAAATAGAATGTGCTTATCAACACAAAATCCAACATGGCTGCCATATTGGTTAGCTCTTTTAGCGCAGATGCCACGATTAAGCGATGTCCACCTGCTTTTTCATATGGGAATATAGATATAGATTGATCAAATTTACAAAATATCATATGTCAGAAATCATTGATTAAAAATTCTAACATCTCTCATCTTTAAATATAAGGGTATTTTTCATTCATTTGAAGCTTGAGATAGCGTAAGAAATTCCAGTTTCAAACACATCGACTAATTCCAATGTAGGTATTTTATATAGTAGGCCTATAGAAAATGTTTTTCGATTTTGGTTAAGTATTAGTTGTGATTATTATTGTGAATGTACATAATAACAGAGCTAAGTACAATATTACACCAGATTGAACACGTTTAACGTCAGGATATGATAGTTTTATGTCAGGATATATGAATATGATATCAGGATATGACACTTTAATATCATGATATGTAATATAATGTCCAAACATTGGTGTTTAATATAGCAAAATCACGTTATGATGGCTCAATACAGCTTTATAAAGGCAGTATATAGTGGCTAAACATCACGTTGCTGTATTAAAATGAAAAGATATACATCATATTATCACGAAATGCATTACAATTTCGTGATATATCATTTTAACATCACTATGACATTTTAATGTCAGGATATGACATTTGAATATTAGGATATGGTACTTGAATATTATGATGTGACTTTATACATTGATGAAATGACACATTGAGGTCATAATATAGCATTGTAATGTGATGGTGTGTCATTATAATGACAAACATGCTATTTAATATCGAATATTGTATAATAGACTTGTCGGATTATGACATTAAAATAGGAAAAACATAAGAAACAGTTCGAAGTCAGGATCTGGCATATTTATGCCAGGATATTGGATTGTAACGTCATGAGTTGGTATTATAATGTCCAAATTTTGTCCTTTTATATCACACAACAAGATTTGAATGTCAAGATATTCAATTTTTTATGATAGGATATGACATTATCAAATCAAGATATGGCGGGTTTGGCGGCATTCTAATGTGACATTATAATGACTGAATATGACACTACAATATTTTAATGTGACCATAGAATGTCAGGCTTTGTTACTTTGTAGTCTGGATATGGCATTTTAATGTCAGGATATTATGTTGTCATGTCAAGGTATAACATTTCAATAACATTATATTGACAGACGCATGTTACCATATGGTAATACAGCATCGACATAGAACATTCCAATATCAGGCTGGCACATGTCAGCTCAACATATATATCGGAATATAATTCAGTAAGTAAAGGCCTCTACATTGCTCAAATACCGGTACTCCAAAACTGCCAACAACAAAAGCACTTCGGAAGATTCAATAAAATGGAAAGTAATTAGATAGCGTTAAGACACATGCTCTTTGAACAGCATGTGGCCTTGCCCTCTTTTACTTTCATTTCCTCTTACACTAAAGTGTGATGTTAATATGCTATATCATGATATTTAATATCGTGACAATACACTAAAAGATCCTGTCACTTTAATACCATACCGTGATGCTTAACCACCATATCCTGCATTTATAAAGCTGTATCCAGACATCATAACGTCATTTTACTATAATAAAGAGCAATAGTTGGACATTACAAAACCATATCATGACGTTAATGTTTCTTGTCCTCATATTATCGTGACATAAAGAGATCATATCCTGACGATAAACCGTGACATCAATTAATTTAATGTCATATTCCGATATTCTGATGTAAAATCATCTCATTACAACACCATACAATGCCATAACTTCATTACGAAATATATATATCCTAATATTCAAGATGTAATATCTTGATATTTAAATGATATATTTCATGATATTAAACATATTGACATTCGCAGATCAAGGACAAAAGTAAGTATTTAAAAGAGCATTGTTACAGGACGATTATCAAAGATGTCATGTACATGTAACGTGCGAGGCGCAAGTCCTTATCTTGTAATTGATTTTTGCTAGAAAGCCTCCCTTCAACGTCACCTACTGCCCCAGCCAACACGGGGCATTAATCCTATTCTGTTTAATTTTTGTGCCAGCGTCGAAGACGGTCGGCCTATATTAAAACAGCATTGGATGAATGCCTCGTGTTTAAACTCCATTATGATACAGAGCATATTTTGCTGTACAGGAGGGTGTGGAATCTACAGTCTGGGAACGGATTTTATATCATGGTCGTTTGTAACCAACGCAAACTGAAAGAGCAGTCGCCCCAGAAAGAGTTCTAAAAAGAGTGAGTTGCGGGTGCAGAGTGGCTTGTTCAAAGGGGGGGGGGGATCTCACACATCTAGACTATATTGTACAACGATGTGCTCTTTTTGTATTGGCCAAACATGTAGAAACTGTGACAGCTCGGATGATTGAAACGCAATAATCTCATTATTTACCTGAGATTAATTTGGTAACTTGACGAATCTCAATCTACATTTCTAGTGGGAAAGCAGTTCGAAAACACTTCAAAGCGTCACCCACCATGGTAGAATTAACTATAACTACCATGAGGGATTCATGTCGATAAACACAATATAATAAAATATGGTCATCTAAATAAGTTCCAGACTCCATTGGTTCGGCTAAAAAATACATTTTAGTTTCAACAACGAAATAGTTATCGCATATTTTCGTTTTTTTTTAAGAAATCGCTTAACAAAATATTATGGCGGCCATCTTGAATTTGTGGTATTAAGAAAAGTACTGATATTATTTCTGATCATCTGGATAACCTCCTTGTACTTTAAAACATAGGTAGAGACACGAAAATCATTGTTTTAACTTCAAAAGTGGGGGATTGGGGTATAACCCCTTTTTTTAAATGGCGTTACCTGGTGTTATTTTGAATTAACTACTATGTGGGATTTATGTTGATAAATTCAATATAATAAAATAATGGTGATCTAAATAAGTGTTAGATTCCATGGGTTTGGCCAAAAAATACATTTTAGGTTCAACAACGAGATAGATATCTCATATTTTCGTGTTTTTTAAGAGATCGCTTAACATAATCAGAACAATATGGCGGCCATCTTGGATTTTTGGTATTAAGAAAAGTGCTGATATCATTTCTGATCATCTTTATCAACTCTTTGTGCCTCAAAACATAAGTAAAGACACCAAAATATTTTTTTCCTAACTACAAGGTTAAGAATTAGGGTATACCCCTGTTTTTCGAAAATGGCGTTACATGGTGGCGGCCATCTTGAATTAAAAAAAATGCACAAGGGGGATTTTTGGGGCATCTTCGGAATTCGTCTGGGGAGATGTCCAGGTATCATTCCTGAAAAAATCAGCTTTCTGCAATTTTATTCCAGGTTCCTGTGTTTTTTTCACTAATGCTCTTGCACTACAGGCCACTACACACAGGCCACCTCACTCTCAGTTAGCCGCCACTCGGTAATCAGAGCATTGCATTATTGAAGGTCTGACATTTTACTCCCACGGGCCGCGGCTAACAGGCCACTACACACAGGCCACCCCACTCTCAGTTAGCCGCCACTCGGTAATCAGAGCATTGCATCAATGAAGGTGTGACACTTCACTCCCACGGCCGCGGTTAACCTGCAAATAATTTACCCTCATCTTAGACGGTTCTTATGTCAGCACAAAGACATATAAAATGGTCTTTGTATTTAAAAACATTAGAAGCCCTGCATTGGAATTATAGAAACGAGTCGGCAAAATATGAATATACCAGTATTAAAAAGACCAAACAATTACATTTCCCATGATGGACTGAATTTCAAACGTGCATGCCCGTAATCTCTTCAGACAGATGAGACGAGTTCTATGACGTCACCAGCATGCCGCATTGCGGCCGACCATCCGGCGTTTACGTGCCATTCAGGGAAGATGTTATAAATATAGTATAGGGTGGGTATGTGTATCGGCGACCCAGCAAACAAGGGATGTTGATCCAATGTTGTTTTGATGTTTGGCCAACGTCAAAGGGTGCTGAGTGTGATAAAGGCAACTACGCTAACAGACCACACGCTATATAAGCACAGATAGCTGCTAACCCTTTACGGACATGAGCCATTATATTCACATTAAATCTGTGATGATAGTTGTTGTTGTCATGTTAAGCCTACTTACTGACTGACAGATTGAAAACGTTTTGGGTTGACTTAAAACTATTTGTTTACATACCGGTATACGTACTTAAGCCTAGAAAAAAATGTTAAAATACAAATCCATTGTAAAATGCAAATGACTCATTCATTTTTGTCATCATCAATTTATATATGATCTACGGGACATGTGAACAGAAGCAGCTGACTAAAATTTAATGTTGTTACAAGGTTAAGCCAGCATCGCAGTCTGTGGACCAGTAAAATGCAAACAGTGTTTCAAAGTTTATTTATTTTCCTAGGCAGTTGATCAACGTTATAGGTGGGGGTGGTGGGCGCGTGGCCCTATGATTATTTGGTGGGCAGCAATTCCAATTGACCTGCTGGTTTAATGCTGATTCACTTGAGACAATATTCAGCCAGCCCTGCGCCAACGTCACGTGCCAGCTGTATGACTGACAGGTTCACGAATTTAAGATTGGAGAGGGGTGTGCTAGCTCACTGACAGGCTCAGCAAGGCCGTAGCCTGTGGGGGGGGGGAGCTTCCCCCCCCCCCTGGAATTTTCAGTACATGCTTGTAAAATGGCTCATTTTGCCACAAAATTGGCGAAATCAGCTACCCCTCCCTCAACTGCCCCCCCCCCCCCCCCCGGGTTTTGCCTCAGGCTACGGCCCTGGGCTGTGTAGGCCTAATAAAATTATGACAGCGCCGCTATGCATACAAACGCAACACACTGAATACCGGCTGACCTTAAGTGTGCTAGAGAGATTTGCCTATTATTTATATAATTTACCACGTCGTATCTTCTTATTACATTTTCTGAACAATTTAATACTAAAATATTGTATTGCAACAAGTGTTTAATTAGCTTAATATAAAATAAACAATCTTATAAACCTTCTGACTAATATGAGCATTGGATTGATTCATAGGGCATATCTTTATTTGACCATTGGACATGAAGGGTTGGGTGATTCCCACAGAGAGTTCAGTGTGATAGTCCTGTGGGGATTTAATTTTACGATAACCTTAAAAACATGTCCATTTTTGACGTTTGCAAGTTCAAATGTTGTCCAAAAATAACGCTAGCAAAAGCACTGGCAAAATATACACATTTGTGTATATTGACCTTATCAAATAACATTTCACTGGATACAAATGTATTCATTGACCATGCCTAAATTCAAATCAACTGTATATAGTCATTATTTAGCATGTTATTCTCTTTAAACTTGCATTCCGTCTAACAGTAACATTAGCAATGTAACGCTAGCAAATAAATTCCGTCCATCTGTAAGGCTAGTGCCTGTGCTAGCGTTACTCTTTGCTAGCGTCATTTCTATAAGACAGAAAACTTTAACATCATTATTCAAGTGTACTTACGTAATTTGAGCGTCCCAAAACGGCATGATCGTCATTACCGCTTGCTGCCATATTCTTATCTGCAGTGCGTGCTGGGAAATATCACGTGATTTGAGAAATTTGGTAATTTTCCATCATGCAATCGTTATGGGATTGCATGGACAGAAAACAAATCCGTAACACTAGCAAACTGAATTTCCAACTTCCCGTCTACATCGAGGTAAATTGAATCATTGAGTGCACATTCAAAACACTCTATTGAGCGAACTTCAGCGGCTGACGATAGCCATTTTCCGGTAACGCACAGCATAAGTCAAACACAGGCCACATTACAAATGCAAGCGTTACGTAGGACACATGGACAGAAAAAAATGTATTGCCGACATAGGATGATATTATTCATAAATAAACGAATGTATCATATTTATGTATTTGTTACTGTATATTTCCTAAACTATTGGGTTTTAAGTATGTTTTAATGCCCATAACACAGACCTTTTTGTTGTGGGGTTTTATATAAACGTTAATACAATGGGTGATGATAATGACTCGGGAGTATAGTCTGTCCTATAAAGGACTTCGTTGACACAAATTGATACATTTAACAGAAATGCAAAAACACACATTTTTAAATACTTTATTCATTTTATAAACAGTTCAATTCTCCATTACTATGTAGATACATTTTCAGACATCGTGTACAAATAATTTAAATATTGGCAAATAGTGGTTTTCCGTCCAGGTAATAAGGATGGGTAATTTTTATTTTATTGTTCTTACAAGTTCTGATGCGTTAGTATACGACAAAATCACATTTACTTTTATATGTTATAATCGGCACGGACCAATAGTTCATGACAAACGATAGCATGCAAAATGTGCTATGACATTAACTTCAATGGTGTTGAAGTGTTTATCTGATTATTACTAATTTGTATATACACAAAGATATAATGTTAGTGGCGGCATGGTGTTAATTTGCACTTAGTACAAGTTAGGCTATGTTCAATCACCACCTCTGAACAAAGAGGCACGATGTTAATTTGTACCGAAACGAAGTTCAGGTTTTTTTATTGAACGCCCATTAAAAAGCAATTGTTTGGATTATGAAAGAAATACTTATAGACATAGATATAGCTTATTTATTGAAGTCATATATTGAAGTCATATATAGTTTATTTATTGAGTTCATAGCCTATATAACTAGGCAATATAACACATAGCCTAGTTGAACGCATATCGGCTCCGTACAAGTTGAGAAAATGGCCTGATAATATAAATGTAACATATTTAGATACTAAATACTAAAAGATATCTTTACTAAATGTTTGATATTATATTATATGCCGCATAAGTTTTAGTGTAATAATAAATTAGGTCTATATATGGTATTGAGCATAGTGGTATGAGTTGGTAGGTAGATTGGTACGAGTTGGTAGATGGGTTGGTACGAGTTGGTAGGTATTTGGTACGAGTTGGTGGGTCACGAGTTGTACACATGGACGAAGTGTCGTGTTACCTACCACACTGTATACTTTACAAAGGTTGATTGGTTTGCCACATCTAAAAACTAATACTCTCAATTGACGTCTCACTAGTTTTCTTCAGCTGCTTCAAAAAATTCAAGTGTCTGGGTGATGTTTTGGATTCTGTATCCTTTTCTCAATTTGCAACATTGAGGTGACATCTTTTGGAAGTTTTTAATTTTAAATAATTCAGCTCAGATTTTGATCTAGCCGGCCCGTGTGTTACAACGGCCTATGCAAGCGCAGCGCGTAGGCAGATATCATATAGTAGGCACATTTAAACAGTCATTATGATGGGTTTTTTCGTGTTTTTTCGGGATTTATGTGAATTTGTGATACACTGCAATAAAAGACATATTTTTCTCTGTTTGTTTGTTCTAATTTGCTCACTATTCCTGGTAGAAATGAAGCCATCATTGTAGAATTCAAAAAGTAATTTGCTTTGAATGGCACTTTTATCACCTTTTCCTGGGGTTCCCATCATTAGATTTCTCGCAATTATGAACTAGAGCCTGACGGCACTGAAGTAGAGCTTGTGCCGGGCTTCAGGGTCATTGTTTTAACAGGCCTGTGCCCAGAAATTTTTAAAGGGGGAGTCGAATTTTGGATTGCTGGGGTATTTTCGAAATAAGTTAATTGGACCCCCTGTAAAAAAAACTGTTTGAATTTATATTTGGCGTTGAGCAAATAGCAAACGCAGGTTAAGGGGGTCTGGGGGCATGCCCCCTGGGATTTTTGTTCGATTCTTAGCTACAAATTGGTGCAGTTTGGTGAATTCTGGAGGATGTCGCTGGGGTAAATTTTCAGCTTTGTGGTCACGGGGGGGGGGGGGGGGGGTCGTGCGACCTTCTTGAACCCCCCCCCACAACGGGCCTGGTTTTAAAGAAAATTAAGATGCAGATGTTTCACAATTAAGCAACAACTATATTCGTCTAAATGAGGTGTTTAATCCGACAGTAACTATCCTGTATCTCGTATCTGACTGTCGTCAGTTCAATGTTGTTTTCAAAGTTTAGTCGGGGAGGGGAGGGTGGGTGGTGGTCATGCTTTGCACGTGTAATGTTGTGAATTCCCGGCGAAATGAGCCATAGGGGCCTAGAGTGCACAGGGTCAGCAGTGATCTGTCACATCTATTTTTTACACCTCAAGTCGACACCTGTATTGATAGACTGCACATTGATTTCAGAGCACATAATTAACTCCTGATAAATACGCCCCCCAACTGCGTCTCTGTGTTTATTAGTAGGCCTATATCCGGTCTATTAGGGATAATCGGGTAGGCCTACCCTAATGGGAATAGGTCAAATCTGTGAAACTCAATGACCTCGACCTCCTTTGTTTTCACCGAGCTGGCTAATACAATGAAGTATGAGGGAGGGTTCTTATATAACCTTGTTTTCACTGAGTGACGTCACTGCGTTTTACAGAATGAAGTATGGGGTAGGGGGTGTTATATAACTTTGTTTTCACCGAGTGACGTCACTGCGTTTCACAGCTAGCTACTCCCTGTGTGACCCTGGGCTGGGACTGGGACTGTGGTGCAGTTCATTATTCAAAGCCGATCTATTAAACAGAAACTGTTTATATAAACCTGACAGTTTGGGTGGTATAGGCATATATGTTACTAGGCATACCCCAGTCAATGACAGGTAAGGGAAGGTACAAAAGAACGTGTCTAGCAAACAATATAGTAGCCTAGGCACATTGCATGCTAGTAGGCCTACTGCTATTTGCTCAGATGTGATGGCAGTGTGTAGTGTTCAGATTGAAATAACTGAGTCAGGAGACAGATTAACTACTTCCACTGCCACAGTCGTTGAGCCAATGTTGATTTGATGATAGACCAGCGTGATAACAGTGTGAGACTGCAGGATAACATTAAATAGACTCACTATAATATAACTCACTATAATATAACTCACAACTCGATAAGCCTAGATATATTGAGATTGCAAAGTTATCAATATAATTAGTGAGTTAATAACTTGATGTTGAGTTGAAAACAATAATAGCCTAATTTAAATGTCACTTCTGGGGCTTCGCATATGGCTATGAGATTCATTAGGCATAGCAGGATTAGGCTATGCATTGCCTGAGGGGTGTTATTAAAGTTTTCAGAACGTATTCAGACTGTAGGCACCAGTAGGTCCTAGGCCTAAGTTTTTACTACAAATGAATTGTTTTTTTTTGCTGGTTTAATGTTAGAGCATCGTCTCTGAAGGTCACCCAACATTAATGCCACATCGAGTGAATGTTTGTTTTGTTGGGCAGTGAGTGGCCGATAGGCATATCATATAGGCCCCATATATGTCTATTGGCAGGCCAGCAGAGACAAGACGTTGAATCAAAGTTGGCTTAACGTTTGTCCAACGTCGTAGATGGTGGACAAATGTTGAGCGCACATTGATTCAATCCTTGCGTCAGCTGAGTATTGTGTATGCCTCTGGGACAGACTGACCATACAGCCTTTACAGGCAAACACGCAGACCGCTGTATTAGGCCTACTATTAATGACAGGTGCACTTCCCAGCAAACACTAGACGTTGACGCAATGTTGTTTTAATGCCGGGCCAATGTCGGAGACGGCGAGCCAACATTCAAACAGCATTGGATCATAGTAGATCACATGTCGTATACAGTACTGGCAGCTTTGTATTGCGAGGCAGGTCAAAGCACTGAGGGTCAAAGTGTATTGCTAAGGTCACACGTGTCACGAGTGACGTCCCCTAACAGACATGGCTGACATAGTATTGTACATGAAAGGAATTGATGCGTCATTTATATCAGTGTTCATCTGATCAGCTGATTCAAAATCTCAAAATCTGGCTTCGTGGTGCAGCAAAAAAAGTTATTCTTAACACACACATGGAGTTAGTTATGTTCCCAATTCCACAAATTAAAAGTTATTGCCGTGAAATTAATCATACAGAAAACCACTCAGACCCACATAGACTGAAAAAGTAGAGCGGCGCTGTACTAAAAATGGGTTGGTACGAGTTGGTAGGTATTTGCTACGAGTTGGTGGGTCACGAGTTGTACACATGGACGAAGTGTCGTGTTACCTACCACACTGGCGATTTGCAAGGTAGATGTTTCGTTGGCGCGGCTCCCATTGATGCGGAGGATTTACCCCCCTCCGCACCAGTGTGACTCGCGCGGACGACCCTCGCCTGATCACCCACCTTTTTTTATTACCCTCTGTGATCACATTATTAGGCTGTCTTTACTTTTATAAATATTATATTGTTTTGTTTATCACATGTTACATTTATAACGTGACTGCTACGTCTTCAAGAGTATGCGGGGGGTGGGCCCGCGGGGAATGACGAGGGATGAAACTTCGTCCTCCGCGTGTTGGCCGCTTGGGGAGTGGAAACCCTAACCACACCTCATCCTTTTCTAATACTCTATTCGACGGATGCCTATATATCACTCCGACAGGCCCCGTCCTGCATTTCATCCCTTGAATGTCCTAGCCTTCTTCCGCATTTATATTGATACTCCGCATGTCTCATCCTCAGGGTCAGACACCTGGACCTACATTTACAATCATTCAATTCGATTATTTGTAAACAATTGTGCTACAAACTTATTTAAAAATTAACACAGTCATTCGTTTTGTTTGCCTACCCTGCACTTCCTCATGGGGTGCACCGAGGGTGAAAATGGAAGTTCCATGGCTATAAGGATGAGAATCTATCAAAAATTTTCTCCTTCCATGACCACCTTAAAAAAAATAGTGGGGCCGGAGGCTATGCCCAAATTTCTGATTGTTATGTGATGTATTTGCTCTGTTACAGTATTGCGGGGCACTCATTGGGTGCCCTGATGTATCTTAAAACCCAGGGTTTCCCCCAAAGCATCAAAGCATCATGGTACCATGATGCTTTAAACTTTTACCCTGATGCTTCAGTAATTCCCATGATGCTTTTCCAAATGCCATGATGCTTCAATAAAATCATTAAATGCTCTCCCCAAACTGGACTTTTTACTTTAATATTTTACAATGTCATAAAAAATGATGTATCAGTGCAAATAATGGATACATATTAGTTCTATAAGCTACTACAAGGGGTATTATATACAGAAGTTTTCATATTCAAATTTTTCCGGAGGGGGTATGCCTCTTGACCCCAGTCTACGCGCGCCGCGCTGAATCCGAACCGCCAGTTACCATGATGCTTTCTCATTTTTCTGGGGGAAACCCTGAAACCTGATATACGGATAGCACATCTCAATAGTTTTATTCAGCTGCTGCAAAAAGTTCAAGTGTCTGGGTGATGTTTTAGCTTCTGTATCCCTGCCGGAATTTGCAAAATTAAGGTCACAGCTTTTGGATGTTTTTATCATAATTAGCTCAGATTTTGATCTGGCACAGCATTTTTCTTGCTCACTGAAAACTGTGGAATGTGGTCAAATATTTATTCTAGCATGTCGGCAGTTACAAAAAAAGGCTCAGCATAATTTTATTGGACAATTTTAAAATTTATTGAATCTACCTACATATAGCGCTCGATCTAATTTTGATCTAAACTATAGTCTGTCCGACGGTGGAGGATGGTCCAAAATGAAAGTTAGCTTTTCGGTATCCAGTCAGTCAATTCTCAAGCGATTGTCACGAAATTTTGCCTACATTATTATCTAGTAATTTGGCAACAACCCTGAAATTCCATTCACTATTTCAATAGACTATTTGACATGTAATGAAATTCTGAGAATAAACCGGAATGAAATTACTGGGTTAATACATGTTATACAGGAGCGTTATAAATAGACATTTACTACATGTCAAATGGTGTAACTTTTGAACTATCCAGTATTTTTCCAAAATTTTCAAGATCGATACCAAATGACTAGAAAATAGGGTATACGAAATTTCATGAAAATCGCTTGAGAATTGACTGACTGGATACCGAAAAGCTAACTTTCATTTTTGACCATCCTCCACCGTCGCCGCTTCGGACAGACTGTAACTTAGAGCCTAGAGTTCTTACTCGTAGCACAGGCACAGGTGAAAACTGCTTGACAAGGCTTGACTTGAGTGGACAGGTGGAATGTGGTCAAATATTTCTTTTAACATGTCGGCAGGTACGAAAAAAGGGTCAGCATAATTTTATAGGAGAATTTTAATTTATTTGTTATGTAGACGGTGTAGATATAGGCCTAGGTCTACCTACCGTCATGACTGCGTCATGACCGTGGCTAACGTCAGAATTAGTCATCATAATCTTATGTTATCGCCCACCATAAAAAAAATTAGTCAAATCAATTATCAAAGTCTTTAAACAAGTCCATAGCCTATGCGAGGAATTTGGAAACAACATAGTCTAGTCTATTAGGTCTACAATGATGTGAAATAGTACATTTTTTAATTAATATGTCAGAAAAGTAACCTGATACTGATGTAACTTGCAAGTGCAATGCTTGGCCAGCGTTTGTTTGTTTGTTTGTTTGTTTGTTGAGTTAGCGAGCCCTTTCGGACTGCCCGGGCCTTCCGACAATTGAAACTTTGAACTTTGAAATTATATCCAGCAGCACCTCCTATTTGGAGTATCAGGCTGGAGGGGGGAAAGGGCTGGTGGATTTAGTCAACCAGTTGACTCTTGAACGCTGCCACAGTTTTTGATTCTATGGCAGCTGCCGGAAGAGAATTCCAATCAGGGATAGTTCGATGCCAAAAAGAATTTTGTCCCAGTGTGGTGTTAGCTCTAAGATGTTTATAGGCCTGATTGTGCCCACCACGTGTTCTTCTGTCCGCTGGGATTAAACGGTCATTGATAGGGATTTCGACTAGCTCATTTAAAATTTTGAACATGCTTACTAGTCTAGAATTTTTACGTCTTGTTTTCAAATCAGTCCAGCCCAGGTTCTGAATGAGAGATGTCACACTGGCTGCCCGTCCACAATTCTGGGCGACAAATCCCGCCGCAGATCCCCAAATCCTTTCCAATTTATCAATATCTTTTTGTCCAAAGGGGTCCCAAACTGCCGAGGAGCATTCCAAAGACGATCTGACCAGGGAGAAATAGGCAGTCTCCCTTAGTTTAGGGGGACATGCCTCCAGGTTCCTCCGAAGGAAGCCCAGAGTGGAATTTGCTTTACTTGTAATTTTGTTAATGTGGGCCTCCCATTCCAGGGTCTCACTAAGGCAAACACCAAGATATGGTGTTGATGAAACGTTCGCTAGTGTTTCACCTTTAAGGGTGTACTCAAATTCCAGGTTTTTTGATTTCGGCCTGGACACCCTCAGGACCGAGCATTTCGAGGGGTTGAAACACATCCCCCATCGATCTGCCCAGTCCTGTAACGCAGATAGGTCTCTCTGCAGCTGCTCCTGATCTGCTCGACATTTTATCGGGCGATACAGGAGGCAGTCATCTGCAAAGAGACGAACCTGCGAGGAGACCGTGGAAGGGAGGTCATTAATATAAGTCAAAAAGAGTAGGGGTCCGAGAACAGTACCCTGGGGCACACCGGACCTCACACGAGCTGATTCTGAAGAGCTGCCATCAATTACTACTTTTTGGGTTCTATTGGTCAGAAAATTTTGAATCCAATTAAGAGTTGTTCCCCGAATTCCATAGTAGTCAAGTTTGTGCAAGAGGCGTTGGTGGGGGACAACATCAAAGGCCTTACTAAAATCCAAGACAACAACATCTGTTTGTGTCTTGCTTTCAAAATTTTGAATAAATTCATCAGTTGTAATCAAAAGCTGGCTTTCGCATGAATGTTTTGATCGAAAGCTACAGACCAAGAGCTACAGATAATCAGATCCCTGAGTAACAGGCTAGACAACCACACTGTGAGTACCCCGATCTTGGCCCCCAGCTCTCCTTCAATATTCCCTAACGACTACTCAAGGTAGCAATCGAGGCCCTGTTAGTGAATAGAGGGAAGAGACCGCTCAGCGTACAAGATAGGAAAGCTCTCCTGAACTCACATAACACTTTCTCAAGTGAGATCCAGCACTCTGATCAACTACCAAGGGAGCTGCCCAAAAAGTAGGGTATTGGTAGCAGGAAACCGGTGCCGGGTTATTTAATAATTTTTTTTTCCGCCTGGACATAAAATTTATACTGATCGAAATTTAGCTTCCAAAAACACAGGATTGTCAACCCTATTCGGAAATAATCCTACTGCCCATTTAGGCCTATTCAGCTTTTTGGGAGTAAGCTTATTTTCTGAAAATGCTGTGTCAAAATTTAGCTTCCGACTCAGTTGTTTGTTTGGGATAGCTATAAATCTAGATTTAGCCCTGAATAAGGCTGCCCGGGCCTTTCGACATTTAGACGGGTAGTATGATAGAAATATAATCTACATAGAAATATATATATTTATATTTTCTATGTAAAGAAAAATATCCAAATAACCTCTCAAACCCCCAAAAAATTCTAACAAAAGGTTTCTCAGTGGTCTTCTATCCTACTGGATATAGGGTCTACACTCTGTTCGACGGTGGAGGATGGTCCAAAATAAAAGTTAGCTTTTTGGTATCCAGTCAGTCAATTCTCAAGCGATTGTCACGTAATTTTGCAACCATTATTATCTGATCATTTGGAAACAACCCTGAGAATTTCGCGAAATTCCATTTAGTATTTCAAAAGTTAGACCATTTGATATATAACGCAATTCTGGAAATAAACCGGAATGAAGTTAATGGGTTTATACATGTCATAGAGGAGCGTTATAAATAGACTTTTACTACATGTCAAATGGTCTAACTTTTGAACTCCCCAATATTTTTTTACGAAATTTTCAAGATCGATGTCAAATGACTAGAAATTAGGGTTCACGAAATTTAATAAAAATCGCTTGAGAATTGACTGACTGGATAGGCTACTGAAAAGCTAACTTTCATTTTGGACCATCCTCCACCGTCGGACAGACTGTAGGGCTATCTAGGCCTATAGGCCTATATTGGCCTCGGCCTACTCGCTGCACTCGCACAGGCCGTTGTAACACAGGGCTAAAGGCTATGGTGAATGACCAAAAATTTGACTCATAATTAAAGTCTGAAAATCCAACATGACCGCTATATAGGCCGTGACAATCTGTAAGACCATCTCAAGTTGCCAACACTTTTACAGTTATACCATGATTCTTGTTTATAATCGATGTTTTTAGAGTTGGGGAACTCATAACCCAGTAAACATGGACCTTTTGGGCCAGTACTGGTATCAGACTGGCATAGGCCTAGGCTACTGGCATACAGGTACGGGGCCGTTCAACAATTAGGCCTACGTAACGCCTAGAGGGGGGTGGGGGGGAGGGTTAAGCGATGCGTTACGGACCGTATTCAACACAACGTTAAATCGTCTTACGAAGGGGGGAGGGGGGGTCAAAATCTCTCTCAAAAGCGTTACGTAATTGTTGAACAGCCCCTATGCCAATAACTACCGATATTGGTCCGATCTTGGCAAACCCATATGTGCGAACAATAAATTACAATATTGGTCCAGTCTTGGCAAAACGATTGATCCCCACTATGGTAACCTGTATATCTGGTAACATATTGGCATGTATTGGCAATATAGGGGGCGCTGTTTTCGTGGTAGTGACCAGTGTCTTTACCAGGGGCCACTTCAATCTCCATTGGATCATCGAGTAGTTTACGCTGGTCTCAAACTCAAATCTCAAACGAGATTACGCTTGGATATTTATAGTCGCGGATATAAAGCAACCTATTTTAAGAGCTGATTTTCTGATAAATTACAGTCTACTTGGCGATTTGCAAGGTAGATGTTTCAGAGATATGGGACAGGTTTAGCTATACACGCTACTTTATAGTCAATAAAGCCGTTCACTTAACAGAATAGATGGTATTCGAAACGAATACACCAAATTGCTTGATCAGTTCCCTGAACTAACCCGCCCTATGGCAAAGGGCGAGACTGTAAAACATGGCATCACTCGTGACAAAAGGTAACCCTGCGAAGGCTTGCTCCTGATAAGTTAAGTTACTGCGAAACGCGAGTTTGACGAAAGGATAAAACGCCAAGAGACAGCGAATGGTCGTCAGCGCTTCATACATTATAGCAGACGCGATAATAAGCACACCATACATTAAACCCACAGATAAGCGGTTATATACATGTACGCATGGACAGCTGCCACACCCTTCACCAGAAAATGAGCATCGCATATAGCCAATGCCTACGCTTACATCGAATCTGTACCACAACCGATACTCATCTGACACATGCGGATAAACACCGCACAGCAATGCTCAAAAGAGGATACTCCGCAACACTGATAGACCAATCGATTGAAACCGTGAGGATGCTGAGACACAGGCGTCAGTGGACAAGAAAATAATATCACTGGACGAGTACAGGGACAGGAGCACACACTCTGTAGAGATAACCTACTCTCGAGATAGCACCAAAGTGGTCCTTCAGGACGCCACGGGCGAGTGTTGCACGACCATCAAAGAACTGAATAAGCTCATGGCAGAACATATTCCCAGTGGGGACCCGGTGGACATAAACCTCAGGCTCGACCCGTACCAGACATCCACGTCTACAAGTTGACATGGGACACGTGGGGATGTCTGGTGCGGGTTACGGAACTCTAGGTATGATACCAGACCAACCTATGCATATCTCACCCCCAGTGCGTGCTGCACAGAAGGAACCCGAAGAAGAGGTGCTATACAACAACGACTGCCAGGGCTAAGAAGACTACCAACCTGAACCAGAAGGAAACCACCCCCCCCCCCGCCCCAATGACTATGTACCAAAACTCTATGACCCCCACCACACGTATGCCACCACACATACCCCGTCCACGCAGCAGCCACGGCTGTCTAGCATAGTAAACTAATTAAAGTTTTTAGTCTTTTTTTGATATATCACTGACATTCTAGCATATAGACCACTCCACTGCCTCGGCACTTGTCCCTGGTGGACAACACGAACACTGAACCTGATATGTACCTTACATTCACGACGACAAGCTTCGTTGGCGTGACTCCCATTGATGCGGAGGATTTAGCCACCTCCGCACCAGTGTGACTCGCGCGGACGACCCTCGCCTGATCACCAACCTTTTTTTATTAGCCTCTGTGATCACATTATTAGGCTTTCTTTACTTTTATAAATATTATATTGTTTTGTTTATCTCATGTTACATTCATAACGTGACTGCTACGTCTTCCGGAGTATGCGGGGGAGTGGGCCCGCGGGGAATGACGGGGGATGAAACTTCATCCCCCCTTGTCCTCTGCGTGCTCACCAACCGCAGCCTCAATGTAATCGGCACAGTCTAACTAATCAGACAATGATACCCACCTCGTTTGTACATGTAGTTCTCTTGCCAAATATAGAAAAAAGTATTACCCAAAAAGCGTATTTTAATGACTATTAAAAGTATTTTATTTAGAATAAAAATGGAGATACAATAAAACAATTCCATATGGACTGTCATGGGATGGTAGGTGGGGCGTCCAACCTTCGAGCGGCGGGGCACGTGTGTGGACCCACAACGGGTCCGCGCACGCATCTGGCCGCTTGCGGTGTGGAAACCCTAACCACACCTCATCCTTTTCTAATACTCTATTTGACGGATGCCTATATATCACTCCGACAGGCCCCGTCCTGCATTTCATCTCTTGAATGTCCTAGGCTTCTTCCGCATTTATATTGATACTCCGCATGTCTCATCCTCAGGGTCAGACACCTGGACCTACATTTACAATCATTCAATTCGATTATTTGTAAACAATTGTGCTACAAACTTATTTAAAAATTACCACAGTCATTCGTTTTAAAATAAAATTTTGCTTGACTACCTTTATCAGATCAAATATCATAAAGTTAGTCTATTTCACTGTTTTAACTCACCTTCAATCGATTACCTAGAATGTGATCACAATGTAATAAGCTCAACAAAACCGATTTGTTGTGTGTCTCTGTCAATTACCCCGATGAAGCTCTAATGCGAAACATGTCGGAATAAACCTGAATACAAGATGGCAATGTGTTGTCCTTTCTTTTATAAAAAAAGGTACCCAAAAAAGTGGGGATTGGAGACCATGAGGTGACTACAGAAGCTTGAACGCCCAAGCGGTGCCGGATAGATATCCTATACCACACATACAGAAATTTACGCAGCGTCTTGCAGGAGCAAGATCGACCTCGTTCGGGCATATTATTAAATTCCGGTCGAGCCATCAGACATTCATAAAACAGCAGTGACGACGCCTTTCGGACTTTTCCATTTTACTCGGACCCTGTTCGGTCCACGTAATTCGGGGCAAACTAATTTCCAAAGATTCATCGATGAATTGCTCGTGACAAGTCCTCGTGACAGCCTAAGTTGGACCGAGAGCGCCAATTTAGCATTCATCGAATCTAAACAAATGCTTGCTAATGCGGCCCTGCTAGTCCACCCAAACCCCTCGGCTTCATTGAATATCACGTGTGACGCTAGTGATTTTGCAGTCGGGAGTGTATTGCAACAATGCGTGCACAACGTGTGGCAACCTTTATCATTCTTCAGCAAGAAGTTATCACCCGCTGGGACACGTTACAGTGTGTTGGATAGAGAACTCCTAGCGGTATATACGCCACTACCAGGCACTAATTTAGACACAATTTAGAAGGCCGAAAATTTCTTGTTAACGCCGATCACAAGTCTTTACCGTTCAACAACCGAGTGCCCGTCGCTCCGCCAAACTAGGCATATGGCTTTTATTGCTGAATGTACATCCGACATTAGATACGTGAAAGACGAGACAAATTTCGTAGCCGACGCTTTATCGCAGCCATCTTCATCAGCTATAGGCAGTGCTTCAGTAATCAATTCTAAGGAGTTACGTAGAGATCAGGCCCTCAACGCTTAATTTACGTCGTTACGACATTCGACGTCTTCTACGTTAGATTTTCAGCTACTTAAATCATTTGATAATATCTTGGTATAGTGCGACGTGTCGACGGGACATGCTAGGCCGTACGTCACAGCTAAATTCCGAAGAAAAGTTTTTACGAGCCTTCATGGGATATAGGACATCCATCGCATAGAGCTACGAAGCTTCTTATCAATACAAGATTCGTTTGGCACTGCATAAGTATAGACGTCGCGAATTGGTGCCGATCTTGCAAAGGTTGCCAGAAAGACAAGATCTATCGTCATAATAAACCAGTTTTTCGAAAGTTTACTAAACCAATAGAGAGATTTGACCACGTTCACATCGACGTAGTCGGTCCCTTACCATACTCCGACGGTTTTAAGTATTTATCAACTTGTGTCGATCGTTTCAGCGTTGGCTGGAAGCCATACCATTAGTAGACATTAAAGCCGAAATGGTCGCCGATGTTTTCTTCAGCGGGTGGATAGCTCGTTTTGGGACTCCAGTCACTATCATCATGGATAGAGGCGTTCGAGCAGTTCGAATCAAGATTGTGGGATAATTTGTGTAACCAGTTTGGCATTATCAGGAACCGTACCGAGCTACCACCCCCAGTCGAACGGCATGGTAGAACATTTTCACCGTCAGCTGAAGTCCGCCACTGCGCGACACACCACAAAAAGACATGTTCCAATATAAGGAACTCGAAACATGCATGCATGTATTTTTGCGACGAATCGCAATTGCACCACCTCTGACTGCCCCTTACGATGGACCTTATCAGGTCATCTCTAGGAGTGGCAGAGTAATATAAATCCTAATGAAAGGCAAAGTGGAGACGGTCACTGTTGACCGTGGTCACTGTTGACCGCGTCAAACCTGCGCACTTTGAGCGTGAGCCTGAGTCAGGTAATACAACACAGCGTCAAACGAACCCTAAACCAAAATCTATGACTTCAAAGCCTGCTGCGATCGTTCGAAAACCACGAAAGGACCGAGCACGATCCAGTGGCACTACCAATTCGAAGTCCTTGAGGATGGGAGTTGATACGAATATGAGTACTCAAACACGGTGCTCGACACTTGGAATTTGCACGAGTTCGGCAATTGGTCTACAGCCGGCGTGACCAGAGCACGCTTGCCTAGACTTCCAACAATTTATAAACCGCCGCATTTCAGAACTACTATTGTTTCACGCCCTAACGGGGACAGTGGGAGCTTTTGAACATACTCACGAATACCTTTACATTTGTGAAGTAACGCCCTCGATCGAAACGAAATGGCAGACCGACGTTCGCAGCAGTAAGAATACTACCCATAGCGGTAAAGCAAAAGCGGATAACACCGTTAAACAGACAAGAGTTGGACGTAACATGCATATTCCAGCCCGATTCATGCAACTGGTTCATGCGGTAGTGGCGCCTAATGACATATATACGGCGGGACCAGCTGCCCGTATCGCAATAATTAATTAGTAGATTTTACCAAGCCTGGCATAATTAAATTATAGGCAATGTAAATTAATTAATTAATTTTCAGTAATAAGCCAATAAAATGATTTTGGATGTATTATTAAATAAGTAATACGGTTGGATGACAGCATGACATTTAATGTATCAGAACACTGGCTAAGAGGATTGGAAATAATTGGACTTGAATAATTTAGTTCATGCTGCACCCACGATGTTCGTAAACCACCCACCCTGTATTTTTTACCAAGCTAATTCAAATGTAGTTGAATTGTTTATGTATGATTACTGTCGGATTTTGCACTGCTCGGACGGTCCGTCAATTTACCACCCCTCGCGTATTGAAACCTGCCGCCTTGCCCACTTAGCCCGGGGGTAATGTGGGGCCAGCAACCGATTTCACTTAGGCCGGTTTGGCTGGAGCTGACGAGCTTCTACTCCCATCAGGCCTAAATGACGCGTGCTTTCCGCGTGCTTTAGACCACACTCTTCATCCAGACATTGCAGCAGACAGACGTCCTGTTGTGCTGCGCGACACACCACAAAAAGACATGTTCCAATATAAGGAACTCAAAACATGCATGCATGTATTTTTGCGACAAATTGCAATTGCACCACCTCTGACTGCCCCTCACGATGGACCTTATAAGGTCATCTCTAGGAGTGGCAGAGTAATATAAATCCTAATGAAAGGCAAGGTGGAGACGGTCACTGTTGACCGCGTCAAACCTGCACACTTTGAGCGTGAGCCTGAGTCAGGTAATACAACACAGCGTCAAACGAACCCTAAACCAAAATCTATGACTTCAAAGCCTGCTGCGATCTCTCGAAAACCACAAAAGGACCGAGCACGATCCAGTAGCACTACCAATTCGAAGTCCTTCAGGACGGGAGTTGATACAAATATGAGTACTCAAACACGGTGCTCGACACATGAAATTTGCACAAGTTCGGCAATTGCTCTACAGTCAGACGTGACCAGAGCACGCTTGCCTAGACCTCCAACACTTTATAAACCGCCGTATTTCAGAACTACCATTGTTTCTCGCCCTAACGGGGACAGTGGGAGCTTTCGAACATACTCACGAATACCTTTACATTTGTGAAGTACCGCCCTCGATCGAAACGAACAAGCAGACCGACGTTCGCAGCAGTAAGAATACTACCCATAGCGGTAAAGCAAAAGCGGATAACACCGTTAAACAGACAAGAGTTGGACGTAACATGCATATTCCAGCCCGATTCATGCAACTGGTTCATGCGGTAGTGGCGCCTAATGACATATATACGGCGGGACCAGCTGCCCGTATCGCAATAATTAATTAGTAGATTTTACCAAGCCTGGCATAATTAAATTATAGGCAATGTAAATTAATTAATTAATTTTCAGTAATAAGCCAATAAAATGATTTTGGATGTATTATTAAATAAGTAATACGGTTGGATGACAGCATGACATTTAATGTATCAGAACACTGGCTAAGAGGATTGGAAATAATTGGACTTGAATAATTTAGTTCATGCTGCACCCACGATGTTCGTAAACCACCCACCCTGTATTTTTTACCAAGCTAATTCAAATGTAGTTGAATTGTTTATGTATGATTACTGTCGGATTTTGCACTGCTCGGACGGTCCGTCAATTTACCACCCCTCGCGTATTGAAACCTGCCGCCTTGCCCACTTAGCCCGGGGGTAATGTGGGGCCAGCAACCGATTTCACTTAGGCCGGTTTGGCTGGAGCTGACGAGCTTCTACTCCCATCAGGCCTAAATGACGCGTGCTTTCCGCGTGCTTTAGACCACACTCTTCATCCAGACATTGCAGCAGACAGACGTCCTGTTGTGCTGCGCGACACACCACAAAAAGACATGTTCCAATATAAGGAACTCAAAACATGCATGCATGTATTTTTGCGACAAATTGCAATTGCACCACCTCTGACTGCCCCTCACGATGGACCTTATAAGGTCATCTCTAGGAGTGGCAGAGTAATATAAATCCTAATGAAAGGCAAGGTGGAGACGGTCACTGTTGACCGCGTCAAACCTGCACACTTTGAGCGTGAGCCTGAGTCAGGTAATACAACACAGCGTCAAACGAACCCTAAACCAAAATCTATGACTTCAAAGCCTGCTGCGATCTCTCGAAAACCACAAAAGGACCGAGCACGATCCAGTAGCACTACCAATTCGAAGTCCTTCAGGACGGGAGTTGATACAAATATGAGTACTCAAACACGGTGCTCGACACATGAAATTTGCACAAGTTCGGCAATTGCTCTACAGTCAGACGTGACCAGAGCACGCTTGCCTAGACCTCCAACACTTTATAAACCGCCGTATTTCAGAACTACCATTGTTTCTCGCCCTAACGGGGACAGTGGGAGCTTTCGAACATACTCACGAATACCTTTACATTTGTGAAGTACCGCCCTCGATCGAAACGAACAAGCAGACCGACGTTCGCAGCAGTAAGAATACTACCCATAGCGGTAAAGCAAAAGCGGATAACACTGTTAAACAGACAAGAGTTGGACGTAACATGCATATTCCAGCCCGATTCATGCAACTGGTTCATGCAGTAGTGGCTCCTAATGACATGTATACGGCGGGACCAGCTGCCCGTATCACAATAATTAATTATTAAATTTTACCAAGCCTGGCATAATTAAATTATAGGCAATGTAAATTAATTAATTAATTTTCAGTAATAAGCCAATAAAATGATTTTGGATGTATTAATTAAATAAGTAATACGGTTGGATGACAGCATGACATTTAATGTATCAGAACACTGGCTAAGAGGATTGTAAATAATTGGACTTGAATAATTTAGTTTATGCTGCACCCACGATGTTCATAAACCACCCACCCTGTATTTTTTACCCAGCTAATTCAAATGTAGTTGAATTGTTTATGTATGATTATTGTCGGATTTTGCACTGCTCAGACGGTCCGTCGATTTACCACCCCACACGTATTTAAACCTGCCGCCTTGCCCACTTAGCCCGGGGGTAATGTGGGGCCAGCAACCGATTTCACTTAGGCCGGTTTGGCTGGAGCTGACGAGCTCCTACTCCCATCAGGCCTAAACGACGCGTGCTTTCCGCCGTGCTTTAGACCGCACTCTTCATCCAGACATTGCAGCAGACAGACGTCCTGTTGTGCTGCGTGCAGAACTAGCCGCAATGGCTAAGGCCATCACACCCTATCCGAGCATGTGTACAGCGAATATATATGTTTGATTTGATACAATAAACCAAAGAAGGAGAGACATTGGGAGTTCAAATTATGTTTTACTGCTAACCGCCGACGAGGCCGGACTTGGAGTTTGACTTAAACAGGATTGGGAATGGGCGCGGGCAGTCAGAGCCAGCATGGCGGCTGCACGCCTCACTACCTTATATATTTTCATAACCATGTACTTCTGTACATGTATTATTATGATTAGTTTTAGATACCATACCTTTTATTTTTATCACACTGACATTTGTATCACACTGATTCTCTTTGTCAATAAAAATATTATTTCGCCACACACGTGCGTGGAATCCTAGCAGTGATAGCGTGATAATGGTATTTGTATATCAGATAAGTGAGTCATGATTTTTAGCCTACAAATTACATATGCCTGAATGGAAAGGAGGAAGGAAACTTGAAAAAAATAATAAAAAATCCGCCCTGAAGGTCTAAGTGTTGATAGACCTGTCTAATATAAAGAGAGGTGTTCAAACGAACTAGTGCTATCCTCGTGTGTCCGGTCTCACTGGATTCTTGAATGTAAAAGACAGTACAAATATTTTACCAGCCATTTTATATGCCACACACCATTAAATACATTATCTGCTTCGTTGAATACGCTTCGATAGATTTTACATGTCTATTTTACTTTATTTTGTAAACATAAAAAACGTAAAAGTTTAATTGAATCTCTGTGATATGCACATAAATTAAAGCTACCCCTCTGGCTTTTATTACAGCGAATATATTATAATTATTTTGTAGTTTTATTAATTTCATTTCCTCTAATCACTTTATTCAGTTGATTTTTGTAATGCAGCTTTAAAATATTAGGAAATAATCACGGAAGACCATGGAGTAAACCTGTGAAATAATATCGCCACTAATATACTCGGGCCACATCAGTTTCAACACTCCCCTGGGGCCGAGTGCACCATTCGTAGGTAACTGCTACCCAAGAGGTGACTCTGGGGGTAAATCAGAAATTAAATTACCCAGAGTGCACCACACACAAAAAGCAATAAAAACTACCTCTGGGGTGGGAAGTTGAGAGGTAAAATTTGCACCTGCTAGGGGGGTGGTATAAGTCTGCTAACCACTCTGAAGGTCCAAGTGTTGATAGACCTGTCTAATATAAAGAGAGGTGTTCAAACGAACTAGTGCTATCCTCGTGTGTCCGGTCTCACTGGATTCTTGAATGTAAAAGACAGTAAAAATATTTTACCAGCCATTTTATATGCCACACACCAATAAATACATTATCTGCTTCGTTGAATACGCTTGGACAGATTTTACATGTCTATTTTACTTTATTTTTTAAACATAAAAAAGTAAAAGTTTAATTGAATCCCTGTGATATGCACATAAATTATAGCTACCCCTCTGGTTTTTATTACAGCGAAATATATTATAATTATTTTGTAGTTTTATTAACTTCATTTCCCCTAATCACTTTATTCAGTTGATTTTTGTAATGCAGCTTTAAAATGTTAGGAAATAATCACGAGAGACCATGGAGTAAACCTGTGAAATAATATCGCTACTAATATACTCGGGCCACATCAGTTTCAACACTCCCCTGGGGCCGAGTGCACCATTCGGGGGTAACTGCTACACAAGAGGTGACTCTGGGGGTAAATCAAAAATTAAATTACCCAGAGTGCACCACACACAGAAAGCAATAAAAACTACCTCTGGGGTGGGAAGTTGAGAGGTAAAATTTGCACCTGCTAGGGGGGTGGTATAAGTCTGCTAACCACGGAGGTAGAGCCTTTGGAACTGACTCTCTAAAGTGGATAGAAACTCACTGCCCTGCTTGCGTGCATTGTAACGAATAACTTTGCATGTTTACGTCACGAATTGTAATACAAATAGCTTTCATCATAGGTAGCGACCAGTGTTTATTGCGGCATGGCTGTCCAGACCCTTTAACTAGCGAAAAAACTGCAGGAAACAGCGAGTTTGCCCGCAACGTTTTTAAAATCGTGTTACATGTATAATAGAAGCGGCATCACTCTATCTTGAAAACTGACGAGTTATGTACATTTACCAGAACGATACTGTTGTTTTATTAGCTGAAAAATCACAAAACAGGGTTGATGAAGGTTCATTGCTGTATAGTCACCCTCTGTAGACTTGTCATACAGATGCTCTTTCTAAAATGGTGGCATGGGTGATACTCTTTCTAACATGATGTCCTGCTTTCTAATGAGTCGTCAACAAACGCATATGACGGTCAGATATTCACAGTTTTCACATACTTACCTATGCTGAAAGTGTTCTATTTTTGTCTATTGTTTAAGTATTCTATGAATAGCTGTTGTACCTATAAGGTGAAATAGATCGCTGCTCATAAAAAGTCGGCATGAAAATGGACACTTTCGTTGATAAACCTATCGTATAAAAAATCTGAAAACATATATGTTATTGTCCAATACATCGAATCGCTCTTTCACCTGCAGAAATATCATCTTCGAAATGTACGATATCAAACGAAGTAGGCCTATATTGAGAAAGTGTCATGTTTTCTAGCTTGCTCTTAGAAAGCAGGACATTCCTCAAAATAAATTGTTAGAAAGCATGACATTTTCTCAAAATACTTTGGTAGATATCGTAGATTTGGATAACTATATTTGAGAAGGTGAAAACATGATTTGATTTATTGGACAAAAATGTATTTTCAGATTTTTTTGAAGCGGTATATTTGTCATGTTTAAATAAAATCGACAAAACTTTTCTTTTTGTCTTTTAAATTGTGTTAGCATCGATATTTAGTATTTGTTTATTGTCACTCCATAACATAAATAATTGTCGCTATGGAGGGACAATGTTCGTTATTATTACTCTCTATAACGACAATAATCGTAACGGAGAGTAATTCTTATTTCATTATTTAAGGGTTATTGTCATAAAGTGATTCTTTCTAAAGTAAGTGATCAACATTATAATAGCCATGTTTAACTACTTGTTAAATATGGTATACTTTTGTAGAAGGGTCACTGATAAATTTAAGTTTGAAGATTACTCCGTAACATAAATTGGTCTCTCCATAACGGTAAATTAGTCTCTCCATAACGGTAAAAAAAAATTAAATTGATAAAAAAAAACATTTAAAATTGAAATTAGGCTCTGCTGACAATGCTATGTCAATAAACAAAGCTAAGTTGAAATGTGTTTAAATTTTTGACAATATTCAGACGTACAATCTCATATATCAAGGAAAATATCATCACTGGTGCCTAAAATTATAGAATCCCTCAAATGTGTCAGATAATGTATATCTATACTCTAAGATGCTTTATCATGAAAAGATGTACAGTATTAGACTATTATATCCTTTATAGCGATCATTGGCATTTATATTATTATGTTTGGTTCCCATAATACATTTTGCTGATTTTACACACGCTCTGAAGCACTGCATCTAGTGACATATGCTTGACAAAGAATCATTTCACAGGACTACAATGTTAAAGGGACTGGCCCAGGCTAAAATCATCAAAAAATGGATGGTTTTATTTTGGCTTCTTAATAAGACCATATGATGTAAACATAGTCCATAAACTAAAACTGCAAAAGTTTTTTAATTTTTCTGCTGCGCATTCACCAGTTAGGCTAGACATAGAGACGAAATTCCTGATTTCTAATTATGGAGAAACATGTCAAAAATAAGAAATACGGGAATTTCGTCTCTATATCTAGCCTAACTGGTGAAAACGCAGCAGAAAAATTAAAAAAACTTTTGCAGTTCCAGTCTATGGACATGTTTACATCATATGGTCATATAAGAAGCCAAAATAAAATCACCAATTTTTCGATGATTTTAGCCTGGGCCAGTCTCTTTAATATTACAAAAGTGCAATTATTACTTCTTCTGGGACTTTTATTATGCCCCAGTTGGCCATGAATTTTCACGAAATCTTGAATTTTCAATTTTAATTCTTCTGCCTAAAATATGCCTAACAAAGTTGTGAAATATCAGCTTTTAATGTTTCTTACTCAGCCGTGAAATATACAGTAGCCCTAATCCATCATTATCACATGTAGACGTAATGCACTTTCACTGCACCCTCTTACGTAATGCCAATTATGGAAATCACAATGAACACAGTAGACCTAAGGATGAAGACCCATAAACGCTTTCTCAACTCACAAAATCTTTGCTGAAATGTTGCTGTAATTTTGTCAGGCCAACGTTGAGTCAGGTGTTAGTTGGCTGTATCAAATGCAATAAAATGAAATAAATGGGGTTCTATATTTGTACACATATAGGCTAAACTAGGTAAGGAGAACCTCCTGAGGATGGCGAGATGGATGAGGTGTCACTGCCCTCCAAACACAGGATTCGAAATTGAGCCATGTTGGTCTACGGACGAGCACACTAACTCTCGGTCACGGAGGCTGCCCACAATATTCAATATTTACGATTAAACAGGGAGGAAACATTTTGTTTCTTTCAAACTTGAATGCCAGAGCAGGAGACGAATCCGCGATCTCTGACTTTCCTAGCAGGCACCAGGGCCCCCCGCCCTTCGGTATTGTTATTACATATACAAAGACATTACCTTTGGATTTAATATTGGTTCACCGTCAGGGGCGCTGCCCAACATTTTTCATATTCTATTCTGCACAACATACTAAATGTGCATAATATATTTTGGTCATGTCATTGCTATCCCTTACCTGTGATAATTGACAGCTATGTTTTTGCCCTGGTTCTGCCATAACGTTTGACGTTTGGTCAGTAATCGGTAGAAAACAATCAATGAATGGGAAAGCGTGAATTCAACTATGATGCTGCTACATTAAAAAATTCACTATTGGCCCAGCTGCTTTTCAGACACTGAATTGATATTACTCCAGCACCTGACTCACACGGTATTTAGTGCATTCTATTAATGAGTGTGTCAGCTTATATAACAAGACAAAACAAGAAGATTATTATTGGGTTTAAACTTATAAAATACCCCTATATTTTATGCACAATAATACAGAGTTTTCGTAAAATGAAAGCTCTTTTTATCGGACACAAAATTGATTATTAATCTTAGGCGAATCCCAAGCTATGTAATTCGTGGTTTGTTCGGATCGCGATTTGTTTGTAACAGTCTCTTTTAGCAATGAAATTTGAGAGGCTGGTCCAAGCTAAAAATTATTCCGAATAAAAATATAAGTTCACATACCAGATTCTATGTCTATCAAGAAAATCCCACCTACTCCCGCTTCCATCCGCTGCAAGTTTTTTGTTCATTTTTCTTCTGACCGTTTTCATACCCTCCTCAACAACAGATAATTATGTTTAATAATGTTATTGATAGATTTTGTCAATATTATGTAATTTGTATGTAATGATACAAGAGTCAATGTTCATTAATATAATATTGTGAACAATTAGTACATTGTTATTGATAGGTTTGGTTTTGTGTGAACAACTACTAGATTGTTATTGATAGTTTGGTTGATCTTATGTAATTTGTTTGTAATGATACAAGAGTCAAAGTTCACATTTAAATAGTAGATTAGATCAATCAGAGACATGTATAAATATCCATAGTAGATTAGATCAATCAGAGACATGTATAAATAGTCATAGTAGATTTGATCAATTAGAGACTTGTATAAATAGTAGATTAGATCAATTAGAGACATGTATAAATATTCACTGGTTAATCCTGTTAACTGACTGTCAAGTAAATTTATACCTATTATGGTCTTAACGCTTCACTCTGTTACAACCACGTTTACATTAACAACATTTGAAGTGAAGCCTTTTTTATTTGTAGTCGTTTAATTTGATGTTTATTTTTAATAAACAAATTTTCCCAATTTTTATGTGTGTGTTTCTTGTACGATAAATATACATGCTGACATACATCTTGTATTTTACTTTAGAAAGTAAAATGATAATAGTAGGCCTACATATTATTACTTCGAGAAATGTTTTTAATATACATATATCCACTTCTAAAGTATGCATACTTTTAGGTGCATCCCAGCAAACACGATACGGCAAACAGTGGATCAACACTCAAAGGTTTCGAATTTCAGAAGTTTAGCCAGACCATAGAGTTAACTCTATGGCAATTTACGTGTGATTGTACTTCAGCGGTATCGCCTCATTGTAGTAGTCAACGCGATGCGTAGGCCTACAAAGCATAATCTGATAATATATTACACTGGCTATATATACGCTATGCTTTCTACAAAAGCTACATCGACTTAATGTTAGTTTAATGTTGGGCCAGCAGTGCAGACAGTGGACTAGCATTAAACTAAGGATAACTGGATATTTAGTATATTGTTGTACCACCCTCTACACCGTTTACCCAGCATTAAAGGAATATCATTTATTATTATTAATACTATTTGTAAATTCAATTCAAAATAATATTATGCCTTTGGTACCACACATTTTAGTAACTTCTAATTAGACCCCTATTAGCGTGATATTTAGGCCTATATTACAATGTGATGTTGAATATCAGCTTCCATCAATAGGGTCTATAATACAAGAACATAAATTAGGCCTACTATTTGTGTTTTTAGCATAGAAATCTACGTTCAGTTGATTATACTTATTACTTGAATATAGCTCTTTTTAATATAGCCCAAACATAGGGACGCAGACGGTTAATTTACGGCAATATAAATAGTTAAAACTATATGTATGAGATTGGTACTATCACATATTCAGTGCCCCCGATTTATAAATTGAAAAAATAGGGCAAAGGGCCCATAATATTTTTCAGGATGGGGCATGTGGCCCATTATAATTATTTCAAAAGGGGGGCATTTTCCCAACAACAAATAAAACACTTAAGGTTCATTCATATCACCTCATATTCCATATTAAACATTCATCAGGTGTTCATGCTCATAGAAATAGCAAAGATTCAATTTATTGGCACAAGAAGTAAAATCATTCAATGAACCATGTGGACATGAACCATATTGGTGGTTAATTATGCTATTATTAAAACCCGAAGAAGCGTTTGCAAGTAGGTTACAAGTGTCATCACGTCACCACGCACTCACATGAGTTAATGTCACTTGTGTCAACCAATTGCGTCAACAATATCGAGTGTTATTGGAGTCGATCACATAGCTTGAGTGCTACACTTGTCTTCCTCGGGTCCTGTCGGATCTCTTCTTGGGGCAGTGTCATCAACTTCCTTAAACCGCTAAGTGCGACTGTAGTCGCTTTAATCCGTTTTATTAGCCATTTAAACAACAAGATTTGTAAATTGCTTAGTCTTAAATTACAAATTAAACAAATACGAGGTATTTTCTCTCACTTAAAGTTGTGGGTCAATGTAGTGAGACACAACTAAAAGTGTGTGAAAATTTAAATTATTTAATTCAGCGGTTCAAGGGTTAATATGTTACTACTATTAGTCACAATGAATAAATTTTCTACAATATTTGCTGTACAAAATAATTTTTTAGGCGTATTATTATTCGTTATATATTGGTCCATTTTTTGAGAATTTTTTTGCTTTTGATTTTAATGGCACATATAGTCTAAGTCTATATAGAAATCTACACCACGTTCAAGGTAGAGATTAACCTTTGAAAATACATTGATAAATGCGGATACAACAGGTGTGGCGAAGTTGTGGCGAGGTTACTTAGCCCCATGTGGCGAGGTTACCAAAGCTGTGGCGAGGTTACTCAGCCTTCTGTGGCGAGGTTACCAAATCTCCTTGGCGAGACTACCTGTTGCGAGGTTACCTTGTGGCGAGGTTACAGTCATGTTACAGTCCAATATTACGTTGGAATCAGCAACATTTCAACTACATTTTGGTTTAGTAGCTCGTTTTCTGCCATACTTCATTTAAATTTTATTGGTAAGCATATAGGCCAAGTTTTAGATCATGGCATGCCGAACCTTTTCTCTGTTCTAACAACGCTGAAGACTAAAACTGAAACTAATACAGCGATACACAGCTCACAATTTGACAGTGTGGGCCGTAGGCCTAATGGGCATCTATTGGCGGCACTACCATGTCAAAAATAAGAAATACGGGAATTTCGTCTCTATATCTAGCCTAACTGGTAAATGCACAGGACAAAATTGAAAAAAACTTTTGCAATTCCATTCTACAGACATGTTTACATCATATGGTCATATTAATAAGCCAAAATAGAATCACTGTTTTTTTTATGATTTTAGCCTGAGCCAGTCCCTTTAATTCAACAGGCAGGGCCTAGAACTGATCTTGAAAAATCCTATGGCCCACTAAAATTAACTTGTTGCGTCAAAAACAAAGATATTGCTCAAAGTGTGGCGCAGCGATAGAATGATGTCACGCCAGTTTTATTTTTGTGGGAATCCTGCAATTAGGCCTACTCTTTATAAGTCAGGCACTGTGTATTCTTTACATCAGGCGCCAGAAACACCAGATAACACGATACATTGGCCCAATGCTGATGTAATGCTGGACCACTGTCTGCGACGCTTGGCCAATATTATTCCAATCAAAACCCTTTACGGTCTAACCACTATATTTAATCATGAACATATATTTTATCTGAACACTTCTTAAAGACGAAAGTAGGCCTACCTAACCTAGGGACCTCAAACGTTATATTGGACATATTCATAAGGACTGGTGCACAGAAATGTCAACTGTTTCTCACACACAGCACCGATATTTCCCCTAAATAGGACACAAACTCAGGAAAAATAAACTTAATAAAGAGAATTGTATATTTCACCATACTTTGTCCCTATTTCATGTCAGATGGTCGTAATGAAAGGGTTAACTTACCACATGATCGGGCATTTCAATAAATTACATTATTCGGTCATATTTCACACCAAAAGTGTATGAATTATATCAATGTGCAATGCCTTTTACTGCCGAGTCCAAAAATGTATTTTTAATAATACAAAATTTGCTATTTTTGTTGATAAATATCTTAGCCAAGACCTAATTGTTATATTGGGTAACATAGCACAGTTGTGTCAAGTGAGGCAGAGAGGGGTGGGAGAAGGTGGCGAGTCCTCCCGCGACAGACTGCTGTCGTTTACAAACATTGACATTGACCCAATGTTGTTTTAATGTGCCAACGTCGAAGACGGCTGGCCAGCACTAGAACAACATTGGGTCAATGCCTCGTGTTTGCTGGGTTGCGGTCACAGCTGACCAGCAAACTCGAGTCATTGACACAATATTAGCCTGATGGTGGCCCACTGTTTACAACACTGGGCCGACATTAGCCCAGTATTGGCACACCAGTATATAGGCCTTAACAATATAAAAGTTCACCCAATGCTATCTCACTGCTGGCACATCGTCTATGACCATGGCTCAGCTGTAAAACAGCATTGGCTAAAGGTCTCATTTTTGCAGGGAGCACGGCAACTCGATACCCTGACACAATGTTGGTTCAATGTTGGAAGAGTGTCATAGATGATGGCACAACATTTAACCAACATTGGGTCAGTCAGTGTTTCTGGCTATGAAAAAAGTTGGAGTCAGACAATATGAAGATTCTGACTCCAAACCTGATGTTGGAGTCAGCACGCAGGCGTGGGTTCCGGTGGACGGCCACCAAAGGGGATCACAACTCTAGGGGGGTCCGGGGCATGCTCCATTGGGAATTTTTTGTTTCATAGAAGGCTTCAGGTGTCTTCTAGTGATATCTAAAGGTACATTTTAAACATTAAAATAACACATTTTTCAATAAAATGTGTCTAGATATAGACCCCCTATAGGCTATAGGCTATTATTGTCGTCAAAATGGAATGTTATTTCGTCAGAGGGGGAAGCTTGTCGTCAATTCTGACGACATGACGACAGATCAGAAACACTGTCAGTGCAAGCCAAAAGGAGGCAGTGATATCAGCGGAAAGGAAGTATATACTTGATTTACAAGTGAGCAAATACAGCCTTTTGGCAGCGCTATGGTACGAAGAGACGGGACGCCAGTTAAAAAGCAGTAAATGCCCAGTATACCAGGGAGCAGATATTGCCTTCTGACATTGCACAGACAGAACAGATAGTAGCGGAAGTTAACGACAGACGTTTGCGTGGAAAGTCAACCTAAAAGTTTGTCGAGTCGACAAACTAAAAACACGTGTTCAGTATAAAAACTACTATAATACGCGCCAATACCTTTATATAAATATAACACTATACAATCACTGCTGTATCTGGTTCCCTAAAGTCTGTGTTAGTAAAAATAAATAAAAGCTTGTTGAGTATAATTATAAGTTTCGTCGATACCTAATTATTATAAACAATAGGTAAGCATATAAATAACCGCTGCCGTGGTGGTCACATGACAACCTAGGGGGTCGCACCGCCGAGTTCGGTCACATGACAACCCAGAGGGTCACACCGCCGAGCTCGGGTGTCCTTCATGTCCCTAGTTGACCCCGCAGGTGGAAGTTTCCTCCGCTCTCCTACTCCAACTAATACTACTAAGGGTATTTTTCATTCATTTGTCAGCAACAGTTGGTTTAAAAATATAATGAGTAGCCTAGTATTAACGCAACCCCTATGAAAGTGCTAGGCGTACAAGTAAGTAAATAAATAAAAATAATTATAGTCATAGGGTTGTCCACAAAAGAGATGATATCGATGAGGTAATCATGTGACTTTCTGACTAAAGGGCCTTCTGCAAACGGGCCTTCTGACCAATAGTCCTTACTTTTTTTCCGACTAACGGGCCTTCTGATAATTTTGCCTTCTGACTAATCATTCTTAGGCCTCCTGATTTTCTGACTAACGGGCCTTTTGACTATGGGCCTTCTGACTAAAAGGTGGACACACAGATTACACAGCTATACATTCGCGTACGGCCATCTCGACCAATCAGAATCCTACGATATATCGTAACTTGTACGAGAATACGGGCCCAGGTAGAGATATTGAACCTTTCTTTATATTATTATACAGCAATTATCGCTTGTATATATACGATGACATGGGGTGTGTGTGCCCTGCAATGGAGCTACCATTTTGATATTATGTGAGGATCTGGAAGGAGTTTTGTTTTATTTTTACGGCCTCCAATGTCAAGCCATATTTTTTGTCACAAGTTTTTTGTGTCCAATACGTTTCCTCAGACATGTTGCATGTCTTGAGGCCAGGACTAGAAGGCTAGATTTGAGTGTTATTTTTTTCAATGGTAGCCCCCTAAGGAAACCGTGGGGAATTCAACAGGTCACAATATGATCAATACTGTTAACTTCATAATTTCACACCTCGAGGGGTAAATATGGCACAACCTCGGAGGTAGCTACCTAACTGCGTTTTGGACTTGGTGCACTCGGTGTAAAGTTGTCGAGGTAAGTACTCCTGAGGTAAGGACCTCTGGGGTAAGTCAATTTACCCCTGCGAGTTACACTCCCCTCCCCCCCCCGCCAATGGTTCACTCTGCCCCTGGTGAGGAATGCCAACACTTCCAAACAAAAAAAGTAAACCTCCATTAAAGAAAAAAATGCAATTAGTCCTACATCGCAACAAGATAAACAAGAATGTCATATTCAGGTAATTATACCTTGTTAATTAATGAGACACCCTTACAGTGGCTGTAGCCGTAGACCCGAGCCATGAATATCTTTTGGACAGCCATTTTCTAAAATGCATGTGAAAGAAATGTAAAAGGAGTACCTTGTAGACCTATGCGGCCGGTAATTTTTTTTTGCTTCCGAAATGATTCCATGCAATATATCATGCCTGCAACCGTGAGTAACAAGCTCGTTTGTGACATTGTCATGACGGCTACGAATGAGTCTATGATCAGATTTGTCTGCTCTGACGACCAATGAGATCCAGTGGTACTTTTGATGGAATAGCCTCGAGAAATGGTGTGTATGTGATTAGCCGGCAGAATTAGTTGTTTTTTGAAATCACTTAAGCGATTACTCTGGTCAGAGGTCTTCTGTGAGCGAGGGAGTGGCTGTTGGAATGAATGAATACAACGTTGATGTGTCTATGAGAGTATTGTGTCACCCCAGGATTTTTGATACCAGTCTTGGGATTTAAGGAAGGGCCAGTTCCACATTCGCCCTCCTAAGATTTTCACTTCTACTAAATTTGGTAAATATAATCCATTGAACAGACATATCAATTGTAATGACAGAGTGCAGATAACTATAATTATAAAACTTTATTATCATTATTTACACAGAATTTGAAAGCTTATATCTGTACTGTATGGACTTACTTATTTTACAATACATAAACAATACTGAACAAGTGTGCATTTTCTGATGTAGACAGAGATTTTTTGTATTCTATATGCATTTGCATAAATTGAATTTGCTACATACATAAATATTTACAAATAAATATATAATTTTAGGAGTACATGTAATAATATTTATATGTACACATGCCACAAAAAACTGCTGAAATACAATATATATCATTGAAGTACTAAATGCAGGGGTACATAGTTAAATAAAACTAAGTACAGTTTGTCCTGCTAACATGTGGCTTAACAAAACAACTTTAACATTGTTGAAAAATGGTAGATCTATAATATAATTTCATTCTTGCTAAGAACATTTCCAAATGCAGACTGCTACATTCCCCCCAAAGAACATGTACATCATGTTTTTAACTTCATGTGTAATTTCATATCCATAACCTTCTCCGACAACCGCATGCCAAGATGCTCCAAATTTTTTGTCCATTGCTTCTTTGATCATTTTCGCTGCAGTCTGAAAAATAAGTTTGTATTGTGCATTTCACGACTTACACAAAATTAATGCCTTACTTAAGTAGGCAAATGATCACAGCTCCTACATATTACAGGAGTTATCGAGGGTAAAGTCTGATTTAAGTCATTGTATTGTTCTTGCTATTTACATATTTTTTTTTCAAATCATGGGCATTTAAAGTTTGTTGAGTTAATTCCATTATGCCACATATAATGATTTGGATAACAGTTTGAAATAATTCCAACTGAGTAAAGTTAATTTTCTTAGAATAAATATTATACTTTAATTGGATATCAATCTGGTACAAACCTCATTGTTGCTTGAAAATTTTTCACATGCTGTAACACACAATTCCATGGCTTCTGTCCGCATTTCTTCACTCATATCTGAATGCTAAAACCAAAATCATACCATTTTCATTAAATAATTTTCAGATGAAAAATGATTGTTCACCATTACATATACATCAAAACGTGTTTTCTTTTAATGGAAATAATTTGCTTACTCGTATTAAGAGCGCAGTCAGGATTATTCCAGCAAATGTTCATGTACCAATACAATGTCAGTAAAATTAACAGTCTAATTTGATCCCATGGGTTGTTAAAAAGATTAATGCAAGGAGAAAGGGATGTGGTGCATGAACCCTTTTAACGTTGATTCCTGGGCGCAACTGCATCCTCACCGCTGAATCCCTGGGGAGGGAGAGTTGAAAAAAAAATCAGAATATTTTGTAAGTACTGTCAGATTGGTGTGAAGACACCAGCAGGATCTGAGCCTAGGAGCAAAATGGGCAAGAGTTGTGCTTTACTCGGGTATAACACCAAAGAAAAACTGACAAAAATAGTGAAAATATTGAATTTATCAATTTCAACCCCGTTAGTATTAGAATAGAAAGGACTGGTGACGACACATTCTTGGTCAGACAGCATTTCAACATACATTTTTAGGAAATTGAAGGCATTGCTAACCTTGGGAGGGGTAATAGGCCTACCCCCTATGCATTGCCCTTATTACACCCCTCTCCAAGGCTAAATTGAACAAACAAAATTACAATTATGCAGCAGTGTAAAACATCAGCTTTGACTTTCATTGCAAAAGATTGATAGACAATTGATAATTGGATAATGAAGGTTGACATGGGGTAGGGTTGTGCTTTAATAATGGGATATCCCTGAAAGAAACATGAAGGTTATATCAAGGTGATGTAAAATGTCATGTTTATGGGTATGTTTCACTCAACACCAGTGACTCATCTTTTTAATTTTGACTGTTTTCAACTGCACCCTGTTGGCAAGCTACTCATTCCCCTTAGTTAACTTTTGTCAGTAACTCTACCCATCAACTGTTTGTGCACCTACTCATCCCAGCCATGAGTAACCACACTATTTACAACCAAGTCTATAGGTACCGGTACTAGAACTTTGAGCAAAATTGCAAGCACACATCTACACTCAAAAGTAACCAGCCATCTAGGGTGGACACGGATTGAGATCTGTAACCTCCCACCTGAATCAGTAGGGTTAGCAAGTATGCCATGCCATAGCGCAAGCCATGCCCATGGTGAGGCTGTGATCTGTGTTAGCAGGCGACTCCTCCGCTCTCATAAGGCAATCAGCACTGATTCTAAGGCTTGAAATAACGCCTTCGAAATACATTTTAATTGAGCTTACCTACCTCGTAGACCATTCAGCATTTATGAATCCACTCAGCTGATTTTGAAAGATTAAACAGTCAGATTCACAATAAATTTACCAGGGTGAATTTCGCTGATTTCTCAGTCAATTCTGAACTAATGACTTATTGCACACACTATTGTCATCATGCGGCAACTACTCTAAAACTTTTGCAAAGATTTAGAAAGTATTTCAGAAGCTACACCATTCGACATGTAATGAGATTCTGAGGCGAAGTTAATAGATTTATAGAGGGTGACATTTTTTTATTTACTACAATTTCCTACATGATAAATATATAAAAACTTTTAAACTTTAAATGACTTTTCAATGAAATTTTCAGGGTAGTCGCCGCATCATTAGAAAATAGTGCTTGTGAAATTGGATGACAATTGGTTGAGAATTGACTGAGAAATGAGCGAAAATCATTCACCACAGTCAATGTGAATCTGAATAGATAGTCTAGGACACAATTATTTGTAGCGCATGTTTTCTGTCGATTTCTCCGTCAATTCAGCACAGGCCATTTCCAAGTCATGTCTTACATTGGTAAAAAATTCCCAGAATTATATTGAATATTTGAAAAGTTAATACTGCATAAGTTTGTAGCTGTACCAATGTTAGGACATGACTTTGAAATGGGCCTGTACAAAATTTCATGAAAATCAGGTGATAATTGACGGATAAGTCGACAAAAAACATGGGCTAAAGATAATTGTGTCCTAGACTAAATTAGATTAAGGATCTCAAAAAATTTCACAAATTCAACCTGAATAAGCCAAATTGGAGGCATTATTCTTTGGTGAAAGATAATTTTTTGGTTTTGCAAAAAATGATGGAGAAGACTGAGATAGACTACAGGTTAGTGTGGAAGTTAGTGTAGATTTCAAAAATTTAATTTATTTCTGTGTCAAGTGGAGCGCAAATGGGCTAAACACAGATACCCCCTGTGCCGAAAAAATTGACATTTTACAATCACACTTTTCTTCAAAAAAAGAAATATGATAGTCTAATGCAAAAAAATTCAGATTTTCTAAAAAGAGGACTGAAGTCCTATATCATCCCCCGCAGTAAATTAGATTTGAGTTTTTTGCAGTCACAAATATTTGAAAAGTCATCTTTTGGTGGCTATTTTAAATTTCAGTAAAATCACCTGCACATTATTTCTGACTTCAATTTTTACGTTTTTGCACCCCATGGTGGCCATTTTGAATTACCGTAAAACCTTGAAAAAATCACATACACATCTCCATATCGTGGGGAATGCGATTGTAAAATTTGAAGAATTCACAGCTTTAACATGTTCGGGCGATTTTTTTTTAATTAGTTGGTTGACAAAACCGCCGAGTCACGAAAACGCAAAATCAGAAAAAAAAAAAATTGAAAAAACATATGTTTTTATTGCCGCCGACCCTGTGTTTGCCGATGAATGGCTAAACCTGTAAGTAGATTTAGATGAACACAGATTGTTTTAATTAAAAAAGGTTTCTTCACAGCCTGCTAGTTTTGGATTTGTATTTTTTTCTACCACTAGTTTATATAGAAAAATAAGTTGACTGATACAAAAATTAATCTCATTTATTTTTTAGTTCCTCCGACCCAGAGTTAGTGAACGATAAAGTTGACCAGTATTTAAAAAAAAGGTAATTTAGATTTTTTTTTTTTGCCGTCCTCCTGCCCATAGGTTTCAAATAATAACTTCTGTCAACCAACTAATATAAAGACACTGGCCTAAAGTTTTTGCAACCTCAAAAAAATTAAAATTAACCCATGGCGGTCATTTTGAATTTCAGCAAAACTTTGAAAAAATCACCTGCACATCTCCATATTGTGGGGAATGTGATTGTAAAATTTGAATTATTTCTGACGTCAAGGTTTCAAATAATAACTTCTGTCAACCAACTAATATAAAGACACTGGCCTAAAGTTTTTGCAACCTCAAAAAAATTAAAATTAACCCATGGCGGTCATTTTGAATTTCAGCAAAACTTTGAAAAAATCACCTGCACATCTCCATATTGTGGGGAATGTGATTGTAAAATTTGAATTATTTCTGACGTCAAGTTTTTAAAGTTTTTGCGCCCACAAAAATTTGGGAGTTGACTTCTGGCAGCTATTTTGAATTTTGGTAGCATCTTTTAAAAAATCACTTGCACATTCACATGTTGCTAGGAATGGGATGTTAAAATTTAAATAAAAAATGACAAAAATAATTTTTTAGTTTTAGCTCCCCCCAAAAAATTGAAGTTGATCCGCGGCGTCGACTCTATTTTGAATTTCAGAAAAACCTTGAAAAAGTCACCTGCACATCTCCATATGGTTGGGAATGTGATAATAAAATTTGAATAATTTCCGACTTTAGATTTTAAAGTTTTTGCGCCCACAAAATTTTTTGGAGTTGACCTCTGGCGGCCATTTTGAATTTTGGTAGCATCTTTAAAAAATCACTTGGACATCTCCATGTAATTGTTGCTAGCAATGTCATGTTAAAATTACAAAAAAATTACCCAGTAGTTTTTGCGCACACAAGAAAACGTGACGCGGGACGCAAGACTAAAATCCCCCTTCACCTACAGGCGGGGGATAAAAAAAGGCTAGAGCAGACTATCAGTTGTTTTTATCCTGTGAGAGCAGGATTTTTTAAACAGAGTAGGTGTTCAAACACTATTTCACAAAGTTATATAGGTAGGGTGGCCAAAAGGGCAGCAGCACAAACTTGATAAGGCCCTAAAATGTGTGTTTCTGGCTGTTTTGGTTTTGGTACATGTGCCCCTGGCATTCCACATTTTGTTATATACTAATTTCTTTGCATGTTTACTAAACAAATCTTAATGATTTAAATTTAAAATTTGGGTAAAAAAAATTATTAACAAAGTAACAAGCTCATGAAAAAGCTTTTATTTTGTGTCTCAATTGACGCCTTCACCCATAGCGCCTGTTCACCTCCAATTATTATGCTATTTTCAAACAAAGAATATACTTGGAAAGGGACCACAATTGCCATCATTTTAGTATTTCAAATGGGATAATAGACCACAGATTGGCAAGGTGACGATAAAAAACGAAAGGGCAAACAACGATAAATTCGCCTTTTAGGATGAACTTGAATCACTTTCCAGAATTTAAGGCAATTTATACCTCCAAATCTTGTGATTATATGTGCCAAATTTCTTAAATGGATAATAAACAAAAATAAATGATCATTTAAAGATAGTGTAAAATGATAAAAAAATGGGGGTGACAAAAATCAGCAGGGCAGCTATATGATGAATGCATTGATCCTGACTGCTATCATAACCCCCCCCCCCCCATTTTACTTAATAAATAAAATATAGGCCAAATCATAATGGTTGTCAATGAGAGGCTGTTATTTCTTAAAATTTCAAGGAAATTGGTTCAAAATTGACGGATAAATCGCCAAAAATCATGCGATCCTGGTTGATCATTTTTAATTTGATGGCGAAGCCAAAGCCCTAGGCCTAAATCTTACTAAGTCAACAATTTTTCCCATTTAAAAAAGTGTTTTTTTTGTGGTTACCTTCATAATCCCCTCGAACCCTCACCCACAACCCTCGACCCACAACCCCCTCAACCCACAACCCCTCGACCCACAACCCCCTCGACCCACAGACCCCTCGAACCACAAAAAATCCAGATAAAAAATCTGTTAATCTGAGCTATATTTATGGTCTGTTATCTGAGGGGGTGGGGGGTGGGCGGTAGATTATTTATCTCCACATAATTTCAACAAGACTATTACAAATTTGATTAGGCCTACTTAGTCTACATGTTGAAAAACGGGTAGACTATTGAAGTAAATTATTCAGACTAGAATATTTAATGCAGAGTTTGTATTTTAAAAATATTACCTACCCCCCTCCACCCCCGGCGATTCAACGATGGCCCTGTAGAAATGTAGGCCCCCTGCCGATATGCCCATGCTAGAGGTGGGCTTATACCTGGAGGCTATAGGCCTACCTTCATGACTTTGCTGGGGTTTTTCGTTTGAGGGGAACACCGGAAATAGGCCTCCAGCAGACTATTCCCGTGCCACGGTGGCTCGAAAACCCTATCGACCTTCGTGAGGTTGAACCAATGTCAGGTCAATGTCGGCTGACGGTCTGCTACACTGGGCCAATAAACGGACAAACAAAAAACATTGGATAAATGTTTGCTCACAGTCTGTACCACTGGGCCAGCTTATGTAAATGTGTCGCACATAGTCATAGCGTGTATCCTTATCCAGCAGAAACGAGGCGTCGCCCCAATGGCTTTTTTAGAGTTGGGCCACTGTCTACGACGCTGCCCAACACTAAAACAATAATCTGCTGGGTACGTATTGTTTGAGCTGAAAAAATATGCTTGCTAATTATAGATTATGACTCCAGTGTCGGGAAACACGAGACGTTCATCCAATGCTGGTCTAAGGATGGACCGCCGTCTACGACGTCGGCCAAACATTAAACCAACATTGGATCAACCTTTCGTGTTTGTTGGGCAGTGTCCTCACCCAACAAACATTAGACGCCGACGTCTTGGACAAAATTTATTCATTGATATAATAATAAAAAACGAAGTGACTCGCACGCCGGCATACCGGCGTGCTAGATAATAGACTAGTGCGCCGGCATACCGGCGTGCAAGTGTATAGCGGTATATATCTAGAACGCCGGTATGCCGTGCCGGCGGCCGGAACACGTACCTAGCCTTAGCCTTAGAAGCAGGCTGCCTGGGCCTTCTGATTATGAGGATATACATGATATATGCAAGTTGTCTATATAGGCCCCCTATATATTTCTAAATTCTCGTGTGTATTTAATTGTAGGCATAGGCCTAGGTGAAATGCAATTGGCAAGATTACATGAAACACCTGCTAATGATGAAAGACGATCTAAAATGCAATTAACTACAACAGTAGGCTGATAAAACACCACATTAAACCCAATCAACCCCAACAGTAGATAAAACACGAAATAAAACGCAATTAACTTCAACAGTCGATATAACACCATCTAAAACGCAATTATTATTAACAACTCAGCAGAGTGATGACATGTCTGGCAGGTTAGTGTCGAGGTGCGAAATACTTCAACAGTGGATATAACACCCAGCCTAGAATGTAGGGTATTAACAACTTAGCTGAGTGATGACATGTCTTGAGGTGCGATACTGGAAAGCGCAATTAACTCTTCTCAAGCTGAAGGCTACATTTATATACGTATTTAATAACTGTTACCCAAATAAAAAGTACTAGTTTGTGTAGATTTGTTGTTATTTATTATCTATATCTTGACAATGTATGACAGTTACATAACACGATTGCAGTGATTGCGGCGTAGACTAGGCCTATAACGGTAGACCCCTATATTTACAGAACGCCGGTATGCCGTGCCGGCGGCCTAAACACGGCACTCAACCTATAGACTTATACTACTAGTGCAAATATTACAACAATTATCAGTCATCTGTTTAGCTCTTATGTCATAATCGTAATTACATGCCGATGCAGCTTATCAGTAGGCGTTAAATGAAAAAAATGTTCAGATAGAGAGAAGACATCGTCATAGGAGTAGCGGCAAATGATAGCCAACAGCAACATCTAGTGAATATCCTAATATCATGTGAGGTAATAAGTTATAGCACGACATTGTAATAATAAAAGTGTAAATTCGAAATAAACTACACTGATTAGCTGCTATTACTACATATAATTTAAAAAATCGTGGACAAGCTGGAGAGTGACAAGAGTCAACCTGCCACGAACAGCAATTGAAAATCACACCCTACTTAGCATCTCTTTGATTACTAATGGCCGAGAGCAATTGAAGTTCACACCTCATAGTCGCACTTCCCGTAGCCACACCTCATAGTCGCACTTTCCGTAGGCACACCTCATAGTCGCACCTCCCGTGGCTCACACCCTGTTTTTTGCCTGGACACCCAGACTATAGTACTGACGCTTCTGATCTTTAATACGATCAATTAACTCACGACTACATTCATTCATAGAAAAGATGGCAGACTTCAATATCGGAGATGAATTCAATACTTTTGAAGATTTCGAAGTTCGTCTGAAAGAGTTTGAAGCAGAATCTTTTGTGAAATTGTGGAGGCGAGATAGTCGCACTCTTGCTTTTGCCCAGACAAGAATAAAACGATTGAAGGATGCCAATGTGGACATAAAATACGCCCTACAGGAAAACCATTGAAAATATAGCAGAGACTCCAGGAGCTCGAGAAAGAACAATGGCTACTCCAATAAGACGCATAGATACACCAACAACATTCTAACTTATTAATTATTTAATTTATTTCCTTTAGAAAAATATTTGAAAATAAAAAAAAATAATATTTGAAATCTGTCCATCACACTTGTTACACTTGTCGTCCAGTTTTTTCACCAATAAATTATTCGGAAGCTATGCATATGTACATGTTAAACAGTTGTAACTGCTTCCTGTATGAATGCAGTTCATGTACCGTGTTCTGGCCGCCGGCACGGCATACCAGCGTTCTAGATATATACCGCTATACACTTGCACGCCGGTATGCCGGCGCACTAGTCTATTATCTAGCACGCCGGTATGCCGGCATGCGAGTCACTTCGAATAAAAAAACAATACCTCTAGAGGTCTATAATTTATAGACTAAAGTTTAAACCTACATAACATAACAAAATATTTTAGAGTGGCCGAGGTTGTGGGTCGAGGGGGTTGGGTTCGAAGGTCAAGGGTTGGGGGTCGAGGCCGAGGGGGTTATGAAGGTAACCTTTTTTTGTGTAGACTCTAAGGGGAGTAAGTCTATAGTTGCAGTCAACTCCCACCAGCGTTGGGTGTTTTTTGCTGATTTCTCAGTCAATTCTAAATCAATTTCCATGAAATTTTGCAAGCACTCTTTTGAACTAGTCTATTCCGGCGCCTACCCTAAAAATTTCGTGAAATTTGAATGAGTATTTCAAAAGTTAGACCATTTGACATGTATTTGACATGGAATTTCGTGATTGAAGCTGATAGCGTTCAATGAGGAGTGTCATAATTCGTAAAAACTACATGTCAAATGGTCTAACTTTTAAAGTTAAACTACATAATATTTTTCCCTGAAATTTTCAGGGCAGGTGCCGTAAGACTAGAAACTAACGCTTGTCAAATTTCATGAGAATCGGATGGAAATTGCTTGAGCAATAAGCGAAAAACATGCAACGCGAAAGTGACAGATTTAAACTTTAAAGTGACTTTTAGTTAACTGTCTGTAACTATAACCTAAGTCTTAAGACGCTAAGTTACCTTAAGGCTTAGTCCTAGCCTCCCTAGCCTAGGTCTAGATCTACTCCTTACAAAATCAAATTAAAAAAATTTTCGATAGTCTCAGACTCAGTCAGTCTGCTCTGAATCTTAAATAAAAATCCTCGAGAACCGATTAATCAAAAAAACTGTGGCCTAAATAGTAAGTAAATAGGGAAAACTTAAACGTTACTTAACTTAAGTTAAGAGTTAGAAGTCTCGATCATATTTGGGCGATAATCAGTGAATTTATGGTAAATTACAAGTGAAGGAGTGAAATGAACAGGCCAACTCAGTTTCAGCGTTCGACATTTACCCTAATAAGTGGATATGTATGGACAACTCTTTTTGTTTCCTCTTGTTTCTTTTCTCCTGCCTCTTCTGCCATAGTAATTTTTTTTTATATGTCTGACAAGCAACGTAATATTTATATATTTGAACCTTCACTGGCGTTTTTCAGTAAACTTTTCTGTTTTACAATTCTTTGTTTCCATGTCTAGTACGCATGCGCGCCGTTACTAGGGACGTACAACACGGAAGCATGGATCATGCACAACACCAACACGTACCATAAATGATTTCGCCATGAGTGCCAATCCAAACGATATACAATATATGGTCTATACCCACAGAACATACATTACATTAAGTATATTTCTATGGATATACCTACCGGCATTTATGTCAGTTGTATAGAACTATATACGCCCAGTATAAACTATAAGGGTCTACTTTTTTGTGAACAAAAAACTAGAGAAGCATAAAGGTATAATAGCTAATATTTATTAGTAGTGTCAATGGCTTTTGCAATTAATGTTATTAAATGGCTCCCGTGGACAGTAGAAACTATGTATTAAGCGGAATTTATTATTCCTTCTTGGTGCGAAACACTTGTCAACACCACCAGCAAACACGACGTTGACCCAATATGGCTGGTTCCACGATAATGTGTACCACCAACCTACTGAGTGGACCTAAAAATAAAATAGTCTAAATGATAATTTTGACGTTTCAATATGTTTGTAGAATGAACAAACAACATGTTTTTGATAAATTCGATATAACTTATAAATTTTATAATGTTAAAAAACATTTATTCTTGCAGTCTTGCAATGGGAAATAGAGAGAAATTTTGTTGTTTCAATAACAGTCACTCACAAAGAATTCACGTGTCACCGATACATGAAAATCACATATAATAACACAAAGTATCATATTATCACCTTTGTTTTGCTTAATATTTTTTTGTTTATTGTTGATTTAGTAAAAAACAAAATGCTAACGTTTCAAGCTGTCTTGGACGTACATCTGTGCGTAATCACGTTAGCATATAGGCCCCACTTCACATAAGAGGGTCTAATAATAATATGATATATTTATTTGGCGCACATATCCAGCTCATCATATATGCCTACAGGCTACATGGCAGCTAACATCATATTATCCCTGGTCATTGGACCTGTTAGGCCTAAATGATGTACCATTTCAACTCCCCGGGGAGCATACATCACTGCAAACGTTTTGCGCTATTGATTTTTTTTATTATCGAATATATTTTTCATCTCTATCCCACCAGATAATCCTACTCATCCACACCTGAGTGAAATGAAGCATGTTGGGGCACAACATTGACACATCAATGTCCTAGGGTGGAGAGAGAAGAAACAATTGATATTTTTTTGAAAATTATGCACCGAGCGAGCCTTAAACTCGCAAGGCAGGCATGCAGCGGCGAATTGCAAATTTCTACGCTTTATCCATTGCATCACGTCCCACACATCCCTAAAACAGTTTGTTCTGGGTATGGCTATTGATCAATTTGGCTACTTTTCGTTTGAACTGTTATTTTTATGAGTGGTAGATGTTTGTTTTTTCATAATTACAAAAAATTGATAAACTTTTCGCTTAGAGAAGTTGGCCTTTTTGCAATAAACATGCACATAGATTGTTTCAGAACAATTGTGTGTTCAAGATTTGAGTGCTCTTTAATTTCTATAGGTGAAATGTCTCAACATGCGCTCCTCAAATACATACAAACCACTTTAATTTAATCATGTTCATGAAGTAGAATATCACCAATATGCCTACATCTTTTTTTAACCATAACAGTGAAAACATCTAAATATCATAACGTTCACAGGCAAAAACATCCACAAAACATAACGTTCACAGTGAAAACATCCAATTAACATAACGTTCACAGTAAAAAACATCCAAAAAACATAACGCTCACAGTGAAAAATATCCAAATAACATAACGTTAACAGTGAGAAACATCCAATTACCATAACGTTAACAGTGAAAAACATCCAATTAACATTTACGTTCACAGTGAAAAACATCAAAATAGCATAACGTTAACAGTGAAAAACATCCAAATAACATAACGTTCACAGTGAAAAACATCCAAGAAATATAACGTTAGTGTGAGGTTTGTCCAGTATCCATAAACGATAGCAACACAAACACAAATGTGTTTAATTATAGCCTTGACTGGTACAAAGCATTACATTCGCTGTAATGAGATACATTATTTCATTTTCTATGGAAATGGCATGTTCAGAGGTACAAACTGGGCACTTAGCAGGCTTGAATTGTCATATTTACCAAACCAAAATGCTAACGTTACTTTCTGATTAATCACAGAAATGGTGACGTAAATTTTGACCAATACATTTTACAAACATGTCTACCACTTAGCGGTATTTTTCTGAACTAACACGTGCAGGCAATAGCCACAGATATCGAAACCATGTCACATGGGCAGCTAGTATACAAATCTGTTGCTGTACAGTGGGTAAACTGTAGTGCTATTGTTACGTAAAATAGAACAGCGAGTTCCGTGACTGACAAATAGATGCCACTATATCTAGACATTTATTAATTTAACATTTTGTGTTATATATTTTAGTAGACAAACCAATCACCTGGTCAATTGCTCAAGTTCATATTAATGGTGTAAATAGTTCTGACGTACAAAGACTTTTAATTCTGCTAACGAGATGAATACATCTTTGATGTACAAAATCAAGTTTTAAGTGTCAATTTTAAACATCCATATTTTTGTCAAAAAATGCCTCGTGTTAAAATAGACTTTCAATAATCATAATTTAATATATTGTTTTTAAGATGCAGCATAATGCTAGCTAAATTAATTTTAAAATGTTGACAAAAACGATGTACAAAAACATGACATGTCGCCAAAGTAGGTCTTGTACTCTTGATATGACAGGTTTTTCACTACGTTTTATTAATTTTAAGTTTTCACGATTTTTCTTTATCCCAGAAATTTTGTACACTATATGGCAGTATGGTAACCTTTTAGCACACTTATTTCCTCTTTCGTATACTAAAACAATCAAATGTAATTTGCAATCATAATAATGCTAACGTTATGGTACACATTATCGTGGAACCTGCCCAATGCTAGTGCAATGCTGGTCCACCATCTGCGACGCTGGCCCAGCATCAAACCAGCACTGGTTTAACGCCTCGTGTTTGCTGGGCAACAGCTGGTCTGGTATTTCTTAGTGCTGGCGGCGATTACAAGCCGTCACCGACACTGACCCAATGTCTGTTAAATGTTGGACCAGCGTCGCCAGTACTGGCCAGTATCCATTCAGTCCTAGTCGGTACTTCATGCTGCCGGTATCTGCATGCTGACGGTGCGGGCACGATGCTTTTAACCAAAGCTGGGTTAATGTTGGCTCGCCGTCTGTGTCATGAATCAATTGCACGGCCGAAATAGTCTTACAGGGCTGTTGATTTGTCGCAAATTCACACTTGAGTGCGAATTAGTCTCGGCAATGTGCGCCAAGCAAGTGTGTAAATTCCTAAATTTGTGCGAATTTAGTTTCTTGGTGCAAATATAATTTAGTTGCAAACTTTAGAATGATAAATTAGAGTCTAATTCGAGAAAAATAGGATCATTCTTCAAAGTTTCAAAATTTGGGAATATTATAAGTATAGGCCTAATGGATCTAGTCGTATCTGATTGTGTGTTGTCTAGCATGCATAGATCTAGAGTAGCAGTTAGCATACTCTACCTATATCATTATCTATAACTGTGTTTGATGAGTTTATCCAACAATTCCACACCTTGATTCATGAACATCACTGATTCGTATCGCTCAGTGCGCTAAAAACGTGGGCTGCAAAGCCTAGCAAGTGTTAATTCATTGACTTGTATTTCCCAGATCGTGATGCAGTTTTGCACACATGATCTTTATAGTGTAGTGCATAGATATACACATTGCATGCATTTGAAAATAATTAATAAGAAATATTTCAAAACTTTGAGCAACATAATGGACACATAGCCATTGGATAACGTTGCAACGTCTCTGCTCTTTTTTAATATTTTTTCTTCTTAATATTTTTCCTTTTATAAATTTGGTATTTTTTATATCTCAATGTGTCATGCTAATTGATTGATTTGTTTCGATATGTAAAAAATGACATAAACTGCATAGGAATAATAATAAGGGTTGAGAAATTTGGCCTAATAGGTCTATATTTAAAGCAGTACCTGGGTCGTTTTACTTCACTGAACCATAATATTTAGGCCTACCCCCAGCCTACCCCTGTGGATATTGACTGAGCCGGCATGTGTGGCCTACTCAGCTAATCATGACCACTCACTCACCTTCTTTAAAGCATCTAATTGGTGCAACATGGTGTAATTTTGTTATCATTTCAAGTCAATCGGGTCAATATTTAATAATTGACTAATCCCCCTACTATTATCATCAATCTTTAACTTCACCGGAAGCTATTCTTTACATTTTGTTATTGTTCTGTTTAACCCTTAGAACGCCAAGGGCGGCATAGATGGACTATCGCATTGTGAATATCATTTTAAATGTATTTCTCATTTCATTTGCAATGTTAAAAAGTAATTTGAAACAGAAATTGGAAGTCAATTATAGGCCAACTGCTCAACATTAAAAAATGTGCAAATTGCTCGAAGTGAAAAGTGCATGCATACAAAACTTTCTATTGTGCATGATTTAAAATCACCTTGTTATCAGCCCACCTTGCTAAGCCCTCCAGAATGTCACCAAAATGCACCAAATGAATTGTAGTGATTCAGAAATTTTCAGGGAGAGGACCCCATGACCCCCAACCCCCAACCCCCCGTAAATGTCCCTCGTTTCGCTCGGGATACAGTTGCTAAAAGCACACAGCAGAGCTACAAAGATCGAGAAAAGTGCTTCAGGCATTTTAATTCTGCACACCCCTGTCTTAGAATAAAATATATATTATTTAGAATAAAATATATTATGCATATCATGTGCACATCTCAAAAATAATTATAAAGTAAGAGTAGTTTTTGTTCAGCTTCAAATGACAAAAAGTCGGATGTAGTAGGCCTAATGTAGCATTTAAAGGACTCATTATAGAATACCATCAAAGATATATATTCATATAAATATGGTTTGAATATATATATTTATCCCGAAAAAATGTTTTTTTTAGATAATAATATAGGCTACCCTAGTAGTTTTGTCAAATATGTAATCATGCTAAATGGCTTGATACAGCTATAAAGTATTTTCATTGTAAAATGGTTGCCGGCTCAGGTGTGGTCAAACAATAATTTCCCACATAGATAAAGTACACCCACACAATTTAAAAATAATCTCGCTAAGGCCTATGGGCTGTGGCCAAAACCAAACATGGTATGGACAGACACACAAAAAGAGAAAGCTTATCAGGTCAAATAAGGTATAATGTAAATTATAGCTCACTTGTTATAATTGAACACAAAGTTTCTGTATCTTTTGCCTTCCAGCCGACTCCACCCTGTCAATTCAGCCGCCGCTGTGGCAAAAACTCTTAAAAATTGTATAGACTCATTGATAATTATAATTACAGAATAATAGTTTAATTTGATGCATTTACCATTATCTAGAGAACTCGGCCTACACTGCAAACTTACGAGATGGAATTCGACAGATATTCATCTTTATGCCACACATATTTGATGTGGTTTACAGACTTTTTTGAAGAAAGAGGTTAGAGCTGGCGATGGGGGGGGGGGGTAAAAAAGACTAGGCCCTATTTTTGAATTCTGAAAATACGTTTTTGCAGATTGCAGACCAGGCGTCAAGGAAATTAAAAAAAATAAAGAGGTATAAATTTGTATTTTTATCTTAGGAAATGGTATTTTAGAACTCATCATAAAATTTGTATTTTTATCTTAGGAAATGGTATTTTAGTCCCCCGAAAAAGTATTTTCATCATAGTTTTTTAGGGTGGTCTCCACAAAATTGCCAAGAAAGGAAAAGTAAAATGTGTGATCCAATTTTTTTTTTCACATATTGGATATATGAGGGCAGAACCACATGATTTAAAAACTGTGGTCTTATGGTAATATACAAATATAGCAATGCTACATATAAAAATAGTTCCCACGTAGCTAACATATAGTCCAGTTTACTTATTATATCAACACTTATAATTATGAACATTATCACATTTAGATATATTTATTATTTACACTGTAGTGATGTGTCAACTGGCATCATATTTTAATGTTATATGCTGCATACTTTACACTTACGTACCAAACGCTGCCTACGAGTGTCATCTTCTAGCTCCTAGAAAATATTTCATATGTTTTGAGTAGGACACATTGTAGAAGTGGGAAGGTTATTTTCCTTTTGCCGACAGCACCTCCTTTATTTTTTGTTTTAACCGTTCAGGTCCGCCCACACTCCCTGTGGTCCTTAGTCCTTCTAAAACGCCAAGTGTTTTACCTTTAGCTGCTAAAATTTCTAACCTCTTTAGCTGAAATGCTGAATTGAAACATCAGAATAATAAAAAAACATGTATAGACCTACCTGATTTGTTGAAAAGATCTCCACTGATAAACACAATACAATGATTTGTTAGCCTATTGGCATGTTTAGAATAAAAGAGTTTGAGGGAACAGATCTAACAGTGCATCCATAATGTACCAAAAATAATTTGACATAACAAATATGAAATACACACCTAACCTTTAAGTTACCGTCTCTAGCATTAATATTTTACACTGTTCTTACTTTAAAATAGAATACACTAAATATGCTAGATATGTACCAAAATAAACTTCAGTTGTTGATGATTAACACTGATAACCATTTATCCGCTATATTGAGACTGTGGTAGCTCAAGTTGACATCATCAGTGGTTTAGATGTGTAGATTGTAATATTTGGGAACAAGATCAATGAAAGTGAATCACATCAGCCAAAAGAAAGTAAAAAAGGACCAGTAAATTGTTTGTCTGAGCCTTGTTGAAGCCACCAATACTGCTAACGCTGGCTGTTGAAATTGTCGAAGTACTTTGGACAGGTCGTGCTACTACTTGTGGCTGCCGTGTAGAACAAAGTGGTACATCCGATGGCTGGCATGCTGGAAAAGGTGAGATTGGCGAATGGAACCAAGTGGAATTGGTGGAGATCTCGTAGAACCCAGTGGTGCACAGGCTGCTTGTCGGGCTAAAACAGGTGGGACTAGTATAGTGATGGTGGTAAAATATGTCTGCGGCTTCCAAGTGATTTTTTCTTGACTCCCGACTCGTAGTCATTAGCAGACTACTTATCTGCCGGGTCAGAGCTATGCAATCAACAGGAAAAATAAGCTACAATACGACAAAAGGTCACATGTGGTTTACAGATGCAGCTGCCCTAAATTATCCAATATAAGCAAAATATATAAATGGGAAATCAGATTTGTTATTCCTTCCTTGTCAACTTTGTAGAAAACTGGCGTTATTAGCGCATTGAAAGTTATAAATCTGCGCAGGGTATACATGTTTAGTTTTTATTTAGCTTACATAATAACCCTGCATGTAGTTTTGATATGACAAGATATGACAAGAAAAAAAACATGCGTGGTCAATATATAAGATAACCATGCACTGGACTAATAAAATTATGTTGAATACTATCATATATCAATTATCATTTAAAAGTGGAAATCATTTGAAAGAAACTTACAATAAAAAAAATGACTATAATCATGACCATTTATTTCACATTAGTCATGTTAGACAGATAATAGCGATATCACGAGATATCAAAATAAATAAGGGCCGAAAGTCGGCCATTTTGAATTTGATTTTAGTTAAATGTTTTTAGGATGCATCCTTCTATGAAATCTCACATTGTGTTTCATAGTAATGGTCTAGTTATCTGGCATAAAATGCATATCAAAGTTAATGATGGCCGATAATCTGCCATTTTTTAATCGATTTGAAATTGTTCAGGATACATCCTTCCATGAAGTTTCATATTTTGTGTTATAATGATGGTTTAGCTATCCGGCACTGTTTCCCAGATATTACTCATATTAAAGTCAATAATGGCCGATAGTCGGCGATGTTTAATATTTGATCGAGTTGAAAGTTATCAAGCCATATCCCTACTTGAAGCCACACATTTTGTTTTATAGTAATGGTCTAGCTATCTGGCATAATTTGCCAGATATCAGGCATATTAAAGTTAATTATTGCCGATGGTTGGCCATTTAAGTAGGGCAAAGTTCATAAACCTCAAAAGACAAATGTTCAGATAGAGAGAAGACATCGTCATAGGAGTAGCGGCAAATGATAGCCAACAGCAACATCTAGTGAATATCCTAATATCATGTGAGGTAATAAGTTATAGCACGACATTGTAATAATAAAAGTGTAAATTCGAAATAAACTACACTGATTAGCTGCTATTACTACATATAATTTAAAAAATCGTGGACAAGCTGGAGAGTGACAAGAGTCAACCTGCCACGAACAGCAATTGAAAATCACACCCTACTTAGCATCTCTTTGATTACTAATGGCCGAGAGCAATTGAAGTTCACACCTCATAGTCGCACTTCCCGTAGCCACACCTCATAGTCGCACTTTCCGTAGGCACACCTCATAGTCGCACCTCCCGTGGCTCACACCCTGTTTTTTGCCTGGACACCCAGACTATAGTACTGACGCTTCTGATCTTTAATACGATCAATTAACTCACGACTACATTCATTCATAGAAAAGATGGCAGACTTCAATATCGGAGATGAATTCAATACTTTTGAAGATTTCGAAGTTCGTCTGAAAGAGTTTGAAGCAGAATCTTTTGTGAAATTGTGGAGGCGAGATAGTCGCACTCTTGCTTTTGCCCAGACAAGAATAAAACGATTGAAGGATGCCAATGTGGACATAAAATACGCCCTACAGGAAAACCATTGAAAATATAGCAGAGACTCCAGGAGCTCGAGAAAGAACAATGGCTACTCCAATAAGACGCATAGATACACCAACAACATTCTAACTTATTAATTATTTAATTTATTTCCTTTAGAAAAATATTTGAAAATAAAAAAAAATAATATTTGAAATCTGTCCATCACACTTGTTACACTTGTCGTCCAGTTTTTTCACCAATAAATTATTCGGAAGCTATGCATATGTACATGTTAAACAGTTGTAACTGCTTCCTGTATGAATGCAGTTCATGTACCGTGTTCTGGCCGCCGGCACGGCATACCAGCGTTCTAGATATATACCGCTATACACTTGCACGCCGGTATGCCGGCGCACTAGTCTATTATCTAGCACGCCGGTATGCCGGCATGCGAGTCACTTCGAATAAAAAAACAATACCTCTAGAGGTCTATAATTTATAGACAAAAGTTTAAACCTACATAACATAACAAAATATTTTAGAGTGGCCGAGGTTGTGGGTCGAGGGGGTTGGGTTCGAAGGTCAAGGGTTGGGGGTCGAGGCCGAGGGGGTTATGAAGGTAACCTTTTTTTGTGTAGACTCTAAGGGGAGTAAGTCTATAGTTGCAGTCAACTCCCACCAGCGTTGGGTGTTTTTTGCTGATTTCTCAGTCAATTCTAAATCAATTTCCATGAAATTTTGCAAGCACTCTTTTGAACTAGTCTATTCCGGCGCCTACCCTAAAAATTTCGTGAAATTTGAATGAGTATTTCAAAAGTTAGACCATTTGACATGTATTTGACATGGAATTTCGTGATTGAAGCTGATAGCGTTCAATGAGGAGTGTCATAATTCGTAAAAACTACATGTCAAATGGTCTAACTTTTAAAGTTAAACTACATAATATTTTTCCCTGAAATTTTCAGGGCAGGTGCCGTAAGACTAGAAACTAACGCTTGTCAAATTTCATGAGAATCGGATGGAAATTGCGCACATATCCAGCTCATCATATATGCCTACAGGCTACATGGCAGCTAACATCATATTATCCCTGGTCATTGGACCTGTTAGGCCTAAATGATGTACCATTTCAACTCCCCGGGGAGCATACATCACTGCAAACGTTTTGCGCTATTGATTTTTTTTATTATCGAATATATTTTTCATCTCTATCCCACCAGATAATCCTACTCATCCACACCTGAGTGAAATGAAGCATGTTGGGGCACAACATTGACACATCAATGTCCTAGGGTGGAGAGAGAAGAAACAATTGATATTTTTTTGAAAATTATGCACCGAGCGAGCCTTAAACTCGCAAGGCAGGCATGCAGCGGCGAATTGCAAATTTCTACGCTTTATCCATTGCATCACGTCCCACACATCCCTAAAACAGTTTGTTCTGGGTATGGCTATTGATCAATTTGGCTACTTTTCGTTTGAACTGTTATTTTTATGAGTGGTAGATGTTTGTTTTTTCATAATTACAAAAAATTGATAAACTTTTCGCTTAGAGAAGTTGGCCTTTTTGCAATAAACATGCACATAGATTGTTTCAGAACAATTGTGTGTTCAAGATTTGAGTGCTCTTTAATTTCTATAGGTGAAATGTCTCAACATGCGCTCCTCAAATACATACAAACCACTTTAATTTAATCATGTTCATGAAGTAGAATATCACCAATATGCCTACATCTTTTTTTAACCATAACAGTGAAAACATCTAAATATCATAACGTTCACAGGCAAAAACATCCACAAAACATAACGTTCACAGTGAAAACATCCAATTAACATAACGTTCACAGTAAAAAACATCCAAAAAACATAACGCTCACAGTGAAAAATATCCAAATAACATAACGTTAACAGTGAGAAACATCCAATTACCATAACGTTAACAGTGAAAAACATCCAATTAACATAACGTTGACAGTGATAAACATCCAAATAACATAACGTTAGCAGTGAAAAACATCCAATTAACATTTACGTTCACAGTGAAAAACATCAAAATAGCATAACGTTAACAGTGAAAAACATCCAAATAACATAACGTTCACAGTGAAAAACATCCAAGAAATATAACGTTAGTGTGAGGTTTGTCCAGTATCCATAAACGATAGCAACACAAACACAAATGTGTTTAATTATAGCCTTGACTGGTACAAAGCATTACATTCGCTGTAATGAGATACATTATTTCATTTTCTATGGAAATGGCATGTTCAGAGGTACAAACTGGGCACTTAGCAGGCTTGAATTGTCATATTTACCAAACCAAAATGCTAACGTTACTTTCTGATTAATCACAGAAATGGTGACGTAAATTTTGACCAATACATTTTACAAACATGTCTACCACTTAGCGGTATTTTTCTGAACTAACACGTGCAGGCAATAGCCACAGATATCGAAACCATGTCACATGGGCAGCTAGTATACAAATCTGTTGCTGTACAGTGGGTAAACTGTAGTGCTATTGTTACGTAAAATAGAACAGCGAGTTCCGTGACTGACAAATAGATGCCACTATATCTAGACATTTATTAATTTAACATTTTGTGTTATATATTTTAGTAGACAAACCAATCACCTGGTCAATTGCTCAAGTTCATATTAATGGTGTAAATAGTTCTGACGTACAAAGACTTTTAATTCTGCTAACGAGATGAATACATCTTTGATGTACAAAATCAAGTTTTAAGTGTCAATTTTAAACATCCATATTTTTGTCAAAAAATGCCTCGTGTTAAAATAGACTTTCAATAATCATAATTTAATATATTGTTTTTAAGATGCAGCATAATGCTAGCTAAATTAATTTTAAAATGTTGACAAAAACGATGTACAAAAACATGACATGTCGCCAAAGTAGGTCTTGTACTCTTGATATGACAGGTTTTTCACTACGTTTTATTAATTTTAAGTTTTCACGATTTTTCTTTATCCCAGAAATTTTGTACACTATATGGCAGTATGGTAACCTTTTAGCACACTTATTTCCTCTTTCGTATACTAAAACAATCAAATGTAATTTGCAATCATAATAATGCTAACGTTATGGTACACATTATCGTGGAACCTGCCCAATGCTAGTGCAATGCTGGTCCACCATCTGCGACGCTGGCCCAGCATCAAACCAGCACTGGTTTAACGCCTCGTGTTTGCTGGGCAACAGCTGGTCTGGTATTTCTTAGTGCTGGCGGCGATTACAAGCCGTCACCGACACTGACCCAATGTCTGTTAAATGTTGGACCAGCGTCGCCAGTACTGGCCAGTATCCATTCAGTCCTAGTCGGTACTTCATGCTGCCGGTATCTGCATGCTGACGGTGCGGGCACGATGCTTTTAACCAAAGCTGGGTTAATGTTGGCTCGCCGTCTGTGTCATGAATCAATTGCACGGCCGAAATAGTCTTACAGGGCTGTTGATTTGTCGCAAATTCACACTTGAGTGCGAATTAGTCTCGGCAATGTGCGCCAAGCAAGTGTGTAAATTCCTAAATTTGTGCGAATTTAGTTTCTTGGTGCAAATATAATTTAGTTGCAAACTTTAGAATGATAAATTAGAGTCTAATTCGAGAAAAATAGGATCATTCTTCAAAGTTTCAAAATTTGGGAATATTATAAGTATAGGCCTAATGGATCTAGTCGTATCTGATTGTGTGTTGTCTAGCATGCATAGATCTAGAGTAGCAGTTAGCATACTCTACCTATATCATTATCTATAACTGTGTTTGATGAGTTTATCCAACAATTCCACACCTTGATTCATGAACATCACTGATTCGTATCGCTCAGTGCGCTAAAAACGTGGGCTGCAAAGCCTAGCAAGTGTTAATTCATTGACTTGTATTTCCCAGATCGTGATGCAGTTTTGCACACATGATCTTTATAGTGTAGTGCATAGATATACACATTGCATGCATTTGAAAATAATTAATAAGAAATATTTCAAAACTTTGAGCAACATAATGGACACATAGCCATTGGATAACGTTGCAACGTCTCTGCTCTTTTTTAATATTTTTTCTTCTTAATATTTTTCCTTTTATAAATTTGGTATTTTTTATATCTCAATGTGTCATGCTAATTGATTGATTTGTTTCGATATGTAAAAAATGACATAAACTGCATAGGAATAATAATAAGGGTTGAGAAATTTGGCCTAATAGGTCTATATTTAAAGCAGTACCTGGGTCGTTTTACTTCACTGAACCATAATATTTAGGCCTACCCCCAGCCTACCCCTGTGGATATTGACTGAGCCGGCATGTGTGGCCTACTCAGCTAATCATGACCACTCACTCACCTTCTTTAAAGCATCTAATTGGTGCAACATGGTGTAATTTTGTTATCATTTCAAGTCAATCGGGTCAATATTTAATAATTGACTAATCCCCCTACTATTATCATCAATCTTTAACTTCACCGGAAGCTATTCTTTACATTTTGTTATTGTTCTGTTTAACCCTTAGAACGCCAAGGGCGGCATAGATGGACTATCGCATTGTGAATATCATTTTAAATGTATTTCTCATTTCATTTGCAATGTTAAAAAGTAATTTGAAACAGAAATTGGAAGTCAATTATAGGCCAACTGCTCAACATTAAAAAATGTGCAAATTGCTCGAAGTGAAAAGTGCATGCATACAAAACTTTCTATTGTGCATGATTTAAAATCACCTTGTTATCAGCCCACCTTGCTAAGCCCTCCAGAATGTCACCAAAATGCACCAAATGAATTGTAGTGATTCAGAAATTTTCAGGGAGAGGACCCCATGACCCCCAACCCCCAACCCCCCGTAAATGTCCCTCGTTTCGCTCGGGATACAGTTGCTAAAAGCACACAGCAGAGCTACAAAGATCGAGAAAAGTGCTTCAGGCATTTTAATTCTGCACACCCCTGTCTTAGAATAAAATATATATTATTTAGAATAAAATATATTATGCATATCATGTGCACATCTCAAAAATAATTATAAAGTAAGAGTAGTTTTTGTTCAGCTTCAAATGACAAAAAGTCGGATGTAGTAGGCCTAATGTAGCATTTAAAGGACTCATTATAGAATACCATCAAAGATATATATTCATATAAATATGGTTTGAATATATATATTTATCCCGAAAAAATGTTTTTTTTAGATAATAATATAGGCTACCCTAGTAGTTTTGTCAAATATGTAATCATGCTAAATGGCTTGATACAGCTATAAAGTATTTTCATTGTAAAATGGTTGCCGGCTCAGGTGTGGTCAAACAATAATTTCCCACATAGATAAAGTACACCCACACAATTTAAAAATAATCTCGCTAAGGCCTATGGGCTGTGGCCAAAACCAAACATGGTATGGACAGACACACAAAAAGAGAAAGCTTATCAGGTCAAATAAGGTATAATGTAAATTATAGCTCACTTGTTATAATTGAACACAAAGTTTCTGTATCTTTTGCCTTCCAGCCGACTCCACCCTGTCAATTCAGCCGCCGCTGTGGCAAAAACTCTTAAAAATTGTATAGACTCATTGATAATTATAATTACAGAATAATAGTTTAATTTGATGCATTTACCATTATCTAGAGAACTCGGCCTACACTGCAAACTTACGAGATGGAATTCGACAGATATTCATCTTTATGCCACACATATTTGATGTGGTTTACAGACTTTTTTGAAGAAAGAGGTTAGAGCTGGCGATGGGGGGGGGGGGGTAAAAAAGACTAGGCCCTATTTTTGAATTCTGAAAATACGTTTTTGCAGATTGCAGACCAGGCGTCAAGGAAATTAAAAAAAATAAAGAGGTATAAATTTGTATTTTTATCTTAGGAAATGGTATTTTAGAACTCATCATAAAATTTGTATTTTTATCTTAGGAAATGGTATTTTAGTCCCCCGAAAAAGTATTTTCATCATAGTTTTTTAGGGTGGTCTCCACAAAATTGCCAAGAAAGGAAAAGTAAAATGTGTGATCCAATTTTTTTTTTCACATATTGGATATATGAGGGCAGAACCACATGATTTAAAAACTGTGGTCTTATGGTAATATACAAATATAGCAATGCTACATATAAAAATAGTTCCCACGTAGCTAACATATAGTCCAGTTTACTTATTATATCAACACTTATAATTATGAACATTATCACATTTAGATATATTTATTATTTACACTGTAGTGATGTGTCAACTGGCATCATATTTTAATGTTATATGCTGCATACTTTACACTTACGTACCAAACGCTGCCTACGAGTGTCATCTTCTAGCTCCTAGAAAATATTTCATATGTTTTGAGTAGGACACATTGTAGAAGTGGGAAGGTTATTTTCCTTTTGCCGACAGCACCTCCTTTATTTTTTGTTTTAACCGTTCAGGTCCGCCCACACTCCCTGTGGTCCTTAGTCCTTCTAAAACGCCAAGTGTTTTACCTTTAGCTGCTAAAATTTCTAACCTCTTTAGCTGAAATGCTGAATTGAAACATCAGAATAATAAAAAAACATGTATAGACCTACCTGATTTGTTGAAAAGATCTCCACTGATAAACACAATACAATGATTTGTTAGCCTATTGGCATGTTTAGAATAAAAGAGTTTGAGGGAACAGATCTAACAGTGCATCCATAATGTACCAAAAATAATTTGACATAACAAATATGAAATACACACCTAACCTTTAAGTTACCGTCTCTAGCATTAATATTTTACACTGTTCTTACTTTAAAATAGAATACACTAAATATGCTAGATATGTACCAAAATAAACTTCAGTTGTTGATGATTAACACTGATAACCATTTATCCGCTATATTGAGACTGTGGTAGCTCAAGTTGACATCATCAGTGGTTTAGATGTGTAGATTGTAATATTTGGGAACAAGATCAATGAAAGTGAATCACATCAGCCAAAAGAAAGTAAAAAAGGACCAGTAAAATTGTTTGTCTGAGCCTTGTTGAAGCCACCAATACTGCTAACGCTGGCTGTTGAAATTGTCGAAGTACTTTGGACAGGTCGTGCTACTACTTGTGGCTGCCGTGTAGAACAAAGTGGTACATCCGATGGCTGGCATGCTGGAAAAGGTGAGATTGGCGAATGGAACCAAGTGGAATTGGTGGAGATCTCGTAGAACCCAGTGGTGCACAGGCTGCTTGTCGGGCTAAAACAGGTGGGACTAGTATAGTGATGGTGGTAAAATATGTCTGCGGCTTCCAAGTGATTTTTTCTTGACTCCCGACTCGTAGTCATTAGCAGACTACTTATCTGCCGGGTCAGAGCTATGCAATCAACAGGAAAAATAAGCTACAATACGACAAAAGGTCACATGTGGTTTACAGATGCAGCTGCCCTAAATTATCCAATATAAGCAAAATATATAAATGGGAAATCAGATTTGTTATTCCTTCCTTGTCAACTTTGTAGAAAACTGGCGTTATTAGCGCATTGAAAGTTATAAATCTGCGCAGGGTATACATGTTTAGTTTTTATTTAGCTTACATAATAACCCTGCATGTAGTTTTGATATGACAAGATATGACAAGAAAAAAAACATGCGTGGTCAATATATAAGATAACCATGCACTGGACTAATAAAATTATGTTGAATACTATCATATATCAATTATCATTTAAAAGTGGAAATCATTTGAAAGAAACTTACAATAAAAAAAATGACTATAATCATGACCATTTATTTCACATTAGTCATGTTAGACAGATAATAGCGATATCACGAGATATCAAAATAAATAAGGGCCGAAAGTCGGCCATTTTGAATTTGATTTTAGTTAAATGTTTTTAGGATGCATCCTTCTATGAAATCTCACATTGTGTTTCATAGTAATGGTCTAGTTATCTGGCATAAAATGCATATCAAAGTTAATGATGGCCGATAATCTGCCATTTTTTAATCGATTTGAAATTGTTCAGGATACATCCTTCCATGAAGTTTCATATTTTGTGTTATAATGATGGTTTAGCTATCCGGCACTGTTTCCCAGATATTACTCATATTAAAGTCAATAATGGCCGATAGTCGGCGATGTTTAATATTTGATCGAGTTGAAAGTTATCAAGCCATATCCCTACTTGAAGCCACACATTTTGTTTTATAGTAATGGTCTAGCTATCTGGCATAATTTGCCAGATATCAGGCATATTAAAGTTAATTATTGCCGATGGTTGGCCATTTAAGTAGGGCAAAGTTCATAAACCTCAAAAGACACATTTAGGCCTACACCCCTTAAGAGATGTGTGTGTGAAATATTAGAAAAATCCCCTATATATCTTTAAGAAAAATATTAGCCAGCTAGAATATTTATTAGTTCCATAAATTCAAAGTCTGCGAAACCTCTCGATCCTCACAAACAAGACAACCAGTAGAGCCAATTTATTGATGTTTATTCATGTCCATATTCAAGTATTTGTCAGGGTGTCGTCAAAATAGTGCAGTGCTTAAACATTCATACTGTGCGGTGTTCCATACATATCAACGTGTTGTAACTCCAAAGCTTTCACCTAGTCTTTTTCAGCGCGAGTGTCGTCTCCAGAACCGCCAGCTCACTCAGAGCACACCGTTCTGACCACGATAAATTATCGGTGAGAGTCAAAACAACAATAAAAATTTAAACCTATCAAGCGGCGCCACTGGCGAACCAAGAACCAGCCTTGTTCCAACGCTGGTTCAAGGTCCTTCAGTCCGCATGACAGCGAGACCAGGCTGGTCAGTCAAGAGAGGTGTGCCGAACACGGCGCAGTGCTGGCACAATATCCAACAATCCACAATGCAATGTCTAAAGTACTTTCTGGCTACATCACTATATGTCGGGTAGGCCTATACCTGAAAACCCTATTATAGACACTAAAATTAGTAATCTGCTTCTATTCTGTCGAAAATTATATCAATGTATTGTTTGACCTTGAACAAATAAAAATTTGTAATATTAATGGCGAAAACATTTTCCCCAAAACCCATAATTCAAAGAATATATGTACCAAATGGCATGCGTCTTATGTCGCAATTTAAAATAATTTATGGTTTTGGTTATCAAGCCCACTATTACATCTACATGAGTGTGCCTGTATATAAGAATACATAGGACGTGTCTTATGTATGCTCTCTCTAAGTGATCTGGATTAAAAGTTACACCCAAACCACAGTCACGGCGGCTATCTTGGATTGGTGCAAAAGTTTCCCAAAGGTTTTCACTCTAGCAACCAAGTTAACAAAATGTGTTCTACAGATCGACGTGACTATGAAACCATGAAAAAAAACAATACTCTTCTCACAGCTGCACAACTGGAGGGGAGGGCTTGCCTCCTTTCCCACGACGACGTGTGACTATCGTAGTCTAGGGCAAGGGTTACCATTGACGTTGCAGAATATTCGACAAGTCAATGGACGCGACCAACGCCTCAGACCTCGATCTTAATCGTGGTGTCTTGCCCGGTCAGCAAGCTGTGGTTCGCTGTAGAAACTCAGTCAAAGTAGAAGGTTTTCTTGATTCATTCTTTATTCATTCCATATTCGTGCAGACATTGTCAGATATGAGCGTGCTACTTAGTCCCGTGCAACAGGGGGCGGCTATCCAGCCATGCGGCTGAATGCGGGTGACGTGGTTACACGTCTGACTTCCGAGCGGGCCAGTGCTAGAGTGAGCGAGCGCACTTGTGCCGCACATGGTGTGAGTGCCGGGCGGAGGTGCTGACCCGTCGATCAGAGATTCTGTCAGCTCGAACTCGGCACGATGATCTGCTAGTTAGGTCGCCACTTTACCCCCGGGCTAAGTGACAACGTAGATCTACAAAACTATGCTTGTGGTGACCTCAACGGCAGATATCGTAAATTTACGGTAAACTACGCGCCGACCAAGTAGCACCGATTTGTAGCAAAATATCAATGTTATAACAATAAACATGTAAAAACCAAAGTCGAGATACAGCGTGGGTTGTTGTCGAGCTATAGTGAGCGCAGCTATGACCAAATCTTTATTTATTTATTTCCGATCCTCTTTGCAAATGTCCTTTTAACCGGCCATGCCCAAAACTCTTAACTCTCATCCAACTGACTTAGTTATTGAACAGATATGATAATAGTGAAAACTTTCATTATTTATGGCATGATTTATATACATAATAAAATTAAATTGTACGTGCGCTGGGTCCGCAGTATATATCATTAGGAGCTATAACCGCGTGAACCAGCTGCATGAATCGCGCTGGTGTATGGATCTGTCGTCCCACACGTGTTTGAATCGGCGGCGGATTTATTGTCACTCCACGGCTGTGATCGGTATTACTTTCGTTGTGATTGCCGATGCGTTTATTCTGTTGTGTTTGAATCGGCACGTCTTTTCTTAAATGCAAAGGAATTCGTGAATATGTTTGAATACCATCGTACCTCCCGTTAGCGCAAGAGGTCGTGGCATTTCTAACATGCGGCGCCTTGTATAATGTCGCCTTCGTATTTGACTGCTCCCCAGGTTTTTCACCTCGTCGGCTAACCTCTGGAGCTGTTGCCTTTGTCTTTACCGTAGACTGTCCGTTCAAACTTTGGTTCGTGCGCACTCCGGCCTCAGAAGGCGTCGACGTAGCCGTACTTCTTTTTCCTACCACGGCTGTCTGAGGTTCGTGAATTCTCGCCATAGGCCGTATAGCCGTAGTTTTTGACAGCGCGGTCGATTGTCTGGTCTGTTCATGTTCAGGCGTGCGCTCGATATGGCAGGTTTGACAAGGTCTGCAGTCACTGTCTCAACCTTGCCTTTGATTAATACCTTGAATACTCGACCGCTCCTTGCGACGATTTTATATGGTCCGTCGTGAGGGGCAGTCAGCGGTGGTGCAATTGCGCTTAGTCGCAAAAATACATGTGAACATGTGTCGAGCTTATTATATTAGAACGTATCTTTTTGATTCGTCGCTCGTGGGGGGCTTAACCGGAGACGCGACATGGCTACGCGTAACCTATCTGAATAATTTTCTAAATCAGTATGGGCGTCCACAGTATAATTCTCAATAAAGTCACCTGGTAGACGCAATGTTATTCCGTATGCCATCTCGGTGGCTGATTTGCCTAACGTTTCCTTGACGGCCGATCGTATGCCGGACATAACGGCCGGAAGCGTAGTTGTCCATGGGTTCCGTGTCTCGTGCGCCATAATGGCGGCCTTAAGTTGTCTATGAAAACGCTCAATCATGCCGTTTGCTTGAGGGTGATAACTCGTCGTTCGGTTTCTAGTTATACCGAATTGATTACACAAGGTATCCCATAGTCTAGATTCGAACTGGGCCCCTCTATCTGTAGTAAACGTAGCGGGAGTCCCAAAACGAGCTACCCATCCGCCGAAAAACGCGTCCGCGACTGTCTCTGCTCGAATATCTTTTATCGGCATAGCTTCTGGCCACGTGTAAATCGGTCGACGCATGTCAACAAATATTTAAAACCGTCGGAATAAGGTAAGGGCCCGACCAGATCGACGTGTACATGATCGAATCTCTCAGTCGGTTCCTCGAACTTTCCGAAAACTGGTTTATTATGATGTGAAACTTTAGCTGCTTGACAGCCTGTGCAGTATCTGCACCAATTTGCTATGTCAGTGTTCATCTTTTGCCATACAAAACGAGAATTAATGAGAGGTTTCGTGGCTCTATGAGAAGGGTGCCCTAAACCATAAAGGGAATTAAAAAAAAAAATTCTATACTTTTCAGTTACGTATGGTCTTTTACGTCCTGTCGAAATGTCGCACCAGACCAATACATTATCGGATGTCAAGCGAAATTTCATATTAGACGTCGTTGAATGTCTTAAACGTATAAGTTCTTTGTCGGAAGCCTGGTCCTTGCTCAGATCTTTATAGTTTATCGCTGCGTCATATGCAATAACTGAAACTGTTGGTCGCGATAATGCGTCCACTACGAAATTCGTTTCGCCCTTCACATATCGAATATCGGTTGTGAACTCTGCTATGAAATCCAAATGCCTTGTCTGGCGTAGGGATGGTCGTTCTGTTGTAGAGTTCATGACGTAAGTCAAAGGTTTATGGTCAGTGTTGACATAAAATTCTCTACCCTCCAAGTTATGTCTAAAATGTCTAATGGTACTATAGACTGCCAAAAGTTCTCGGTCAAAAGCGCTGTATCGTGTCTCTGCTGGTGATAGCTTTTTGCTAAAAAATGACAAAAGTTGCCATACATTATCAATACATTGTTGTAAAACTCCACCAACCGCGAAATCACTAGCGTCACACGTGATGTTTGAAGGTGCCAACTGTTGCGGATGTAGTAATAACGTTGCGTTCGCTAGTATTTGCTTCGATTCGGTAAATGCTACGTTCGCATTCTCTGTCCAATGCAATTCGAAATTAGACTTGGGCGAAAGTCTATGCTGACCTTCGTTGGCTGCTGTCAACAAATTATTGGATGGTGTCAATTTCTCAGCACAATGAGAAATAAAACGATGGTGGTAATTTACCATTCCTAGATATCTACGTAATGCTCTCTGTTTCTACGGCTTCACGAAATTTACTATTGCGTCCACTGCTGTGGGAAGGGGTGAAATGCCTTCAGGGTACTCTGGTTTCCAGAGCCACACTACGCGGCGTGGCCGAGCTTCATGAGCCTCTGGTATGGCCCAGTGGTGAATGTTTGTGACTTGTTGCTATTTTTAGATGAAAATAGGGTATCCCCGAATTCAGGCATTTTTGAAAGGTCACTTCCCCGGATGAAGAGTTGCTCACAGTATTGTATTTCCCCTCTGACGCATTTCCTATGACTTGACCCAAAAGTTATTCACCGGCCTCAATAGCACAGGCATGATGGTCACATGACTAAGAACCTTGGCCAATACCCGGCCATAAATGAAATTGGCCGGGCTCGCCAGGCAACCTTCAGGGCAGACGTAACATTTGTCCGGTCCAGTTATTATTCCGTATTCGGTTAACCGTTTGAATAGAATTTTTAAATGTTTCTTATGCGTCTTATGGTCAGGGCTTGTTACTAACAAGTCATCTAAATATACAAACACGAAATCCAAACCACGTGTGACATGGTCTATAAAACGTTGAGAAGTTTGTCCGGGATTTCGTAACCCGAATGGCATTCGTGTAAAATTGTAAAATTGTAAATTGTAAAAAGTCCGAACGGCGTCGTAACTGCGGTTTTATGTACGTCTGATGGCTCGACTGGTATCTGGTAATATGCCCTCACTAAATCTATCTTCGAAAATATCTTGGAACCAGCTAAACGCTGTGTAAAGTCCTGTTTATGGGGAATCGGGTACCTATCTGAAACCGTTTGAGCATTTAAGCTGCGGTAATCGCCGCATGGTCGCCAATCGCCGTTTTTTTTAGGGACCATGTGAAGTGTAGACGACCATTCGCTGTCGCTGGGCTCGATAAGGCCCAATTTAATCATTTCGTCGAACTCTCTCCTTGCGGTGACTAATTTATCGGGTACTAGTCTTCGTGGTCGCGCGACAACGGGATGACCTTTAGTTACTATCGTATGCGTTATTCCGTGTTTTACTGTCTCGCCTTTCATTGTAGGTCGTGTCAGTTCGGGGAATTGATTTAATAATTCCGTATACTCGTTACGAGTGCTATCTATTCGACTCAGTGACAACGGTTTAATTGAAGATAATGTGGCTGCTATCGCTAGTCCGGTTTTCATGTCACCCAGGCATCTGCCTGATAAATCTACGAGTAGATTGTAATGTATTAAAAAATCAGCCCCTAAAATAGGTTGCTTAACGTCGGCGACGATAAATGTCCATGAGTATTCTCTTTTCAGTCCGACGTCGACTATACGTTTACTTGTACCGTATGTGGTGATAGTCAAATTATTTGCAGCGACCAAAGGTAGACTATCAGCGTCCATGGTCCCGTTAGCGCAAGACCGGGGCAAAACGCTGACAGCCGCACCTGTGTCGATCAAATATCTACATTTATTACGTTTGTCTGCGACGTGTAGTAGCCTAGAGGGAGATAACTTAGGAACGGTCGTCTCGTTCGACTCGGCAGGCGCAAGTGTCGCCACCTTGCGCTGGTTTGAACAATTTAAAGCGAAGGCACAGGGGTCCCTGCACAAACGCGCCTTATCACCAAATCGCTGATGATAGTGGCAAATCAGTGCATCGTCCGTATAGTGCAGCAGATATAGAAATAAATTGTGCCTTTTGTGATAAAAGCATGAAATTTGGCACACATATGCAGTATGGTAGTATGAAACTTTTCAGCTACAGGGCCATCGCAAATTAGTCCCAGGACGCAAATGGCGGCCATTTTTCAAAATGGCCGCCACCGGTGATTATTTTTTCTCCTATACGACACGGTTTCAATGTTTTGTGAGTGAAAAAAATGGTTTATTTGTTTTTTTGTGCATATATAATGAACTAAATATGTATAATAAATGTGATCCATGCAATTTTATTACAAAATAAACAATTATATCGGATTTTTTTCTTGAAATATGCCCAGGTACAGCTACTTGTTACGCAAAAACATATTGTTTCGACCAATTGTGGATGCGAAGCTTTACATGTTGTGTGGGTGGAGAATTTTTCCAAACACAGTGCTTAATTACATGTCATAATAGAAATATTACACATTTATGTGTATATAAACATATCTTTTTAAGGGGATAATCCATCATTTTGTTAACATTGAACGGCATAATCCTGTCATAGAAAGTCAGGTTTTGGTGACACGGTTATCACAATAAATTATTGTGTAATATGTGTCATACATAAATACTTATTTAGTGTCGCAATTTCCTGCACAGAAACACAGTACACCTGAGTGTGCAGCTTTGAGACATTTACATTGCCCGCAACATCCTTTTTTGCACCCACATCGAAGGAGTTCTCTACAAGCCTTAGCTGCTTCGGGTAAATCTGTCCAAAAAACATCCCACTTTCCAGTGTCCTTCTTCGCCCACCCCAAACAGATGGAGAGTGCATTTCTGGTGCTGCAATGCAATATTGTGCCCAGCAGTACCCAGCCTGATATGTAGCCCTCTTCACATGCTGGATCAGAGCAGCCTGAGTAGGGGGTATTAGGTCGATGGCTCTTCCTTTCTGAGCAAATAACTCTTTCCGTGCCTGATTCACAGATGTATGGGTAGTGGTACGATCATATAGCAATACAATAAATTGTTCAATTAGTTCAAAATATGGTTTAATTTGTTGAGGTGTTGACCCGAGGGAGAAAAATGCTTCTGTCACAGCATCAAGGTTTTTCGATGTAGCCCAAGCAGTTTTTTTGCCCTTTCCGTGAAAGAAAGAAACTAAATCGCAGCCACTAAGTGCATGAAAGAATGGTAGGGCTCTACATTTGCTTGGCCCTAACGTTGTTGCTATCTCATGAGCTGCCAGATATCTAAAATGTTTGCCAACACCATAGGCAATCCACAAATGGATATGACTCAGACGTCGAGAAGCGGCTAAAGCAAGGACTACCACGTCTGTATCAACTGTGCGTATTGTGACTTCATCGCGGCCTTCCTTAACAATGTCTTCCAGATGATGGAAAATATGTGTGTCCGCTTGTGTGCATGGAGCTAATCTGGAAGTGTCACAAGGCAGGTTACAGAGCACATTATCATGGTATGTGCTTAGGATCATTTATCAAAGGGTTATTTGTCACCATTTGAGCAAGTAAAGCGAACAACTCCTCTTTGTTTTCTTTAAGACGGGGAAATTCATACCAGTTTCCTGGGACTCTTGTGGCTGGCTCCACACGACGACGAACTCCTTTGCCTCATTTTAGTCTAGTTTCTGTTTTCAAACTATCTGGAAAATATCTATCCCAAATAATATCTACTCTGTTAGAATGTTGTAGGTGTGATTTTATATAGGGCAAATGTTGGTTAGCAAAATCAAGGAATGTTTTCGTTGCAGGACCAGGTTTAAGCATATTAACAGCTGAAGCGCCATCAATTATCACAGCTTGGACAGCAGGAGTGTTGCCAGATGGATGGGCAGCTGCAAGATCTTCCAAGCAGTCTACCAGGTCTGACTTTGCACCAGTTCTGATAGAACCCATCTTTGACAGAGCTGGGGGATATGATTGACTTTCATGTTGAAAAAAGTCATCCAAATCACCATTTCGAATTTGTGATGCCACATACAATCTAGAGAAAAGGGAACAGTCATTTTTTAAGGAAGACACCTGCTGTTGTGACACGGATTTTACTCCACGTGGGGTTGTTGTGAAGAGGGGAATGTTGTTCCTCTTTATCGGGTCACTTATTGGTCTCACTTGATAAATAAGCCTTTCGCGCACATATGCATCATACCGCTTCTGTCCAATATTCTCAATAGTGTGAATACCATCAGCAACAGTTTTGTCTGCTACATCTCTGGTGTCGAGTACCAGGAGATCACTGCTGTTCTCACAGAAAGGATTACCCATGTAACCTACACCCCTTTGTTCTTGCTTGTGGGATTAGATTACCATCAGCCTTGTTGGGTCCATTTTGTCTTGGTATCTGTAAATCCTGTCTGGGGAGAGTAGCTGGGGGAACACTTCTGTAGCTCTCAGGCAAATGTTTTCTCTTTCCCTTCACAATATCATCAGCATCATTGGTTATCAGAACCTGGTCTAATCCAGCAAACGTATCAGCTGGGTGCTGGAAGAGTGATACCCCTGTCCCGTGAAATAAGTCATGTGAGCTTGTTGAACTAGGATCGTGGTCGATATTGTCTATTGCAGCAGTTGTAAAAAGGCCGCACTTAAGTTCAAGAGGACAGACAACACCTTTTGTCTCATAATGTTGACATACTTTGTTGCCCAGCTCTGTAGATATATTAAGCACACGATCATACGAGACAGATAAGCCTAGTTCAAATAACTTGTCCACAAGCTCACGTTTTCGGGTTTTTGAGTGAAGCATTATGCCAAGATATATTGGCAGTGGAGTCTCCCTAGCTGCATTATGGCGAGGAACATCTGGTGATTATTTTACTTTCTTACATGCTGAGCTGCTGAACTGGAGAAGCTGCGAAATAGTTAAAGCAGGTTGAGGGGTTGAATATACTGTCGTCTGTGAGGTAATACTTGCACCGTATAACACTATAGATACTAAGGCCAGCAAGGAAGCCGGTGTGGAGTCACTACCAAATGAACAATTAAATGTCAGCTTCATTTCAAGCATGTCCCTCCTTACAATACTTGCTGCTCTTGATTGCTTCATTATCATTGTCATGCTCACAAGCTTTGTGGAGTGCTTCTCCAATATCTTTATTGTACACAAGAACCACATAACGACCATGTTTATGAGCTTCCATGTCAGGAAAGTAACTGAGTATTCGATCTTTTAATTTTGTTGAATGTACACGAACTGTAATAGTTGTACCAAGCTGTTCTAGTCTTTTAGTATAAAGCTTTGTAAGCGCTGATAATTTAAATATTGGGGCAATACTTTCATCTAAGCAAATTTCTTCAATGTATGAAACAATACCAGCAAACACTAAGCCATGATTGACAGCATCAGTTCTGTCTTCTGTAGATTTATCTTAGTTACGTGCCTTGTTATACTTCTTGTGCAATAAGATCGCCAGAACTGAGTTTGGCAAGTAGAGGTTCGTTTATAAGTTTTGTATCCACATTGTCTGACACGGGCATCAAGCTTAAATGTTGATACATTATGTAAAGTCTTTCCTTCTGCAGATTCATCGCAAAAGAAACATTTTTCAGATGGAGTCTTTTCTCCCTTATTATGGCGTAAATATTTATTCAGTGGAATAGATTAACGTGATGGTTTTCGCTTCTCAGCTCTCTGAAGTTTTGTTTTATTGTATTGGAGACGACATGTGTCATGCCATCTCGCATTGTGACAGCGAAATGAAGACTCTATACCTTCACCCTCATCTAAACTTGAGAGGTTGATTGTTTTTGGCAAACAAACGATCCTATCAAAAGCAAGGAGACTGTCAGCCAAAGTTTTATAACCAGCTCCTGTGGCTTGTTTTCTTGAAAACCCTGGGCAGATCAACGTTTCTTCTGTATCTTGCTGGCACAAAACACATTGTGTCCAATCAACATCTAGACTTTGACGACCAGACGTACTGGGTAGGTTGGTATCGACGACCTTATATGATTTAGACATTGTCAAATATGAGTATTATTTTTAATCTACCACCACACCAATACCATCTAACACCATGCATTAGCAATTTAGCGTCTACAGGTATACATGCTGTAGGTTGGGACATACCAGAAAAGAAAAGAAATATATAAATAGGAGAGAATAACAGACCAATGCAATTTTCGATTATCAGGAGCATCATTGATGACTTTTGGCAGTGCATCCCAAACAGTTGACAGTCTGAAATATAAGATAGTCCAGCATGTAGGCCTACATGCATATGGAGAGGTTTGCAATTGTCACATCAAGAAGCCTTAGAAGCTACCTGTAAAGTTTAAATGATACATTTGTTTCCTTGTGGTAAAAATGATCAAAAATATATTTTGCAAACAGCCGGCCGGATGAACATATTTTTGGATGGACAAACAAACGGTCGAATAACCAACGTTTTGTCAACACCCGACTTTTACTTGTATTCAATAGATGTGTGTGTGGGGGGGGGGGAGGGGTATCAGGTGATATATACGTCCAGATGTTGACTCTGCTGATCCCAATAGACCTACCTACTACTTTCATGGCCTTTTTCTTCTCGGTGTTCGAAATATTCACAATTCCAAGCAACTACATGCCGAATGCATGCTCTTCAAAACGAAAATTCATTATTATACAGGTAAGCTAATGAAAGTTAACAGTGATTAAGATCATTCACCATCTTCTGCACAGTGAGGATGCAATATATAATATTTTTTTCGATTTATATACCGATGCTAGAAAAATATTTGGCGCCTGTCTATGTTCAATGGCAGCCATTTTGAAAAATGGCCGCCATTTCTGACCGGAAGTGATTTTGAAATGGCCCTGTAGCTAAAACTGATCAGTGATATATACTCTAACACTGTACCAAATTTCATGCTTTTATCATTAATAGCACAATTCCTATGAAAATAAGCCTGTATCTGCTGCACTAGTAGCCGTTGGCTGTGCGGTACCGTTTTGCGGCGAGTTCGGCGGCGGAGCGGGCGAGCGGGGATTTGGTAGGCTACTTGTGTGGTAACAACATCTTGTTCATTATTTTCATTACTATTATTATTTGCAGCCATGCGAGGTGCAAATGGTCTTGCATTAGCGTTAGGGAAAAAAAATATATTTTCTGTTGTATTGTCTCTTCTGCGAGTTGTCTGCTGCTTATTGTTATAATGTTTCTTTTGATGTCCTGAAGTTTCTAACTTTTTGAGTCTTCTGGAAATGTCTTCCATTATTCCAATAAGTTTTTCACTGTTGTAGAAAATATGTTATTCATGGTTCCAAGATTCTTATAGAAAGTGGTTAAATTTTACTCACTTTGGAACTGAGGGTGAAACGATTGCGACGTTTCGATCTGCCTCCAGCAGATCTTGATCACGCAATGATCAGGGTGGGTGATTCGGCTCAGTTAATACAGTTAGGCTACTGGAATAGGCCTACTGTTTAACGACCACCTATTTTGTGTTCGGGGGCGAATTTTACCAGCAAGTCCATGGAGCAGCGATGGGTTCTCCTGTTTCTCCCATTGTGGCTAATCTGTACATGGAACATTTTGAGTCCATTGCCCTATCTACTGCTCCTAGACCACCATCACCGTGGTTCCGCTATGTAGTCTATTTTTCACTGTCGTTTACCCTTACCTCGGCAACTCCAACACTATTATCTTTCACGTCGTTTTCTGAAGCTATAGCTCTGTCGGTCAAAGCGGCCAAGCTCTCCAATGATGTACTATTGGGTGTGGTTGCTAAATGTGCCTGAATAGATGCAGGCATATGTCGAATAAAAGCTTGTCGTATCACTACTTTACCGACTACTGCCGTCGTCCCGAATCCAGCGGTCTTCTGGAGACGTCGAAGAAAACGTGAAGGAATGTTCGTGCCCAGCTTCTCGCCTGATATGACCTTATTAACTCGCTCGGGCGTCGTCAGACCTCGTCTCTCGATCAACACTCCCTTAAGACTGATGTATTTGTGACTAAGGAATGGCTGTAACAAAATATCTCTAACGTCCGATGCGACTTCTCTGGATAAGGCTGCACAGGTTAGTCTATACCGTTCATCGTCGTCTGTTATGTCGTGAAGGTCGAACTGTGTCTCCAGCTGGTTAAACCATATTAACTCGACGTCGTTCGCATAGAATGGTGCGATTTTGAATTTAGGCAAATTCTTTGATCGTCGTGATGATCTGCGACGAATGGGGGAGGGGCTTCTTGATGATTCGCTCCTCGATAATTCTCGCCGTCTATGTTGCCTCGTCTTTAACTCGTTTGAATGCTTCGTCGTTTTCTCGAGCTGCTGATGCACTAGCGTCGCTCATACGAAATAATGAGTCTGTATCACAAGCATCTCTGGGATTCATTTTCGGCGAATCGAAACCTTGACTGGCGCCTCCTTCAGCCATTTTGTAATATGTTTGAAATTATCTAACTAGTGAAGCATTTAAGTCTACGGCCCGTAGGCTAACTATGCAGAACTTAAAAGTTTATTGAAATGACATGCTTCTTAACCATGTCAGGTTATTTGTATAACCACCCTCTGCCGCACGAAACAGTAGCACTGCGAAATCTGACACATCTGACGTAGTCTTGTAATGAACTATCAAATCTGTGTTTTCTAGGTTATGATGAAATGTCTGTTGAGTGTGGGGTTGCCGAATGAAGTTGTCTTTATAAAATGTTTTTTTACTTGTATTGCACGTTATATAAAAAATAGATGTGTCGTTATCAGACACGTAGCACAATATTATAGTAATACGTAAGGATTTGGGTCCAACAAATAACATGTACACATGCCAGTAAAATTGCTAACATACTGCTCTAAGCTGAAATGTATGAGACAATTGATTGTCCAATCTGCAAGAAAAATATTTTCTCGGAGACCGGAAAGTGAAATATGATAAAATTCTCGAGTCGGAATAGCTGTCAAATCGTATATATTTCAGACCGTAAATTCTCAAAATTATTTTCCGAATTCAAATAGCAACTTAGGCTTGTAGGTGTTACAATCATATGATGACACCCGTAATGTTTTAATAAACTTTTGTTAAAGGGACTGGCCCAGGCTAAAATCATCAAAAATTCGGTGATTTTATTTCGGGTTCTTAATATGCCCATATGATGTAAACATGTACATAGACTAGAACTGCCAATTTTTATAATTTTTGTGCTGCGCGTTCACCAGTTAGGCTAGATATAGAGACGAAATTCCCGATTTCTAATTATTGACAACCATGTCAAAAATAGGAAATGCGGGAATTTCGTCTCTATATCTAGCCTAACTGGTGAATGCGCAGCACAAAAATTATCAAAATTTGCAGTTCTAGTCTATGTACATGTTTACATCATATGGTCATATAAGGAACCCGAAATAAAATCACCGATTTTTTTATGATCTTAGCCTGGGCCAGTCCCTTTAAAATATAAAAATATGTTTAATCTCGCTGACAGCTTCTCACTTGAGTGGCATAGTATGAATGTCTATTTCAAATATTCTCGCGAGAAATACACACGAAAAAAATCTTTTTTTTTGTTTTTAAATTTCTTTGTGTCTATTCCTTGTAAGAGAACTCGTACGACCTCGTCATAATAGTTCGTTTTGTTATTCGTTCGCTCGAGTCGTATAATGTATCTCTACAGCCATGTCGATGCTGTATTAGTCCGATATTTCCTAGCGGTGAATGTCTGTTGGCTCATTGATATATCATCAAAGGTCTAATTTGATAAAAAATCTTTTAAGTTTTGTCGATTAGAATTGTAGTCTATGGACTACACGTCTGCCGGCTATGCAATATGGATGCCGCACCACGTGTGTAGAATATTCCGATCTCGCCGCGGAAAATTGTGTCGTCCTAATTTATGTGAATATCAATGAGCCCAGTCATCGTATGATGCGCGCTTTCTGCGCACTAGTCGGTGTGGAGGAACGCGTGTAGACCCCGTAGGTCTGAGAGCAGCTAATTCTAGGGATCGCTACCAGCACCTAGCGGCGGCTAACTTACCATCACATAGAAAAATATAATTTCTGCTTCCACTGAAATGCAATATTGAATAAAATGTAATGAAGTTTGACCTATTGTCCTAAAATTATAGAACAGACCAATTAAGACCTTTTATTCATTTAATATGGATGCAATTGTGTAAAAATGGCTCTGTTTCCTAATAAAAACTGCACAAGTCGAGATATAATTTCGTGGCTGAAAAATATTTTTCGTGTATCCCCCAAAAAATATGGCTGGTGTCCTCATGAAAACCGCGTCACCCGAATGAGGTGCCAAAAGCAGTTTAATTGACTAAAATTTCAAAATATCATCATCTCAGTCGCCGACAGTGGCATAATTAAGAGAATAACCTTGAAATCTGTTATAATTTAAAGGGTAGACTATTCCGTCTACTATGCGTTTTTCGAAGTCTAGACTGGATGTCTAAAATCCGCCATTTGAAAAAATCGAAACCACGTGGGTTTCTAGAAAAATCTATCGAATTTTTCGCTGTTTTTAACACTAAAACTTCTGTTTGTGCAATTTTTCTGACTAGCCTAATGGCACTTAGTGTACATTTAGACCCAAACTCTTACGTACTTTCATAGAATATAGATTCATTCTATGTCCCTTACATATAAAACTATCCAATTTGCACTTTGAAAATGCTGTGAGACACAAAAATGCAGATCTAATCTATTTAACTGTGTAGAAAGTTGGGTGTCGGATCAAACGTCGTGGGGTACCGTTAATGATGCGGTAACCCAAAATGCTGGCAGAAGGTTGCGTGTTCTTATCGATTCACATCAATATCTTTTTTTTCTGTCAAGAAGGGTGTATTCGGTTCACGTTCGGGGTCATCAATATCGTAGTCTAGGGCGAGGGTTACCCTTGACGTTGCCGAATATTCGACAAGTCAATGGACGCGACCAACGCCTCAGACCTCGATCTTAATCGTGGTGTCTTGTCCGGTCAGCAAGCTGTGGTTCGCTGTAGAAACTCAGTCAAATTCGAAGGTTTTCTTGATTCATTCTTTATTCATTCCATATGCGTGCTACTTAGTCCCGTGCGACAGGGGGCGGCTATCCAGCCATGCGGCTGAATGCGTGTGACGCGGTTACACGTCTGACTTCCGAGAAGACCAGTGCTAGAGTGGGCGAGCGCGGTTGTGCCGCACATGGTGTGAGTGCCGGGCGGAAGTGCTGACCCGTCGATCAGCGATTCCGCCCGGCTCGAACTCGGCACGATGATCTGCTAGGTAGGTCGCCACATGACTACCTTAATCGGCTTAATAGCCTAGTAGAATGTGGTGCCACTTAGTTACCATCGCATACGGTCAACCATATCGAGCTGATATAATATATCAGCCTGCCTAGGCTACACGAACCAGTGTTTGGTATCACCTATTATCATGATTATTGTTATCAGCATACACTGATGTTGGCGCATGTACACTCAGTGATCCATCCTGTTATAATAGCATATATTGAGCATTTAGTTGGACCCTGTTACGTGTGATTCACTTTATCAGTTTATGACAACCTCATCGTAATCTCCAACTCAATATTATATCAAAAGCTTTCTCTGGGACATATCATAGGCTGCTTGTCTATATAAACAATTATGGCTCCGCTAGGTTGACGCATTTTCAGAACAGATTGAAACGTGACGGTTGAAACAAGTTTAGGACCGGGGTTACGGAGACACCAGTATGTAAAATACTTAGGCATATAACGTGTATAAACTACTGTTTCATGATATAATATATGCCTACACAACTCTGACTATTAGAAAAATAAAGCTTATGTGACAGACATGTTATCAGGCTATCCTTGATGTTAAACAACTTTTTCAGATTTTTTTTGTACATCACGATCGCACTTACACTGTATGTTTATACATTCAGGTAGCGAGATCTCGCTCTCTACAACGTTTTTCGGGATACATGACATGTACTGTCAACTAAATGTGTGGTTTTTTTTCAGCTTATTATTGCTAACATATAGTATCCACCGTGATCCTAGAAAATGTTGCAGAGAGCATTGAATGAGATGATGTCCACCTTGCAGATGATCACCTGGCGATCAGTGATACTGTATGGTGGTATGCTGTTCATGAGCTACGTATTCTATTTGGCATTCATACAACAATTATTATCTCCCTTGCGAAAGGTGATGGTTATTTTTAAATTAATTCATAGATCCAAAGTAATCTGCATCTGCGTGTCTGACCCTCATTTACACCACAAAAAAAACACATACAAAAACAGATGTCAACTATTCCTTGTTGTGACCCTACCCGCATCTGCTTCACAAAAAGTTGGGGTTTTATGTAGTTATTATGTAAGCGTCATATATAATATGTGACATGGTATGTCTCCTTACCTGTCCGAGCTCATTATTGCGCTTTCGTCTTGTATCAGCACAATTTTAGGAATATATATACTAGTTTAACTCAATTGTCTATAATTATATACCGTTTACGACCACACAGGAGACGTTAACACGATGCTACCAGCAAACAAAACATTTGTTATGTGCTAATTAGGCCTAGAAGTTTTGTACAAAGACGGTTATCATATGTGAATTTTTTTTAGCTTTATACATACTGTGGACTCTCTGTTCTTGATCAGATAAAACTGGCATCGTTTTGTGCTAAATGTACTTATATTTTTGTTCAAGATTCCTGGGATGACTTTTATACCACTGATAGGAAACATGAGAACTGTAATGTCCGGTGAGGCCATGGAAGCCAGCATACAGTAGGCCTACGTGGAAAATTAAAATAAATATAGATAATTATGGTAGAAGTTGATAACCTCGCTTTTTAAGTAAAATGACCTACTATAATTATTTCATTGAACCTCGCAATAATTTAATTTTGAGCAATAAATTCATCATTAATGACAGTATGCTCTGAACAACCTTCCGTATACATGGCATATGGACAGGGCTGCGATCGTCTGAGCTGTGGTGTACTTCTCATGTAATAAAAGATGATCACGACGAAGCACCGTAACTTGATCATGAAGCTTTTATTCAACAAACGAGTATACATGCGAATGACATTTAAACGCAACTCTTCTTGATGCTGTAATCAGGTATGATTGCATTACTTATATCCCAGATCCACCAAGCGGTCATTTAGTTTTATTTATTTCAGGATGATGAAGGATTATGGTCAGGTTATGCGGTATTATTTCATGTTTGGAACTGAAAGGCTGCTGATCACAGATCCTGCCGTCATGAAGCATATCTTTGTCACCAATAGTAGAAACTACATAAAACCACCGTCTCGGCTCAAGTGAGTGAGCTTTAATTAACAACAAAGAAAGGATTATGATTTTAAAATTTACCACTTCAATCAATCAATCAATCAATCAATCAATCAATCAATCAATCAATCAATCAATCAATCAATCAATCAATCAATCAATCAATCAATCAATCAATCAATCAATCAATCAATCCATCCATCAATCAATCAATCAATCAATCAATCAATTAATTAATTAATTAATTAACTTCTAAATCCTCAGCGGACCGAGCTCAGAGGCGCACAAATGCTTAGCATGATTATGTGTCATAATCCAGGCCAACAGGGAACCGGGCTACCGATGAGCCACTTGAGGCTATGTCTTATATACATATATGTATATTTTAATCGTTCCTATTCACCTATCTATGTTTTTGCAATAAGTGTGCTACTTGACTTTGTTTCAGAATGTTAAAAGTTGTACTTGGTGAAGGACTGGTTATGAGTGAAGGGAACAAGCACGCTGTTCACAAGAAGCTGATGAGTCCTGCCTTTAACAGATCATCCATTATATGTAAATAGCTTAGGCCAGCAAATCACGCCTTCAAATGAATCACTAAAAAATATAATATATGTAGGCCTAATGCTCTTTTAATTCTTGTTTCGTTTTAACACGAGAGACACCAAACATAGATCTGATAAAAAATTTGATGATTTAATTATTTGATTTCATTATTTAATATTGTTATGTTTGGTATATACATGCTACTACGTCATACACGATTAGGAATGTGTTGACTGCCCTGCATAATTATAATAAATGGTGTGGATGAGAATTTCGTTTTCTTCATGATCACACAGATAAAAAAGTACACTATTTTTTAGTTCAGTAGGCCGTATTATTCATAATTATGTGACCCATCTAAAATAAATTAAAAATAATAATATGTTAATCACAGCATTTTGTTTTATCATGGGACGTTGGCCTTACGTTGGTTTACTATTAGACCAACGTCGTAGGCGGTGGACCAGCAGTAAACCAACGTTGCAGACGGTGGGCTAACAGTAAACCAACGTTGGGCCAACGTCTCATGATCTACAAATATGTCAATCCCAGCAATCTTTTTTTATATCACGAGACGCTAGCCCAACGTTGGTTTACTGTTGGACCAACGTCGTAGGCGGTGGGCTAACAGTAAACCAACGTTCGGTCAACGTCTCATACGCCCCTGATTGTGTATCAAATACATGCAATCACATGTACAGTTACTAGTATTTTATTCGAAATAGACAATTGCATCTCATAAATTTATTTCATGGATTTGAATATTTTCACTTTTTTCAGCGATGCTACCTATATTTGGAGAAGTAGGTGAAAATTTAATTAGGCTGTGGAAAAGTAACATTGGAGATCAATCATCATCAGATATCCTTGTCCACGAAGACTTATGCAGGGCGGTTAGTAAAAACAGTTTGTTTTTTCTTTAGCGATAATTTATAACTTTGTCACGTACTTGCAGGTGGATTTTTGAAAAACATAATTATTTGTCAGAACTCAATATAAATATATGCTTTAATATAGCTGAAATTTAAATTTATGTAAATAAAATTATAGTAATATTTAATAGGGACATTTATTCGTACTGGGGTATATAGGCCTATGTCAATCTTTACCATGTTTACTTTTAATGGAAATACTCGTTTGAAATAGTAAGCAGGAATATTATTTTCTAGATATCATTCATTATTTCAGACTCTGGACATTGTGGGTAAATCTGCTTTCGGCTATGAATTTAACGCATTGAAAGATAAGAATACTGCTGTGGCGATGGCCTTTCACAACATTTTGAGCGGTGGTCGTATAAGGTGGGTATTACGTTTCGCATCGTCGCCAGTTTACCCCATATTGACCAGAGGATCATTGGATGAGTGACAGGTTTCGCTTCATTGACATTTCACATCATAATCATCTCATTAGTAATATAACAACGGAATTATTCTACCGTCTAACTGATGAAGTTGTATGATAGGTTATGATGTTAGGTATGATGTTAACATCTTGAGTAATGAGGCGTGAATTAGTGCCGTTACTATATAATACCGTATAACATTTATAATATAATCACAATAACAGTATTAAACTATGAGCAACCCAGGTATGTTCCAGGTTTGTATCAGATTTAAAAATGAATTGGAAACAATGTAGCCTATGTAGGCCTTATTAGACCTACATCTGGGACCCAGAATTGTTTTTGAAGTAAAAATGGTAAAATTGCTTGACCCCTTGGATTGGATTGATATAGTATAACCTTCGGCAACTCGAAATGGATTGATGCTTGGTTTTATCAGAAATGCATGATACAATGCATTTCTGGTTGTATGAATGACCTTCACCTTCAAATGATAATTATTGATGTAATTTGAATTCCAAAGTGACTATACTATTTAGTTACTTTGTTACGTCATTATAGTGATTTCGTCTCATGAAGTGGGGTTACAATGTCGATTAAAATTTATGTCTGTTTATATATATAACAGATATTGGGTTCATATATCTTGTTTGCTGGGCCCGTTGTAGTATAGAGGCGCGTGTTGTGGATAAGATTTGTGGACCCTAATTAAGAAAATCATTTATATTTAGAAAAATATGAATTTGATCCATTAATGGCAAAGTCGTCTGCACAATCATGACACGAATGTTCCGTTCTTGTAGTATAATATATTTATAGTAAAAATACCACTTTTTACTTCTATAACGCTTTTAACTCCACTGAGGTTCGTGCTCAGAGGCGCTGCACATTATATATTTTATGTTTATATTAATTCACAGTGGAATACAGATATGCTAGTTTACACTTTGTAAGCTATAGATCAGTAAATTTTAATTGCAAGGAGATGCATTATACGTTGCACAACGACATCTTCATGTTTAATCTCAATACATTTTGCATCCGGATACAATTTTCTTTTGCAGCTGGCGTTTTTTCATTCCGAAATATTTTGACATGCCATTCGCGGAAAATTTGAAATTGAAAGCAGATCTAAACACAATGAGAGCCACAGTGGACACTATCATCGCGAAAAAAAGACGGGCTTTGCAAGAAAATTCGAAAGGTTGTATCCTGATTTATAATTGCTACATCTGCTAGGGTATTACTACAGTACTTCAATGTGAATTATCACAATTTGGGATGACATTTACTCAATCAAATGAATCAATCAACCAAATTTTTTAACCACATTATATTCGTACAGGATTCAGAGTTATACATTAAGTACATAACTATATATATTATAAATTAATGTACAGTGATGATATAGCCTATACATGTACATTAAAAATACATCATGTATATCGTATAGACATATGCATACGTATAGATACAAAATATCAATTAAAATCTAGCATGTTGATTTTCTTAAAATAAAAGCATCATAAACAAATCTAGCGACACACTCGCTTAATTATGATTTTAAATCATCTCTGTTTTAAACGGGGCAAATACATTAATCACTGGTGATGTGTTGGGTATGATGATGCTGGCTCGTGACGAGGCTACTGGTGTGGGTATGACAGACCTAGAACTGCGTGATGAGGTGATGACGCTGATGCTGGCTGGTCACGAGGTCTGTTATCTCTCCTCTAAACATTACCAAACAGTAATTAACTATCATTTAACAAAGTGCAGGTTATGCCCAGCAAACATGAGGCACTGGCCCGGTGTTGGGCCAACATTGGCCCAACACCGTGTAGTGGATAGTTAGCCATTAAAATTATAATGAAATAAAATAATTGCAGACGTCTGCAGAGAGGTCTGAACCCCGTTCTGTGCGTTAAAACATTTTATCTCCCTATTACTAGATAGTGTAGTCATTCTGGCTCTAAATCCACCGAAATCTGGACAAATTGCCAACAAAGGTTTTATGATTTATTATGGTAGATATAGGTCCCAGCTAGCAATCCTGGAAAGTCCCAAGCAAAACTCCTGTTCAAATTTGTTAAATTGACGAATAGTCAGCCCGCCAGGGGTACATAATGTGATGAAAAAATGGGGTGATGGCATATCTTTGTTACAAGCAAACTAACTTCAGCAATTTGTTTAGTAATTTTCAAAGAACAATACCTCGATGGCTGACATTGTTTTACATGTATCTTTTTTCGCAGAATGGCGAAATTCAAGATGCCGCAATATGCACCAGCTATTATGCTAAAAATCACATATCTTCACCAATAACTATGCAAATTGTTAATGTAATATATGGATTCGTATGTTTGGAGGGTCAAGGATCCTGAATATCACAAAAAAAGAAACATTTGTAACGTTTTTTGCAACTTTAATTTTAAAAGACGATTTCAAACCAACAGTTGTGATGTATGTATTATATTAGTTATGTACATTTGTGATGTCAATTTGAAATACTTAGATGGATCACATCCACAATTGCATTGTGTATGTGCTATCTTATTATTATATTAACTCTAACCCTTTGAGTTTAAAGTTTTAACAATGAAAACCCATGTACATTGCATTTAGTAGTTAATCATATATGGCGATGTATATTATTTTAACTCAGTGAGATTGTGTAATCTAATACACTCAAGATAAGAAATGTCGTTGAACATTCTTTATACATTATTTTGAATGTTTTCACTAAATGCTTTATTGAATACTTCCATAATGTCCATTCTTTGTTAGTTTTGATGTTTAGGAAATTATGTCAAAGCATAAATAGTATGATGAGAAGAACACTTATTTAGATCGCTGCTGTAAGAGCCTTTGACATTTGCCATTAGAGACATGCTCTACATGAAATATCAGTTTTTAAACTGTGAAATACTTGGATGTTGTGTTGTAGCCGCTGGCATAGATCATCAGGAGAGCTCAATGCCAGAGTCAAACCATCTCCTTAACCTCGTAATTATAACTTGTTGACTCATGCACTTGTTATTATCAGTCGACAAATGATGATTATCCAATACAAATTTTAACTGTAATAAAAAAACGGTATCAATTGATGACTCTGAATTGGAAAAATAATTAGCATAACTTTAGGTCACGATCATTTAGTGATCGCTCGCAATTGAGTTATTTTCTTTGACTTAAAATATACACTTAATAGATTCATGTGACCAATACTAATACTTGACAGACAAACCAAATACCAATATTGTAAGTGGTCACTCCGCCACATAATCTACCCATTAAATACGAGAGCATATTATTATCTAGGCTAACAAGAATATTTTAAACAAGAATACATCCCCCATATCCCATACTTTCCCCCATATCTGCCGAAAATTTCAATGATTATTACTCAAATATTGGAACAAACATTTCCTGGGGATCCCATACTTCACTGGTCCCTACCTGAATTTATTCACACCTTCAAATTAAGACCAATATATTTATTTCAAAATTATCAATCGAATCAAAAAAAGATGTTCTGGGGTTTGATTCAAAACTGATTAAAGATGGGTCCCATGCCCTACTGAGCAGCCTCATGTCTTTATTTACCAAGTCAATCCTGAACCACCATTTACCAGCTGATTGGAAATCTGCCCGAGTCACTCCTATGTTCAAAGGCACATGCTCCATTAAGGAGCCATGCAATTACAGACCCATATCTGTTATGTCCAACATTTCAAAAAATTTAGAGAAATGTATCAACTCACAATGTTGGATTACTTCGAAAATCATGAACTACTCACCTGTAACCAATTAGCCTTTCGTAAACACCACTCCACTCTTACGGCATCCCTTAAACTAGTTGATGATTTACTTGATAATATGAATGAAAAGCTGATAAATGGTGCCTGTTTTTTTTTATCTAAACAAGTGTTTTGACACAATTGATCACACATTCTTAATATTAAAACTCGAAAAATACGGTATTCGAAATTCGGAGCTACTTTGGTTTAGTGATTACCTCCAAAATCGTACACAAGCTGTTAAAATTGATGGAAATTGCTCGTCATTTTATAACTTAACATTGGGGGTACCTCAAGGCTCAGTCTTGGGTCCTTTATTAATCCTTATATTTAATAATGACCTCCCTACATGCCTCACTCAAACATCAATCATTATATATGCTGACGACACAGTAATTAATGCAGCTGATAGCACACTTAAGCAGGTTGAAGCAATTCTTCAAACTGATGTTGACAATATGGTAAAATGGTTCTACAAAAACAGATTAATGCTAAACCGAAGTAAATCATACTCTATGCTTATCACGACAAATCCTATGTTAGCGAATGCTAAACTAAATATACATATTGATGGCGAAACAATCTCGCAAGTTAGTACCATGAAATACCTTGGTATTGATATTGATTCCAAACTTAATTGGAATAACCATTTTGACAGGCTTTGCAAAACTATTTCACCCAAAATCGGATTACTGAGGCGCCTTAGACAGATCGTTTCAACCGCATGTTTAACTAAATACTATATGGCCAAAGTACAATCTCACATTGATTATTGTCTGACCGTTTGGGGATTCACTTCTAACAAAAACCTCAATAGACTTCAAAACTTTTAAAATCGTGCTGCACGGATTATCACAAATAATTTCAACTGGGACATTAGAGGTGTGAATATTGTGAAAGACTTAGGGTGGTTAAATATAAGACAACGTAGAGATTACTTTGTAGGTCGGCTTGTTTTTAAATCACTCAATAACTTATTGCCTGATTATATTACTGATAAGTTCACCATGACAAGTGAGATTGCGTGTCGTTCCACCATATCCACTTCAGACAATAAACTATTTTTGCCAAAAGCCAACAAAGCTATTTATACATCTTCACTTGAGCACAGCGGACCTCTAGTATGGAATCAGCTCCCTAGCTCAATCCGTAAATTAGATTATATGTATTCGTTCAAAAAGAATTTCTCGAAATACTTACTAACACAAATTGCACCTTAAGCGATCGACCTACGAACATTAATATGTTAATTTTGCATTGTGGAGCATTGTCCGCCTGGCTCGAATTCAGGCCGGAGACAGTCTCTGATACTGTTCGCAGCAGACCGACATTACTCTACATGATCACGCTTTTCATGATCTGACATAGGGTATTACCACATGGTATGGATGGCTGTTTCCCTCAAATTTATTTTATGTTTTTTTCCTATTTTATGTTTAATGATTTTTCAGACGCCTTTGTTTTCAGACGAGGTGGGTACTTACGCTGAATTTCAAAGATCTTTAATCAACTGATTTTCTCCCTGAGTTCGGGATTGTTTTTCCTCCCAGTCTATTATTATTGCATATGTGGTACTTTTTCTGTTGTCGTGATTGAAATATTGTAATCCAAATATACGTAAATTTGAATATTTTACGCATCTATCAAGGTATGTATGACGTTTTAGTTACGATTGTATTGTTTTGACAAATAATACATTCATATTTTTTTTCTGGCACTATAAATGAATCTATATTTTATATCCTATATGTTTATGCCTATATGATGACGTCTTTCAAATATTGTGCACTTTAAAGTACTTTTATTTCTATGGCATCTTTTCATAACTTATATTTTGTTAATAAAAAGCTTGTGTGTACATATATATTATCATTCTGTGTAAATGCAAGATGTCCTACTGTTACGTATGTTTCTACGCTTTTCCAGAGTGATTTTTTTACCACTTACCACAATGTGTGTTTTATCTCTGGTTGTTGGTGCGGGAAACTTTATATTTACATTTCTATCATGGCAATGCCACTTTTAACATTAAATTGATCTTACGTATTATCTGATTTCCACATAATAACATGTGCTTTTTAAAAGCTTCATATGACAGTGTTAAATAATTGTTTTTAAGTGTGGCTATGATTAGATTATGGATATTTTAATCTGTATATATACCATTTAAAACATCAGATATTTTAGAAATGTATCACATTGAATGTATGACAGGGCACATATTTTAAAAATAGCATCTTTGCTAATATGTATACAACCTGTATAAATTTATTTTAATAAATGATAATAAATAAATATACTCATATACTTAAAAGAAAAATTAAAATCACTTAAAATATCTTTATTTTTTCTGAAAAATCGCTAAATCAAATTTAAATCAACCATTCGTTGCATTTAAAGTCAAACTGATAGCTGCAATCGATTCCTGGTGTCCAAAAAGATAAGTAACGATACCTAAATTTTCCAAAATGGAAAAACACTTGAAAAAATCGATTTCCGTGTATTGTGTATTGGGAAATTGTTTCAGGCAATTTCTCGAATTTGAACAGGAGTTTTGCTGGGGACTTCTAGGAAATGTTAGTCGGGTCCTATATCTACCATAATACATCATAAAACCTTTGTTAGCAATTTATCCAGATTATTTTGCCAGAATGACTACACTAAGAATGATACTACACTGACTTATCAGTAAGTGTCACAGTAAGTAGAGACACTGGTGAAACGAGTGAAGAATGATACAAGCTGATAGTAGGCCTACCCAATATTAATACGTCCTGTGCAGACCACAGCACTGCTCTGCAAAAGCTAAAACCACTTCTAAAGTAAGCAGATACTGCCTTTTGCCCTTACGCAGTGCTCAGCGCAGTATTGTAGCCGTTATTATGTTTATTAGTATTATGTCATTTGCAGACCACGGCAGGTTTGGTCTTGATTATGCTAGTACGGACCATAGTCGAAATTATGTAACCATGACTAAAACTTGGTCGTAATGATGCCTGTATTATTATGTCATGTAGGCTACAGACCACAGCAGTAGCCATGGCGTGGTCATTGCTGATACTGGCTCAGCACCGGGACATACAAGAAAAGGCAAGAGAGGAAATCCTTGCCGTTTGCAATGATCCATCTCAAGTCGTCAATTTGGACTTTCTACAACAACTATATTTTCTAGATCGTTTTATTAAAGAAATTCTGAGGTAAATTCATATCGTCCTATCGTTCACTAGCATTTAAATTGTTGTATGTGACATTCATTTGAGTGCCAGTCCACATACAGTATTTGGGATGCTAGGGGACGATAATAGTGTAATACTAATTATGATTACTAGTAATTTATTAAAGCAGCCGGGTCGTTATGTTTCACTGAACCATAATATTTACATTGCGGCGGACCCCACTCCTGTGGAAGTTGACCAGGCTGCGCATGCGTGCCATCGCATTGTGCGCCTACAATGTTTACTCAGCGAATCATGACGACCCACCTACTTTAAAATACTCGTTATTATTGCCAAACATTAGGTAGTATAGCAATGAGAATATTTGTGTATATTTGTAAAATGTTATATTTGTTCTGATATAGAATAGATATAGCAAGGTTATTAACATACGAGATGCCACAATACACGTGTTGCTCATTCGTAAACGGGATTGAAGTTTGACATAATATTTTTTAAATTATGATGCAACAGAAAGCCAATACCATTACGAGTATGATCTACAATATATAATATATAAATATGCACACGTGCAAACACGTGTAACGTGTCTACATCCACGAACCTTATAATTTCGAATCCAGCCTAGAGCATAACTATCATGACATGACTTGCAGAATGTACCCGCCTGTACCTACCACTCTGCGACAAGCTTTATCACCAGATGTCTTGAAAGGAAAGTATTATATTCCGAAAGACACAATACTAACAATGGCTCTAGGACCTATGATGAGGTGAGCGTATAATGAACCCATTATAGGTGGTGCATTTAATGAACCTATTAGGGTATTTTAATATATTTAACTCTTTAACCGCCAAATTATTCAATCGGAATTTTCACCCACTTGAAGTTGTGTCTCGCTGACGCGATCCACAACTTCAAGTGAGTGAAAATTATTCAGATTTGATAAAAAGGAGGTCAACTGTTTTCAGATATTGCTGATTGATGTCACATTTTACATCTCCGTTTACATAACCTGTACATTGTTGGTATAATCCACCAATAATATGATATTTTATCAATATTTTGAAGGAATCCAAAAGTTTTCACGGATCCTGACACGTTCGATCCAGATCGTTTCTTGGATAAGAGCACAAATGACACTCTCTATAACTTTATGCCCTTCTTGGTCGGACCACGCATGTGCTTGGGGTACGAGTTTGCGAAATTGGAGTTGAAAACATTGTTGGTGCTGCTACTTAAATCTTTTAAATATGAACTTATTCCTGGGATTAATCACACACGCTCGTTCAGAACTAGAACTACGATGAGACCGGCTCCTTCACTTCGGCTGAAAGTATCTACAATCTGAAATAGTGCTTCATGAGATCAAGACATTACATTTAATAGTCCATGTAAGATGTGTAAGTCTGACAATTTACTGAGCACACGCAATTCAGAGACGAAGCTAATGGGTTTATAGAGGGCAACATTTGTATTTACTTAGTACATGTCAAATGGTCTAACTTCATAAATATTTATCAAAACTTCACGAAACTTCCAGGGTAGTCACGACATGAAAGGAAAATAGTGTGTGTAAAATGTCATGAAAATTGGTTGAGAATTGACTGAGAAATCGGCAAGATTCATACACCACGGTTAATGGGAATCCGACTATATATATGGGGTTTTTTTAATTAATATTGTTCATTCAGCGATAGGATTCTCTCTACTACAGTAGTGTTTTTGCTGAGAAAATTTAGATCTGTTCTTTAAAAGTTCTCAAGTGAACATCAGCGTAATTTATTTTTTCCGAATGTCTACGTTTATTCCAAGATTTTGGGGTCTTGGGAGAAGTTTTAGAGAGTTGGGCATGCTTATCTAGTGAGGCTTCAATGTTTGCGAAATTGTGTAGGCCTAATGGTAGGTATATAGTTTGTGAGTTTCTATTCAATTAGTAGGCCTAATTGGTGTAAATGAAAATCGGATTTTTCTGTTTGATGATGCAATTTTCAACTAGAAATCGGCTAATACCATAAAACGATCAGCTATGCCTTCAGATTGAAAACAAAATGTTATTGTAGGCTACCATGAACGAGTCTGAAGCAGATCAAAACGTTATTAAAGCCAGATTTTCTTATAGCTTTCTTACAACTCTTACAGTTCTTCCTGACCTTCACTGTGTTTGATATAGCCAGTATCCCGAGAGGGGATTATCGAAAAAGCATGCCTTAGTTTGTCTGACTTTATGACTATATATAACTGAATGTGTATTGCTATGTTTTATTTGAATACAAATAAATTAATTATATAGTTAAATATGAATTATGCATTTCAGTATGTTTAATATTGATAGTTATGGCCTAATTAAAATGTTTATATTGTGACGCGTCAATTATTCAATAATTGATAAACAGTTGTCCATATGCATTACGTTTATATTGCACCTAATATCCAATGACTTATAAACGTATTTACTATACTGTACATATCGTTCTTGCAATATATATACGCCTTTATGCACAACTGAGCCAACCCCCAAAAAATGAGTTAAGTCTGTCAAGTGAGAGACATTATGAATAGCTTTTAATTAAAAAATAACCAGAAGTCCAAATTACACCAGCACGCCACCAGCACATGTAAAATCGTAGGATTGATTTATGCACAACTGGACCAGCCCACACATCCCTGCCACACATCTATAGCTTCCATCAGCCTCACAGTGCTCGTGATTTCACCTAAGCTATAAATGTTACACGTATTTTACTAAAGACGTTATACAGCTAGATCTACAGAAGATTTAGAGAATATGTAATGTGCTTATTATTGTATTTTTCTAAACATTTGTTAAATTGACAATAAATGTGGCTTGGTCCACTTGTGCATGAATCAAAATCCTATAAAAATTATAAAAAGTTGCACATATTTCTATTATAGAAACTTCAGAATAGATCTATAGAATATGTAGAGAGTGTAATGTGGGTTATATTGTAAATTTGCCACATATATGTGTATTTGTTTAATTTGCAATACATGTGGGTTGGTCCAGTAACTGTTGTGCATAAATAAAAATGGTCATTCTTATTTACGCACAACTGGACCACAGTTTATTTGACGCAGCTAGGCTCGAAACCGGGGATATCCGAAGATGTGGGTATTTTCCATGGATAGATAATATTGATGTAGTGTGTTAGTTTAACTCAATACTTTCCTCATTCGCTTCCTTAAATTTACAGAAAACCATAAACTTCAACTGCAGCTATCTCAAAACGAACTTTTTGGGGTTGGTCCATTTGTGCATCAAGGCGTCTATATTGTTAATACTTATAATAAATGGATTTATTTAGGGTAGAATTATTAGTGAAAACACTATTTTACATTATTGCCCTGACAGTTTAAAATCTTAAAAGTAGGAGCATAATATTGCGGAAAACAATAGTAAAATAGGAAATAGTAATCCAAATTAATTTATAATAATATATAGAAATAATTAATTAATAATAGATGAGGAAAAAAAGGTAAATATTTTTTTCAGAATATCCGAAACTGGAAATAAAATCTTCAGAAGAGATGTTTTAAAAGAGCTTTCTCAAAAGTTTGAACATTGAGTGATTGCATTTTACTTGGCAGATTATATATTGATAAGGCTGCGCTTGTAATGACACTTTTTATTAATTTTCAAAATAGGCCGATATTATATTTAACAATTTTCCAGATCGTATATTCCAGATTCGTATTATCGAATAATGTGGGCAATTTCGTTTATAATATTATATAATCAGCAAGGGAATTATGAATGCGTAGTGTAATAAGGAATCGATCCCATCAAGGAATCTATAGATGGGATGGATTGTATCGATCAATATAACTATCTTATATCATTTTACACCTTAAATAGAAAAAGATAGAAATTGTTATGGTGTGTACATTCATTTTATTTAATATGTTATACCTGAATCATTAGGCCTATGTTAGGTGTGGTTTAATTAGGTCAACAGGAGCGCTGTTGACCATGCATCAACCAATTTCACTGAACTATGGCACAGTATCGAGCTAACGCTGGACGAAGGCCATGCGCCATAGCTGGGCACATACACAGCCACAACAAGACCACGGGAGCTGTACAGTAACCGGCAAATGCCTCCTGGTTGGCGGACACGCTTCATAAGCAATGTAAATTGCTGTGGCATTGTATTCTCCGTGTCAGTGTGATGTAGTGACACCGGCCGCACATATACAAGCCGGTCTGGTCGCCGTGGACGGTGGCGATGATTCATAATCCGTCTAATGACGATCCTCTGGGAACCACGGGGGGACAGCTCAATGGATTATCTACTGACACCCCACCCTGACACCAGTGCCTTGTGATGTCTTGCCAGGCCGGGACTCAATCGATGGAGAGATGGTCTGTGTGCATATCCAGACTGCACGAGAAAACTAGGCCTGTCTGGGTGACCCGCGGAGAGGGGTGCAGATCGTGCATGCGGGAATGCCCTGCCTGCATGTAAAGGCTGGATATCACACAGGACACGGCATCTGACTGCCAGCAGCATGCATTCTCAGTCCTGCTGACAATATAAAGCCGGTGGGCCTATTGTAGGCAGAACGTAACCGGGATAGAAGGCTGCAGACGAATTGGGATCAGGCCGACCAGGATACAGTGGTGACTGCTTGTAGGTCTGTGGTATGGGCAGTGTGGGTGGTATTGAAGGAGTACCAATGACAGGAGGAAACCGGCAGGATACTGGTCCTGTCAGGGACTCTTCTGCAGCTTCTGTAAGGACTGGCATTACCAGACGTCCCGGGTTCTCACATGAAGTAGCAATGATCCTGGCTGTCATACAGCTACTGACGGGTGCAGCCAGCCTGGTACTGGGGGTGGTGTCCATCACATCCCGCTCCTGGGGCTGGCAGTATGGGGCCGGATTCTGGGGTGGTACAATTTGTCTTAGTGCCGGCATCACAGGAGCAGCTGCTGCCAGGAAGAAGACCAATAGTACCATCGTGAGCTTTATGGTACTCTCCACTATAGCCGCTATACTGGCCCTGGTCATATTAACCCTGGCTTCCATTGGATTAGCTTCAGATCACATGTTGATGCAGCATCTGTATGAGTTAAGACTATTACAAGGAGGCAGTGCTCTAGTTGTAAACAGTCTGATCATTGTAGTTGCCTGTGTAGAGACCCTGGTAGGAACAGTAGCGGCCATTGTAGGCTGTAGGGCTGTTTGTGGATTATGGTACGACACGGATGCCACCTATCATCAGCCGTCACAGAGGTGTTCCAGAGTTCCAAGGTGCAGTGGATTAGGTTTGTCTAGAGTGACAACCATGCACGGAACACCCGCCTATGCCACAAGAACACCGAGTGTGTGTAGTCTTGACTCAGTGACCAGACAACCCCAAGTAACTCTAGCTCCTACTCAAGATAATGACAACTTAGCTCCAGTTCCTCCTGTCAGTGGGGCAGCTCGCATTGCATTTGTACCTATGTCATTACAGAGCACTAGTGAAGCTCCAATCACATCCTGTAGCAGTGCTATGTTGGTACACCCTGGTTCTTGCATCATGCAGACAGCAGGACCTTCTGGTACCACGGCTATCAGTCAGCTCATGTACGTACTACCTCCACCTACTACTGCTTTTCCACAGCCAGGTATACAGGCAACAGACATGAGACCTCCTGGTACGCCACCGCCATCATACAGCACCTTAGAGCTAGATCGGCTGACTGAGTCACAAGAAGCAGCAGCTCACGAAGAGGAAGAGGACGACCACCATGAAGAAGAGGAGCTTCTGGATGCAGCTGAAGCTGCTGCTATCACTGTGTTATGTCGTGGGTACTATAGACGTCCTGACCACCCGACAAGACCTCATTCACAAGCCATACCGCGTACATCTCAATCACACCAACACCACCACCATCACCAACAACAACAGCAAGCAACTTATCAACCTCCTGAGCAACGACAAACTGGACGCCAAGCTGAACGTACGCACCGAAATCATCATAATAGAAGCCATGTTACTGGAGTTACTAATGCTACAGCGGCTCAGAGACAAGAGCCTGCTACTCAGCCAAGTGAAGCAGTACCAAGACGCCAAAGGTCACAACGAGATGATGTTACCAGTGGCAGTAATCCACCAGTGCTTAGAAGACCAGAAGCTTGTGCTCTTGCCAGCAGAAGACGACAGACTAGTCATCGACGTCACACACATGCCCATTCACCAACCAGAACAGCCACTGCTAGAGAAGCCCTGAGACGCCATAACCGGCGTTCACATGGCCATCCCTCCAACAACCAATCTTCCAGACAGAGGTGCAGGAATAGTGCTATTGTTGCTGGTAGCAACGATGTCAGTCAAAGACGCCGAAGTCATAGAGTGTCCTTGCCAATTTCACCTGCAACGCCGCAAGAAATACAATTACTTGATGTCAGTCCATCAGTATTTCCTCGCAGTGGGACATTATCCGTCTGGGACACTGCAGGTCATACGGAGACCTCCGCAAACGTGGACAATTTAAAAAACGCAGAAAAAGAGGAGATCAAAAAAATGACAGGAGACAGTGTAGAGGATGGCTCCGGAGTTGGTTGTGTGACCTCTGCTCGGCTAGTGGCCAGGCGTCCAAGACGGCTACATTTACACCGAGAGTCTGGCCGTCGCAGGCGTACTGCCGCATTCTCCCTCTACTCCCATGGCTTACATAACACTGATCGCAGTGAAGTACCTCAGCGGGCTGTCTCCTTACTGGTCGCCTCACCCAACCAACAAATAGAAGACGGTGTAGAGCAGTGTGCAGAACTTATAGTTGATAATCATCTTGAACTCCGATCCCACCAACAACAGCGTGCAGGTGCAGCGCTACGGCACCGTCAAAATGACGAACAATTGCTGTTGTTGCGTGAGAATGACCAGGAACATGGACATCATCAACAACATGGACAAGACGATACTGAACACCATGAGACAGATGGTCACATGAGTCCGTTCAGCACTTTATTGTAATGAAAATAATATAATCATTAGGAAATTGTATGGACTGATTTAACATAGCTATATACAATGGTGCTGCAGTACCGTGATAAAGTTTATAGGAGAGAGAGAGAGCTGTCACTCCAAACTCAAGCAGAGGACTATTATCCCAACGCTGCCTCATTATTGGTATAATGGCTGATACATTAATTTAATTGTATGTATACATAGTATAGGCCTTTCATTACAAATTTGTACTTTGTAGCCAATTTATTATCTGTTGATTCGTAGTTCAAAAACTTCCTTCCATACCTTCCATGAAGATGGTGGGCAAGGCCTAATGGCGGGCGAGTCAAAGCCTGTGTTCATCAGGAAAGATGGAGAAAGTTGACGGATAAGTTTTTAATTTGTTTTATTATCAGGTTAAAAAGTTATTGTGAATGAAATTAGTGAAAACTGCTTAAACATCAAGATTTGAAAATGTTTGGTCCCAAATTAAACAAATATGAGTAATTTTCACCCACTTGAAGTTGTGGGTCGCGGTAGCGAGACACAACTTTAAGTGGGTAAAAAATTAAAAATGATAACTCAGCGGCTAAAGGGTTGAGATGAATTGTTTGTCTATATCATGATTTGTGTTACAGTGGCCAGTCACAGTAGGTGCTATTTTATCGTTATGTGTGTAGTCATTATTCTGGTCCACATTATTAGCACTGCCATTCCATGCAAAGACTGCTGGGTGAGCCCGGCCAACACGGGACGTTGACCCGATGCTGGGTTAATACAGGTCCACCGTCTGCGAAGCGGGCCTATCCTTAATTCAACGCCTCTTGTTTGCCGGAAGGTAGATGAATTTGAAGTTACCAGACGTCACCGTTTAATTCTCTTCACGTACGACCAACGTTTGTGAAAGCCTATGATAATATCTTCCGCTTATCATGGTTATGTATGCACGAAAACAGTGTTTGTGAAAATCTATTCATTGCTACATAATCAGTGAGCTTCCATCAATAACCATGATAACAGATTAGACATATTTTATGAATGACCATTTACCTGATAGTGACGCATATTATATCGTCCATGTGATATATGTGCAATTAAAGTAATTTCATAGAAAATAAGCCCATCGTAATGTGGGGCAGTTCTTTTGTTTAGATATTTTAAAAATTTAATTTAATTCACTGTGAAGTGCAAATAGCGGTAGTATTATCCACAGCTTACAGTGAATGTAAATACATGTACGTTGACAGCAACCCAGCAAACACAAAACATTTGTATAACATTAATGCAACATCGCCCTAACGTCGACGTTGGTCCAACATTGTATAAATGTTATACAAATGTTTGTGTTTGCCGGGTATTTACTGTTGTGCGTTGCTAAAACAGGCTAATAGGTTAATAGTACATGTACAGACTGTACACTCAGCCGGACTACGTTGCTATTATATTGCATGCCGTTTACTGATTCATACATACGAATGAGAAGTAAACAAGATCCAGGGTTTTTTAAGGGTTTTTTACATGTAGACACGATCGTAATCACATTATCAGAGTTGTTAGCGGTTCTCACGCATTGTCTGGATAGATCAAACGTGGTTAGTTAACCAGTCTAGTCAGATATAGCATTACTTTACCATGCTTATTGTTTATGTTTTACATTAAGATATGTTTATGTATAATTACTGATAATTATATCAGAAGAAATAACCAAATTAGTGCTTGATCGCCTATTTTAACATCACCCGCATCATACACACTTATCTAAATAATACATGTATAACACATTAACCTGTGCAGTGCACAGAAAGCTGAAAATTTTGTTAGGAATTATGTGTTTTATTGGAAATTAACAAATAACCATAAATTATTCTCCATTCAAATAGTTGATGTCGCTGTGTAATTGTAAATTTACATTTCAAAGAGGTGGCTGGCATTGTATTGTACAGCCAGAGGTTATATAATATCGCATAGATGTGTGCATTCAATTCATCAATGTGAGTTTTCGGTAAATTGTGTTCCACGGCAGCACTATTTATTTGTGTATGTTTTTGCCATCATTTAAAAAAATCGCGTACTTTCCAATCGCACCACTTCATTGCTCGAAGAAGCGAAAATATGTGCCTCAGACTGGTCAATGGTTACTGAAGTAGTAGTGTTTGATGTGTTCATTAAATAAAAATATATTCCTCGCTTTATTCCCTCTTATTCCCTCCTATGAGTATTAAAATGACCCTGAGTATCTCACACCTGACTTGAATATAGATTGTTGAAGAATTATGTATTTACCAAGTGAATTTACACCCGACGAATGCTCATGATTTATGCCACATCCCAGAAAACACAAAACATTTGTTTAACATTTGTACAATGTGGGGCCGTCGAGACGTTGGGCCGTCGTTCTGTTATACAAATGTTTTGTGCTTACTGGGATCTAAACACAAAGCTTCGATATCGTGAATATAAATTATATGAACCGAAGGCTATCGTGAAATGAAATGAATCATTTTGTATTGCCAATGTAAACCTAGCAGCTGGACAACGTCTTATTCGAAGGCTTTTTCTGATCATAAAATAAAATGTCCCACATCTGTCCCACGGAAAGAAAAGACATTGTGTATAAGTGATAAGTGTTTTGTTTTGAAACCATATAATCATGCTTTATATGAAAAGAAACCCTTCAAGCTCCACAGCCGAATATATTCGGCAAAATAATCTCTCCATCAACTACACACCTGAATATATCCACGCTAAAACATGGGAAACATCACAAAAATAGCTTGGAGTGGAAAGGGTTAAATTTGTGAGGAATATGTTTGAATGGATAAAAGTACTTATCAAATACTGTAACAGGAGGGTGACTGAGGAAGGGAGAAGAAGTCACCGGGTTACATGTACATCTGATCTAGTTCCGATGAGAGTAAGTGTGAAGAGACATAGTAAGTGTTGAAGCAATGTACAGCTTTATTAACTTTAATATACAGGTCCGTAACTGACTAATAACTACACAATAAGCCAGCGCCGTCTATTCACTGTCCACATTTATATATTGTATCTACCATGGCAACTATCAGTTTTTCAGTCTCCCAGGCACACCAGCCAAAGTTATCTCATCCCGTTGTCCATAACATCCGTAGTCCTCATAACAATCGCTGGCAATCGGTACAAGAGAGAAAACATATCTGACACAATGATTAATAGGTTTCCGGGTGGTTCTAGTTCTACGTGAAAAATATATGATTGGTAACACAGTCAACACTTAAGAACTAAAATACACTCTGTGACAAATACATAGGGGCCTACCGTTATCAGACTGCTGTGGTGATAATGGTATTATATTAGGTGTATTATTTTATCTCTAGGCCTATATACATAATTGATCAGGTCAGCATATATATTTCTATTTATTAGTTTTCAATACACATTTTGACAGATATTATTATTATGTCTCCGCTCTATAGAGGAAAAGACGCTCTTGCTGTCTGTGTGTTTCTGTGTGTGAGTGTGCAGGCGGTCAAACACAACACGTTCACACAATGCTGGGCTAATGTTAGCCCACCGTCTACGACGCTGACCCAACATTAGCCCAGTATTGGGTTACCGTGTCGTGTTTGGCGCCAGGCTGAGTGTGGGCCAGCATCACAGAAGGCGGGCCAACATTAACCCAGCTTTGGCTCAAAGCATCGTGCCGGTAGTAGCCTACAGCCAGCATTAAGTAGACCTATTCTGAGTATGGTTGAATGGACCGGGCCAGCACCGGCGACGCTGGCCTAACATTTAACAGACATTAGGTCGGTGTCGGCTTGTTCTCGCCGCCAGCACTGCCAGACCAGCAAACACGAGGCGTTGAACCAGTACTGGTTTCATGCTGGGCCAGCGTCGTAGACGGTGGGGAAGAATTGGTCCAGCATTGGGTCAACGTCTCGGGTTTGCTGGGAGTGTTGAGAGGCCACACGGTGTTTGAACATCGCCTGGTGTGAAGATATTAAAACTGTTGCCCCACTGATTAAGTCTAAAGACGATTTAGTTACTGTAGATCATCTTCCCGGCAGCAAGTCTTGACACAGCAAGGCCTCGGCAGTAGCGAACCTTGCGGGAGAAGATGCTGTAGATATAAAAAACGGGTTCCACCACATTAAATACATAGTCTCTACTATCCACAGTAGCCATTTAATAACATTAATTACAAAAGCCATTGACACAACATCTAACAGCTATCAACCTTTATCGTTACGCGGAGACATATCCAGTTTTTTTTACAAAAAAACTAGACTCGTCTAGTTTTTGTTGTGATAGTGAGTGGCCTGATTAATCAATAATCATGTGTTATATGTGAACATGGCTATTTATGGCAGTTATGTGCTCCAACGTGCGATCATATTATGTATTGTACATACATGTTATGCAGTATAACCCAATGTACTATGTAGGCTATTACCCCGAATATACGCAACATCACATTCATATAAAGTATTTAAATAAAAAATGGAGACAGAGTCAGGGACGATATGTTTTAGACAGCGCTGTGATGTTATATTTTAGATGATTATTTACCCTCATTTTTTTAAATGGCATTCATGATCCCACTAAGCTCTTCAAGTTATTTATCTCAACGTTCTATCAACGGCATTTTAGGCCTGCGTCGAGATAACGTGATGTGCCCGGTGGGTTCGATTCATTTTATTCAATTCAGAAGTCTCCAATTGAAGTGGGGTACAGTGTCACCATGATCATTAATATATGAATATTTGTGTGTTACTGTTAGCTAAATGAACAACGACCACGGCCGATTAGGAGACAAAGCAACAGTACTATATTTAGTATAGGCCTTTAGTTATTGTGATGCGTGTTTGTACTTAGTGTTTAAGATTCGTATAGTTGTGTTCATATAATTATTGTGAATGTGTTGTTGGTAATGTGTATCAAACGTAACGACGAAGATCGTTCGCATTGTTAACCCAACAAACACAAAACATTTGTACAACATCGACCCAACGTTTTCAACGTTGCTCCAACGTTGTACGAGTGTTATGCAAATGTTTTGTGTTTGCTGGGAAGAAATATGTGTATATCCTCCTAGAACCCCGATATTTACTCTCATTTTCATTCACCCTGAGATGCGAATTCCTATCCGAGTTCTCATCTCAAGGTGACGCAAAAATGGCATAATTTGATCAAAAACACATACGTATAATTATCTCAAATTAAAGCTCAAGGCCTCTTTATTGTGATACACTATGTCAGTTTTATTCAATTAATTTTCATCATAATATTCCATGTGGTGCATTAATGCGCGGCGAGGAAGCATAAATTGTCAAAGGCGTGTGCTGGACATATCACTACATCAATGAGATGATCTGGTGATGTCTACTAGATTCTATTTTGGCCGCTGATACCATAATTATTGTCTTTCGGTATGCAGTATTTCATTATTAAATAGCTCAGTATAAAATATCATATTTTATCATTTCGAAAAAAATTATGGTACTGTCACTTGTGTTCATCACAGTAGCAGTTTTAAAAAAACAAGCTGATGTGGATTAATTCCCAGTAACACACATTACATAATTTACACATGTTTTTACTCCTTCACTTTTTATAGCCTACGTATTGTTCCTTTGTCGTTAGGGCACGTATCATTTTGTATGTGCGGATATCAATTTGAATTGTACAGATTAAAATATTTTTTATAACTACGTCATCTTCTCTGATGAGAACCACAAAAGTGAAATAATTCAAGACCATTGTATAATGTTATCCATTAACCCTTTAACCGCCGGTGCCGCATATATTCGGGTTTTCATTTTTTATTAGCACATTAAGTAGGGTAAGTACGCCTAATATGAGCATGGTCCTAATATGCGCATAGGCCATATTTCTTATACTACATATCACCAGGCGGCAGTACTGTTGATATCAATTAACAGTAACCCAAACGTAATTAAAATAAAGCAATGATATGTTAATTTCAATAGAACAACATTTCACAAAGAGCAGATGAAATAAATGATGCTAAAAAAGCAAATTTTGTAGCATGTTAAAAGTGATGAAAATTATGAAAAACACAATGTATTCAAGTCATGGCGATTTTTTTCTGCACAATAAACATGTCGGCTTGTCATAAATCGTGTGATAATCAGGTTAATTCATGGTTGAAGATATGGGAAGCCATCCCGAACAAAAAGTGCATTATTTCCTAATATGAGCACCCACGTTTTTCCTAATATGAGCATATGCTCATAATGGGAGATTTTAGGGAAATACTGTGATTTGTTATGTTAATTGGATATATTTTCAATAAAAAAATATTTGGAAACATTTATGCATACTCAATAATGGTAATAAAGGTTAAAAAAATAGTCCAAACATGTTAGGATGAAAACAGGTATGCTCATATTAGGGGCACCTGGGTTGTGGTGCTCATATTAGGCGCAACCATTCTGATATGCAAAATTTCAGGACTTTATTTGTCTATGAAAATTTTAAATGATCATATTTTGAGTTGATTTGATATGCCTATGTACGCTCAGCAATGCCTTGTTTCACAATCGAAAGCTTTTTTCACAATCAAGTTAAAGATTACTTTCATGTGGTGATATTTTGAATCAATAGTCTTAATAGTTAACATACATGCTCATATTAAGATAGGTAGTGCCTATTATGAGCCATTTAGCACAAATATTATTTTTGTTTTATATTTTTATTTTTGCATTGAATCAAGAGAGAAAAACTGTTTCAGTTAAAGAGTATGCATATGATATTATATACATCAATTTAAAATGTCCAGATAATATAATAAAGTTACTGGTGGCTGTTTTCCTTAAGGTGCTCATATTCGGGCACTTCCCCCTACCACCTTTTAAACATGTTAAAGATAAAATGTGACATCAATCAGCAATATTTGAAAACAGTTGACCTCCATTTTGTCAAACCCGAATAATTTTTACTCACTTGAAGTTGTGGATCGCGTCAGCGAGACACAACTTCAAGTGGGTGAAAATTCAGATTGAATAATTTGGCGGTTAAAGGGTTAAAACGCTAAACGTGTCTACAACTGTATTTGAGCATTTTTGCTTTGGATCAAACATAAACAAATATAAGAAATTTTCACCCACTAGAAATTGTGATCACAACGTCCAGTGAGTGAAATTTTTTATTATATATAAATTAACGCCTAGTTAAACTTTTTAATTTAACATGATCCTGACTTCAAAGCAACATTGCCACTGCCCTCTTTATTTTTTTGACACAGCTCTGTTGCTTCAAGAAAATAATAATTCTCACTGTTGATATTCACTGGCATAAACTTTTAACCTTTTTCATGTTACCTTTACTATATACATACATAGCTAATTTTCTCCTGTTTTGAAGCTGTGGATCGCTGTAGCGGGACAAGGCTTCAAATCGTTGAAATATTCAAATTCAGCACCTCATAAGCTATGCTTTTGTCGTTCGTGATGTAATGTATTACCAGCAAACACGAGGCGTTCACCAAATGTTGGTACAATGTTGGCCCATCGCCTACGACGCTGGCCAAACATTGGGTAAACGTCTCGTGCTTGCTGGGTCGGGCAGGGCCAAATAATAATGATATGTGAGCACTTCGCCTTAGACGCAAACAATATACCGTATGCAAGCATCAGATTCAGATGCAACAATTCTAACTTGATAAACTCGAATAGAATACTACTGTGTTACTTTTATTACCGGTACTTGTTTTTTTTGCATTATTTGTGATTAAAGTTACCCACCAAACCACTAAACAATGTTTACAGACACCGGGACACACGGAAGTGTGACGTAATAATCAAAACACCAGCACTGGTCGCACACGGAACAAACGCACCCCCCACTATGCTTCCGCACCCGGCGCGTTTATCATGGTCATCACGGATAACAGAGTAGATCCAATCTTGGTATCAAGCCTGGTATCAAGATAAAATAAACAAGATTACATCCGATATAGGGAGGCCAGTAAATGGTGCGGGATATTCCCGCACATGATAACTGATGTGCGGGATCCAAGTAAAAACAGCAGGAATCCCGCATTTGCGCACCTTAATTTGTGCCCTGAACATATTCATATGAGGTCGAGCATGCTACCTCTCGGTCACCAAGTCTCCCCACAAAACTGAATATTATTCACGAGTAGACGGAGAATAAACTTTTTATGAAACCTGAATAGCGTAGCGGGAGGAACTCGCGAGCTCCGTTGTGACAGCTGGACATGGTAGCGTTAACCATGACATAAGCGTCACCGCTCGATGATCCTGTTAATGGCCAGATTACAATGTAAAAAATTAATAATCACCAAATCTAAAATAAACAATTTAAAATAAATTCAGAAGGATAGAACGGAAAATCAGGACGTAGCAACTGTGTAAATGTAATTCTCGGATGGCTTGGTATACTTGTTTAATTAAATTACGACAGACCACATACTGACCATTAATAAGTGATGATTTATAAATAATTAATAAACCATGATCAATGATTGTAATGTTTCCATTATTCACCAGGCTGTAAAAATATAATCCCTTTGATTTCATAAATAGTAAGCCTTTCAGCGCGAGGACCGTCTCTATACGTTATAATCTGACGTATAAAGACAGTCCCCGCACTGAAATAATTAAAATCTTTATAATGGCAGTAGACGCCTAACATAGGTATTCAAATGAATCGGAAAGAGCTAATTAGGACATTTATCAGTTTATGATGATTTCAAATTGAAAAAATTCTTTGGTTTCCCACAATTGATTCAGTGTTGTAAAGTTAAAGGCCCATACCCAGGCAAATGGTATGTTTTTGTTTTAGCTCTGTTATATCTTTTTGAGTGTTTGAATAAGTGAAGGTAACATTCCGATAGAATACAACTTTCAGAAACATCCTTTGTCAACGTAATAAGGTTTCGAAAATGACGAATTATAACAAACATTTTTGTCTTTTAGATCCACCCGTTTTTTAATCCGGTTGCCATATTTGACAGGAAAGTGAAATCGCGTCACCGATTTTATTATTTCCTTCCAAAGATACTTTTTTTTATAATTTTCCAACCGTAATCTATGATAAAAAGTTCTTAACTCACATTAGATTAGGATAAGTATGTAAGGTCTCAGATGTATCACATCGTCAAAGACGTTGCTAATTTAATTACAATGTCACGGCGCTTTCCCAACGGGTCGACGTCTCACATTTCCAAACACGAAGGCTCAACACTTCTAAACTCGGCCAATTGACATGTTTTACATCTTTGCGAAACATCGTGAACATCGCCAAAATACACAGGTAATATTCATGGGATGTTCGTGGCTGGTGTCGTGACAAAAAGGAAGGGATTTTCTACAGTGTTGATCCTTACAAAGAAAAAAAATCAACAATGGACCCTTCATCTAGACCCTCAGCGGCTTGGTCAAACCTAATATATATAAGGGATGGTTGTTAGAAATTGTATGAACATTCCGAAATACACACTTAGCGGGTACATATATCTTTCAAATGAAGGGTGGAGTAAGATAATATAGAATCACGATGATATAAGCCTATATAACACAATTTTAAACTTTGAAACCTTTTAAGTTTAAGGCACTTGGGAATGGGCCTTTAAGAAATAAGAATTATGCAACTATATTTGAAATGCTACAGCGCGATCAGCTCGCATAGCCTAAGCATGTTTCTTCATAGAATAATGGAGTTTTCTGTACGGATATGAATGAGTAAATATTACTTCACGTCGCTTTCTGTACATTGCATCAATAATGCGATTATATACCCTACTCTTGTCGAATGACTTCAACATTCGCGTTTATAGCACACAGCACCAATGCCAGGAGTGCACACTTCAAGTCTTTGAACAGTTTGAAACAATGTATTTCCCAACCACCCAATGACAAATATTTGACTCGGACCTGGATTTGAACCCGGAATCTCCATGTTACGAGCCACACTTTAATACGCCATCGGGGCCGGTATTCCTATTGAGGTAGCTGTTATACTTGCCCAATGTCACCATCGTGTCGTGCGCTTGGTAGTAGTAAGTGGTAGTAGTAGTGATAGTAGTAGTAGTAGTGGTAGTAGTAGTAGTAGTAGTAGTAGTAGTAGTAGTAGTAGTAGTAGTAGTAGTAGTAGTAGTAGAAGTAGTAGTACATTATTGTTTTACGTCACTTTTCGGCACTAATGGTCATCTAAGTGACATTCAGATTCGTTTATTTTCGTCTCATCCAACATACATATATACACACTTAAAATATTAGCATTCATTATCTACATTCAATGTTAAAAGTATATACAGTTGGCCATCCATATTTGGATTATGAGAGACGCTCTACTAATAAATATGCACATAAATAATAAATAAATAAATAAATAAATAAATAAATGGTTACCAGATCTGATATATTATATAAGCTAAACACAAGGGGGGAGAGAATACTTCCTTGTTTTAAACCATTGCTTATATCAAACCATTCACTATAATATCCATTCACTCTTACACATGATTGTACATCAACATAAAGGGATTTTAAAGCATTTAATATTCTACAGTTGTTATCTATTCCCAAACCACCCAGCTTTGACCACAGAATATTTCTGTTTACTCTATCGAAAGCTTTGGAGAAATCGATAAACGCAGTATATGTACTTTTTCTTAGCTTTCTACGGGTATCAGTTATACTGGTTAAAGTAGATAAATGATCTATACAACTTTTTTTTCCTGAAACCATTTTGCTCGTCCGGTATTATATTATTCACATTCGTCCATTCGTACAGCCTCTCGTTCAGAACACTACAATACAATTTGTACACTATTGATGTTAAACTAATACCTCTATAAAAAGCGGGATCTCGTGGATTGATTACATTTGATTTAGGAATTGGATTGATTATGCTTTTCTGCCATGCTGTAGGTACTCGCTCAGAATGGAAGCATTTATTGAACAGAGATAATAAATATTTAATTACAGTCTTGTTTTTTCAAAATTTCAGTTGGTATGTTATCATATCCAGTGGCTTTGCCATTTTTAGCTCCCGCCGTCACCGTAGGTGAGCGAAGGGAGCTATGGATTCTACCTCCGTTTTTTTTTTTGCCTCTTCTTTTGCCTATAACTTTGTGAGAAAATAAGCTAGGATAACAATTTTTGGTATGTGGGTTACTTCCAGGTGGCTAATGGACAGGTTAAAATATTTTTAATCTGAATTCAATACGCAAGGTTGCAGAGGAGAAAATGATGATGTGACGGCGTTGAGCCGTTGGGCCGTTGGGCCGTTGGGCCGTCCGTAAACAATTCGTTTCCGGAGCATATCTCTGAAAGTACTTGTCCGATTGTCTTCAAATTTTACACACAACACCCCTAGGGGGTCTAGTTGTGCCTTTTGGGGTATTTGAACTTTGACCTACTTCTGGTTCAGAACTATGACCTATTTAGACGTTTTAAAGCGCACTTCGTTTCCGGAGCAGATCTCTAAAAGTACTGGGCCGATGACAGTCGTATTGCACAAACATGTTCTCTGAGGTCCCTAGTTGTGCCTTTTCAGGTTTTTGGACCTTGACCTTGAAGTTGACCCAGCACTTTGACCTAATTTATAACATCGGTAAATCCGACTGAAAGATTTTGCGGAATATCATGAAAACCGCTCAAGATAGCTACACCATTACTATAAAACAAATTGTGAGGTTTCAGGAGAGGATGCATCTTAAAAAATTTCAGGTCAATAAAATTAAAAATGGCCGCCTATCGGCCATTACTCACCTCGACAGGCCTGATATTGCGGAATATCATGAAAACCGCTCAAGATAGCTACACCATTAATATCAAATAAATTGTAAGGTTTCAGGAGAGGATGCATCTTGAAAAATTTGAAGTTGATAAAATTCAAAATGGCCGCCTTTTAGCCATTATTCACCTCGACAGGCCTGATATTGTGGAATATCATGAAAACCACTCAAGATATCTACACCATTACTATAAAACAAATTGTAAGGCTTCAGGAGAGGATGCATTTAAAAAAAATTCAACTCGTCCTAGTTCAAATTGGCCGCCAATCGGCCATTATTCACTTTCCCATGGCCGTTATTTGGTAAACCGTGCTAGATGGCTAGACCATTACTATAAAACAAAATGTGTGATTTCAGGAGAGGATGCATCTTGAAAAAATTTGACTCGATAAAATTCAAAATGGCCGCTTATCGGCCATTATTCACTTTCACATGGCCGTTATTTGGTCAACCGTGCTAGATGGCTAGACCATTACTGTAAAACAAAATGTGAGATTTCAGATGAGGATGCATCTTGAAAAAATTTGACTTGATCAAATTTAAAATGGCCGCCTTTTCGGCCATTATTCATTTTTACATGGCTGATATTTGGTAAACCGTGCTAGATGGCTAGACCATTACCTGATTACTATAAAACAAAGTGTGAGTTTTCGGGGGAGGATGCACCCTGAAAAATTTTCACTTACGAATTCAAAATGGCCGACAATCAGCATTATTTACCTCGATAGGCCTGATATCAGGTAAACCGTGCTAGATAGCTAGACCAATACTATAAAACAAAATGTGACGTTCCGAGAGAGGATGCCTTTTAAAAACTTTCGACTCAATCGAATTCAAAATGGCCGTCTATCGGCCACTATTTACTTTCACATTGCTGATATTTGGTAAACCGTGTTAGATAGCTGGACCATTACTATAAAACAAAATGTGAGATTACAAGAGAGGATGCATCTTGAAAAAAATTGACTTGATCAAATTAAAAATGGCCTCCTATCGGCCATTATTCACTTTCACATGGGCGATATTTGGTAAACCGTGCTAGATGGCTAGACCATTACTATTGAATGAAATGTGAGATTTCGGCTGAGGATGCATCTTGGAAAATTTCGACTTGATCAAATTCAAAATGGCCATTATTTACTTATCGGCCCAATATTTTGCAAACTGTGTTAGATGTTAGTCCATTACTATAAAACAAAATTTGAGGTTTCGGGGGAGGATGCACCCTAAGTTTTTAACTAGTTTATATCGAATTCAAAATGACCGTAAATCAGCTATAAGTTACCTAGATTGGCCTGATATCGGGTAAACCGTGCCAGATAGGTAGACCATTACTGGGATACTGATTAGGATCATTAATTTCAATGGAGGTTTGTAATCTCTGACAGACTGTCTAGTTCTTATCTTACTCTTAGACTGAGCTTCTTAGACATAGTTGTCTTGCGTCTTGATTTTTGACCTAGCCTAGGACTACATTAAAAACCCTACACAAAATTGCTTAAATCAAATTCTAATTCGTCGAGGGAGCTCCTGGACTTATGTAGTCTTGTTAAATTTATTTAAGGCCATAATAATTTCATTTTCTGTGATTACTAAATTTAAACCCGTATCAACCTTTTTAGTTATTTTATGATCTGATACATTAATATCGCAACTTTCTACATTATACAACTCTTTAAAATGACATTTCCTTTATTCATTACAGCAGCTTTATCTGTTGACACAGTACCGTCGGGTAATTCAATGCTCCAAGGAATTTTAGGCCGCCTGTCATTTGCGATACCCGACTCACCGATATGTTTCCAAAATGATTTAGAGTCATGTGATTGAATATTTAATAAATAATTATGTTTCTCCCACTAATATTGTTTTTTCGTTTTCTTGTAACATCTGTCAAAACATTCACGATCATATTTCCACTGTTGTCGTTTAGCAGACTTATCTACAGATTCGGCTTGCCTCCACTGTCTTTCCGAGTCACATTAATTTCAACCTTCCACAGAGTTGTCAGTTCATCTGTCCACCAAACTTTATTTGTTCGACGTTTTTTATTATTTACATCTGCAGTGTGCACTACCGTATGATGAGGCAAGTCACTTGTCATACACTCTTTAAGAGTATCACAAAAGTTACTGTAAGAATCATTCAGTCCTGCCTCCACGTCTTGAATAGCTGTAATGCGGTGGATCTGTTCATTAATCATACTAACACTATCTGGATCACTCATGAAGTCGTGTGGGATGTCATTTAGTTCAAATTTAGTGACCGTCGGCTTTGTAATACGATAAAAACAGTCCAGTCCATTGATGAGATGAATGATGTACTGATAATGACTAGGGGTTTTACCCCCAGGCATGCCCAGACATCCAGAAACCTTCAAAACACGGGCCCGCTATCCTCTGGTCAGATAGTCTCCAGAGTAACAATAGCTGAGGTTGACACCATTCATACCACGAGAGAGACCTAATGTCAAACATTCTTTTGTCAGTTGTTTTAAGGCTACCACGGGCCAACATCACTGATGCTGGAGCTGCATTGGCACAGTTGTTGAGAGGAGGAACCAGGGTACGCCGGTGGCAATCCCCCAAAGATTATGACTCGTGGAGGCTGCAGCTTCCCTTGGATAATTGCTGTAGACTAGTGTTTCCGTACCATGTTGTACAGCATGCAACAGACGGAACAGATTCCTAATGACCTGCCCCAGGTCGGAACGAAAAGTACTACTACTAGCAACCATCCCAGTACGGTAGCAAGTATTTGGCCAATATCGAAATGCCTAGAAAAAATGGTGTCCTTGACATTCTAAACCACGGGCGGTCAGGCCAAGGAATACACAAGGTCCAACACGTGGAATCTTGATAAAATTAACATTAATTCGATCAGCTACTATTAAGGGAGGATGGTGAGGATCAGAGAAGGTCTTGACTACATCACTGACCATAAAAAGCCAAGTGTCTTATCCAACGTGGATAGGCTACTTGGGTCTGACATTCTGTAAACACTGCATAGGCCTACACAATCAGGTAGGGCGAAGAGAACTAGGACACCATTTCGATGTCATTTGACCCTACTTTGTGTTTTACTGCTTTGCCTTTTATAAGTTTGTACGCACCTATATATAGTCTGGGGACATTATTACATAATATTATTTACCATTTTAGTGAGATGTAATGGGAAGCACTTTTTTCCCCCTGCTGAAAAAAAGTTTAAAACGTGGAGAACTGGGACACCGCAAGGAGAAATGGGAATAATGGGGTGAAGTGGGGGTAGTTTCGCGTATCTCTTTACATCCATCGATACTAGAAATAAAGGGAATTATGAACAGATGTGTAAATGGCTACAGACAGTTTATGAACACATTTAGGCCTACACAAAAATATCCAATATATAAAGAAGCGGGACACTTACGTGGAGAAGTGAGAGACTTACCTGTTTAAATAGCGCCACCTGGTGAATAATTTTTCACATCCATGTCCTTAATGATAAAGATATAACTAGTTATCTTTATCATCAAGGACATGGATATGAATAGGCATACTCATTCACCAGGTGGTGTAAGCACATTCAAAACATAAGCCATAAGTATGTAGTAGAAATATAAAATATGTTTAAGCGCACATTCCGACACATTAGCTGATGTATCTCTTTTTATAGTATAATGTTAGCAAATCCGATTAAAATGACAATCAAGTCGGTCTGAAATGATTTTGAATGTTTGTGTTTGTTTCATTTTTAATATCTAAATATTTCTAAATTAAATAGAAAGAGCATATGGGTCTGTTCACAATAACTGGGGCCAGTGGGGGTTGCTACATGTGAATTCATTTTTCTGCCTTTAATATTTGTTAAATATTTGTTTTACTGGTCAAGTGTAGGCATAGGTTTTTTCCCACATACAAGTTTAATTATATATTCATCTGTAGTGTCTTTGTCAATTTTCAAACCGAAAAAGTTATGTTTTTTTCATGTCAAAACGTCACATTTGGATAGACCAATTTATCAGTGATGAAAAAAACATGCTTTTGTATCAGTCATGTCGATATCTTCGTTTGATTATAAGAAAATAAATATTAAAATAATATCTGCAGCAGAAACGTTAAAAAATGACTATTATTTCATTAATTAACTCCTGTTTAAAGATGGGTAATAGTGCGTTACGTTTGGTCAATTAGTTTTCCACAATAGGAAGCTGGCAAATATTTAGTCTAAGGGCTGCCCCTGTTCAGCAAAACGTGCGAGATTTTGATCGTGCAGCTCGACTGTACACTGACAGCAGGATATTAGTACGACATGCCACGCTTAACGTTTTCAAACAAGTCCATTTCGATCATGGTTGTCTACATTTTTCGGCGTCACGTACATTACCGGAGGTTGGAATTGCAGGGTAGAATCGAATGCGCAGTTCAGGAAAGCTTGGGACGAAACATACAATTTGTCAACCTGATTGGACAGCCTCACGTTTAAAATTCACATTTTAACATGCTACCGAAATTGTATATCTGTTCGTTTTATATCAATTTTATTCATGTTTGTGGTGCAAGAACTTGTAATAGCAAATTAGTCACAATTTTAAAACACAGTCCACAGTGTGGAGTGATTTTTTAAAGGTTTTACCGAAATTCAGGATGGCCCTCGGCTTTGTAACTTTTTGTTACAAAAAATGAAAGTACAACATAATTTTATTATTAAAAATCACTTAACCCACCCTGTGGAGATATATAAGCGATTTTTTCAAGATTCACTGAAATTAAAAATGGCCGCCACTTGCCGGCTTTGTAACTTTCTGTGGGCACAAACGAATTGTAGTAAAAATTCAAATTTTAAAAAGTCACAATTCAAAATGGACACAACGGGTCGATTTCATATTTTTATGGGCACAAACAATCAGAAATGATTCAATATTTTTAATAACTTTTTCCACAAAACGGAGATGTGCAAATGATTATATAAATATTCTACCAAAATTCAAAATAGCCGCCGCATATCAGATTTCACAATGTTGGTGAAAAAGCAGATACACTAATGTCTGTGCTATGTAAATAACTTGCCTGTTTGGACGCTTTTTAATCTTGATTTTCATCAATGACTGCTACATCCATTTTAGCTTCTCATTGTATGCATATTATTAAGTTGTCTCTAGATCATTAACAAATCTTTAACAGGGATGCTATAGGGTTTCAGGCCTCTTGTTCTGAATTTTGCAACCTCATATTTGTAAACAAATAAAACAAGCTAAGGCCATCCCAAATTCATACGTGGCACCCAAGTACATAAAATTTTATTATGTGTAAATTAATAAAATCGGCGTTTTTATGTATAATATTGTTTAGATAATCAACTCTTATGTCGGAAAAGACACTACATTTTAACAAGAAATGATATTCATCTTCGACTTCGCCAGATGAGCAAATTGAGCAGACACGCGCTTCCAGTTTTAAAGAGCGTGCCTGTCCAGTTGTATCATCTCTAACTCTCTCTCGACGGCCTGTTTCTACTCTCACTGGTAAAATTGAGCAAAAATACTTCTATGGGGTTTAGGTAGTAAAGTGGACACATAATCTGGTATAGCAGAAATTTCATTAAGAGTGATATATTTTCTCAATTTAGGTTTATTCGAAATGTCTCGCTTCCACTCTTCCTCCATTAATAAAATAGTTTTATGTTTTACATTTTAAATATCACACGCGACAAAGTTTTCGTATACATTTTCGGGTAACCTTAGGTGTTGAATAATTGTATTTACATCGTATGACCAATTGCGTTTCCCTGTCACCGAAAATAATGCATCGGGCTGGAAAAATATGTTTCTATATAATCCTTAACGTCGTTTTACTACATCACTGTACATACTCCAGTACCATAATTATGCATTTGTATATATCTTTAGGTTTCTACGCTTTCCAGGGTGTCTTTTTTGCTGTCATATTTGATTTGTGGATCATACATAGTAGCTATTTTATCTCTGGTTTTGGTGCGGGAAACAAAATGATAGACCCCCTACGTTCACATTTATTGTTCAAGTAGTAATCAATTATCTGTTATTTTATCGCAATATCCAGTGTTTTACTATCTATGTATGTATCTATGTATCTATGTATCTATGTATCTGTCTATCTGTCTATCTCTCTGTTTGTCTGTCTGTCTGTCTGTCTGTCTGTCTGTCTGCCTGCCTGCCTGCCTACCTGCCTGCCTGCCTGCCTGTCTGTCTGTCTGTCTGTCTGTCTGTCTGTCTGTCTGTCTGTCTGTCTGTCTGTCTGTCTGTCTGTCTGTCTGTCTGTCTGTCTGTCTGTCTGTCTGTCTGTCTGTCTGTCTGTCTGTCTGTCTGTCTGTCTGTTTGTCTGTCTGTCTGTCTGTCTGACTGTCTGCCTGTCTGTCTGTCTGTCTGTCTGTGTTTGCGGAACCATACTTGTGTGACTTTTCGTGGGTACATAAAATACTTGTGTGTCTCTTTTTACTTGTGTGTCTAGACACACAAGCAAATATATCTATATCTGTTACAAATGACCTTAATGTGTCTATAATCGTGTCTATACTCAGTGACAGCATTAGATGATGGCCCCATCTGGTGGCAAGCAAAAGATAGAAACACAAGGATGGAACCTACACACGGTCGTAGACACATCAGTGGGATGTCATTGGTTGTTTAGCATCCAATTAGAATACAGCATAGTGTCCGTGCTAGTGTGGCTACTCTTTGTACTTGTGTGGCTAATTTCCAGGCTTGTGTTGCTAGTATAATGAAAAAGAGTGTAAAAACAAAACAGATGCAAATTTGTCAGTCCCATTTTAGTTAACTGTGTATATAGTGAATGTATATTTGTGTAACATTTATATATATTAATGTACCCAATGCTCGATGCAATAAATAAGCTGATTACAAATAATGGTTTCTCAATCAACTTATAATCCCAGTATATTGTTTAGCATCCTATTAGAACACACGTGCTTGTGTGGCTACTGTCCGGGCTTGTGTGGCTAGTATAATGGCTAGTATAATGAAAAAGTCCAATAAAACGTTGTTTAGCTACACAAATTTAGGCATCAAATAAAGATTTTTTTAAATCTTTTCAAAGGTTTCAGGGTACCACCCAAGAAGATAACAATATTTGGGTAATTTAGAGCTATGTTTGGGCAATTTGGTTTTTGAGAAGGAGGGATGGTCGCGATATGTTTAAGCTGATTTGACCTTCTTGTGACCTTGATATGATCTTGTTATTACCTTAGGGTAACACCCCTGTCAATCACCAACCCCAACCCATGTCACCATGTGTACTTGGGTTGGGATTCATTCAATATAGTATTTGAAGTACATTTATCTATGGCTTGCCGGATGTTAACAAACCTTACTTAGAAAAAATATGGTGGTGGAAGGGTTAAACTTGGTCAGCTGCTGCAGTGATAGCCTACACATCCTGCATAGAGGCAGCAGCCAAAAGGTTAAGGCTGCCGCCTGTCGCAATGTTCACACAAAGTGCAGACGATTGATGAAAAATACCGTGCAAGCACTCAAATACCCCTGGGCTGATGCAGTGACTCTGTATATGTCAGGTTTCAAGGCAATTGATTGAAAAAAAGAACGATTTATTAAAATTGATAAAACCAAAATGGCCGACGCAGCCTCGTTTTTAGTCTCACATAAAAGCGGACAATACTAATAGTCTCGCAGACCCCGAAAACCTATACCAGGTTTCGAGGAAATTCTGAAAAAAAAGGTTGAAAAAAATTAGTCGCCAGGTGGCGGCCATTTTGATTATCGATGGAAAGCTGAAAATGTAATCAGGTCATCTCCATACTCATAGGTAACTTCACATAAAAAAATGGAGAGATCCAATAATTATTTTTCAAGTTATCGCGTTAACAAGAAATTATTAAATTTAAAATAAAGATGGCCGCCATAGCCTCGTTTTCAGTCGCACAAGAAAACGGACAATGCCAATAGACTCGCAGACCCCGAAAACCTACATATACCAGGTGTCAAGGGAATTATGAAAAAAAATGAAGTCGGAAAAAAAATGAGTCGCCAGGGGGCGGCCATTTTGATTATCGGTGGAAAGCTGAAAATCTAATCAGGTGATCTCCATACTTATGTGTGACTTCACGTAAAAAATTGGAGAGATCCAATAATTATTTTTCAAGTTATCGCGTTAACAAGAATGTTTTCAAATCTTTAACCTTGATCTTTGACCTATGACCTTGACCCTGGGTAAAAAAAAAGTGCCGAGAGGGGTTGAATGTTTGTATGAATGATGAATTCAATCTGTTGCACCATATGTTGGTGTAGTAACCAAAAAAGTGCGTGCGGCGGCGGCGCACGAAGGGGACGACAATACTCCTTCGGGCCCATGCAACGGGCCGAGGGGTAAAAACCGCATTCCCTTAGGGGGCCACCATTCAATGTTCGGGAGGGGGGGGGGGGCTGGAGTTTTTGTCTCGGTCAAATTATTTATTTCAACCTGGCTCGGCGGCGCGCTGAATTTTCTCAATTTTACTACAGCTTATGTAGAACAGTTTCTGAAGTAAATTATTTATTATTTATCCACCCGAAATTATTTATTTCAAATGTACTCCCCCTTGAGATTTAATGGTGGCCCCTTATTAAGCACAAACTTTAAACCGACTGCAGTGAGTATGCTACAAAATCGTAAGGAGGCCATGCTGGGATTGTACACTGTAATGTATGTGGTATCATCAGGCTTGTTAGTAAGTTGGTACAGTATAATTGCATCAACATCCATCATGGTTACAGACACAAAATGTTGGAACCGAAGGGATAACAGCCAGGCCTAGTATTCGTGTATTTTTTAAAATGTCTATTGGTCTGGTTATGTGTTTACCCAAGGACACTTTTGAATTCAGGAGTTCCATTAAATTCATAATATGCCTGAAGTGTGGTGATTTGTATATGATTTGTAGACTTTAGGATCTGAGCGAAGCTTTCATTGAATAAATGATAACGTATTTGGTGAACATTCTCTATTATATGTATTTATATCCCATAGTCATGATAGTGGGTATATGTAGCACACTATATTGACTACAAAGGACAATCCCACCTCATCTGATGTGTATCTTGTATACATTTTTGTATTTTATTTCTAGTTTGTATTAGAAAGCTGCATGACTAGAAATAAGTACTACCTGTACTCGGGTAATCATGAATGTTTCGTTTATATAAAATATAAATCAACGCTCCCAAATTATAAGGTGAGATAATGCTTGCTACGATATACAATTAATTTTATCGTATATCAGAGTCAAACAGATCATTTTGATGTGCTACATGGCATGGTTAATCAGCGATTGAAAAAGTAACCCTCCCCCACCAGTTTGACGCACCATCTTTTTGACAATTCCATTGTATGCCACTGTACACACTGATCATTTTGAGGTGCTATATGACATGGTTCATCAAATGTGTAAACAAAATATAATTACAAAATTGTGCTGAATTGGTATTTCGCACGTCATTATGTAAAAATGAGAAAAGTGGACAAAAAGGTCCCTAAAATTTGGCACCTATGTTTAACATAGGCCTATGTGGGTCCCATCTAATCAAGTATAGTATATGCTGACCTGATGAAATTGATTAGTCCCTATTATCTGTGGTGTTAGCCTACTGATGTGATGTTTCATTTCAAAACATAAAAATGAAGATATAAAATATATAATAAAAATGAAGTTTCCGTAATACAGAAGACATGTCCGATTTTTGGTAAAGCTCGGAGCAAATAGCAGATCATCTAATCACATAGTTAATACTGCTTGAATAACCGGATTAAGCAAGAGGGTTAGAATTTGAGTTATACAGCCCGCTGTGGTGTATGCAAAATAATTAAAGTGTCCTTGGGCACCCCTACTCTGGTTCCCAGAGCCACACTACACGGCGTGGCCGAGCTTCATGTAGCCTCTGGTATTCCCCAGTGGCGAATGTTTGTCACTTGTTGCTATTTTTAGATGAAAATAGGGTAATCCCCGAACTGCGACACTTTTGAAAGGTCACTTCCCCGGATGAAGAGTTGTTCACAGTATTGTATTTCCCCTCTGACGCATTTCCAATGACTTGACCCAGAAAATTATTCACCGGCCTCAATAGCACAGGCATGATGGTCACGTGACTAAGAACCTTGGCCAATACCCGGCCATAAATGAAATTGGCCGGGCTCGCCAGGCAAGGGCACCCCGTGAATGATGTAACGAGGTTTCTTATTGGTTGTCAAAAGAACCATTACAATGGGTCTATTCGACTAGCACAATAAATATGTTCGCATTTCTAATTTTCAAAAACAACTAATCGATGAGTGGAGTATGTTCCATCTGGCACTCCGGGGCCAGGTGAAGTTTGCCCAGTGTGCAGCGAGCCCTTCATCCCTCCCAAGGATGAGTTTTAGCGACTGTGCAGTGTGCCCCTCATCCCTCCTGAGAGATGAGGTTTACCCAGTGTGCAACCAGCCTCTCATCCATCCTAAGGATGAGGTTTAGCCAGTGTGCAGTGGGCCCCTCATCTCTCCTAAGAGATGACGTGTACCTATAGTGTGCAGTAGCCCCTCATCCCTGACTGAACCTGAAAGATGAAGTTTACCTAGTGTGCAACCAGCCCCTCATCCCTGAGAGATGAAGTTTACCAGTGTGCAACCAGCCCCTCATCCCTCCTGAGAGACGAAGTTTACCCAGTGTGCAACCAGCCCCTCATCCCCGTGAGATGAAGTTTACAAGTGTGCAACCAGCCCCTAATCCCTCCTAAGGATGAGGTTTACCTACTGTGCAGTGGGTCCCTCATCCCTTCTGAGAGATAAGGGTTTAGCCAGTGCGCAGCGAGCCCCTCATCCCTCCTAAGGATTAGGTTCGACCAGTGTGCAGTGGGCCCCTCATCCCTCCTGAGAAATGAGGTTTATCTAATGTGCAGTGGGCCCCTCATCCCTCCTAAGAGATGAGGTTTACCTAGTGTCCAGTGGGCCCCTCATCCCTTCTGAGAGATGAGGTTTACCCAGTGTGCAGTGAGCCCCTCATCCCTAACACTGGCTGAGAGATGAGGTTTAGCCAGTGTGCAGTGTGCCCCTCATCCCTAACTGGCCCTGAAACATGAGGTTTACCCAGTGTGCCACCAGCCCTTCATCCATCCTAAGAATGAAGTTTAGCCAGTCTGTAGTGGGCCCCTCATCCCTCCTGAGGGATAAGGGTTTAGTCAGTGTGCAGCGAGCCCTCATCCCTCCTGAAGATGAAGTTCTATCCTAACAGTAACCAGTGTGCAGTGGGCCCCTCATCTCTTCTGAGGGATAAGGGCTTAGTCAGTGTGCAGCGAGCCCTCATCCCTCCTGAAGATGAAGTTTAGCCGGAAGTGTGCAGTGGGCCCCTCATCCATAACTGGGCCTGAAAGATAAGGTTCACCCAGTGTGTAGCGAGACTTTCACTCTCTCAGGGTGGAGTTTACACAGAGAGAGGAGGTTTACCTAGTGTGCAGTGGGCCCTTCATCCCTCTTGAGAGAGGAGGATTACCCAGTGTGCAGTGGGCCCTTCATCCCTCTTGAGAGAGGAGATTTATCTAGTGTGCAGTGGGCCCCTCATCCCTCCTGAGAGAGGAGGTTTACCTAGTGTGCAGTGGGGTCCTTCATCCCTCTTGAGAGAGAAGGCTTACCCAGTGTGCAGTGGACCCCTCATCTCTCCTGAGATCGGAGGTTTACCTAGTGTGCAGTGGGCCCTTCATCCCTCTTGAGAGACGATGTTTACCCAGTGTGCAGTGGGCCCATCATCCCTACCTGGCCTTGCAAGATGAGGTTTACCCAGTGTGCAGCGAGCCCCTCATCCATCCTAAGGATGAGGTTTGTTCAGTGTGCAGTGGGCCCCTCATCCATAACTAGGCTGAAAGATGAGGTTCATCCAGTGTGTGGCGAGCCCTTCACTGTCCCAGGGTGAAGTTTACACAATGTGCAGCTGAGCCCCTCATCCCCAAGAGATGAGATTATCAGATTTTTCCTATATTAACATTGTGATGCCTATAATATCACATATCTTATGTATTAGCACTCTCCATTCTAGAGTATCACATGTATTAACTCTCTGGGGTCTAGATCATGATATGCCTCATGTATTAACCCTCTGTGGACTAGACTACCATATTTTCTCAATGTTAACCTTCTGATGCCTAGAGTATCACATGTCTTATTTATTAAGCCTATGTGGACTAAAGTATCACAGGTATTTACCCTCTGTGGTCTAGAGTATCACGTTTCTAATGTGTTAGCCCTCTGTGGACTACACTATCATACTTACCTTATTTTAACCTACTGATGCCTAGAGCATCATAAATGTTAGTTATTACCCTTCTATAGGCTAGATTTTGACATGTATTAACCCTCTGAGGTCCAGAGAGTAGATAGTATCACGTCTCTCTAATATTAATCCTATGTGGACTAAACTATTATATTTCTTCTATATTAACCTTTTGATGTCTGGAGTATCACACTTCTTATTTATCAGCCCTCTGTTGACTAGACTATCGGAAGTATTAACCCTCTGTGGTCTAGAGTATTACGTTTCTAATATATTCACCCTATGTGGACTACACTATCATGTTTATCTTTTTTTAACCTACTAAAGCCTAAATCATCACATATGTTATTTATTAACCCTCTATAGGCTGGAGTATTACGTGTATTACCCTTCTGAGGTCCGCAGAGTCGATAGTATCACGTGTCTCAAATATTAACCCTCTGTACACTATACTATCATATTTCTTCTGTATTCACCTTTTGATGTCTGGAGTATCACATGTCTTATTTATTAACCCTCTGTTGACTAGACTATCGCGAGTATTAACCCTCTGCGGTCTAGAGTATCACGTTTCTTATGTCTTAACCCTCTGTAGACTACACTATCATGTTTATCTTATTTTAACCTACTCATGCCTAGAGCTTCATAGATGTTATGTATCAACCCTCTATAGGCTACAGTTTGATGTGTATTAACCCCCTGAGGTCCAGAGGGTCGATAGCATCACGTGTGTCTCGTGTATTACCGCTCTGTGGACTAGATTACTATATTTCTTCTATATTAACCTTCTCATACCTAGAGTATCATATGTTTCATTTTCTAATCCTTTCCGGACTATAGAGTAACACATGTATTAATCCTTTGGGGTCTCTGATATCACGTGTCTCAAATATTAATCTTCTGCGACTAGACTATTATATTTATCTAATGTTAACCTTCTGTTGCCTAGAGTATTACATGTCTTCTGTATTAAAGCCGACACAATCAGGTTAAAATCATTAAAAAATCAATAATTTTATTTTGGCTTCTTAATATAGGCCTATTTCTGAAATATGTGAATATGTGAAGTCTTTTAATTTTTGGGTTGCTATGGCAACGTGGTAAGGGTGCGGAAAGCCCCGTTTATCAGTTATTCCTGTATTTCCTAATTTAGACATGCATGTCTGAAATTAAATTGCGTATTTATTTCTCGCTTAACTGATAAATGCGCAACACAAATTTTTTTAAAAATTCGCAATACTAGTCTATGGACATGTTCACATATTATGGCCATATTAGGAAGCCAAAATAAAATTAGAGATTTTTTTATGATTTTAGCCTGATTGTGTCACTTTAACTGTCTGGAGGCTGGAGTATCAAGTGTTTTAACCATCTGGTGTCTATAGTATCACGTGTCTCAAACCTCTGTGATGTAGAGTATCATATTTTTCCTATATTAACCTGCTGATGCCTAGAATCATATGTCTCATATAATAATCTTCTGGTGGCTAGAGTATGAGATTGCTCCCATATAAACCATGTTAACCATCTGGTACCACACATGTATGATATATTTTCTTCTGTAGCTAGACCCAGCAAATGCTACAAATTGAAATATATTTTAGACAGATGAATTTTCAAAGCAGATATTTACAAAACTTAGGCCTAACGTTATCTAGGCTAGAAAAGTTAGGTGGATAAATGGAAGTTTAATTAGCAAAATACTTTGATAGTAATATAAGTTTTAAAGATCATTGTTTTATTACGGTGTTAATATTGCACACTGAAAAAAACTTATCTCCCAGAAGGGATGAGAGACTGGTTGCACACTGGTAAGCTTCATCTCAGGGAGAAGTAGGGGCTGTAGGTGGGGCTGGTTGCAGATTGGGTGGAATTCATCTCTCAGGCAGAGTCAGGGATGAGGGGCCCGCTGTACACTAGGTAAACCTCAACACTCTACGCTAGGAATGGTAAGCCTTATATCTCGGAAGGGACGAGGGGCCGACTGCACAGAAGGTAAATCTCATCTCCCAGGGGGGAGGGGGGGAGGGACTCACTGTACACTGGCTAAACCTAATCCTTAAAAGTGGCTGGTTGCACACTGGTAAACTTCATCTCTCAGGGATGAGGGGCCCACTGTACACTTTGTAAACATCATCTCTGAGGCAGTGTCAGAGATGAGGGGCCGACTGCACACTGTGTAAACCTCATATAGATTTGGACGTCTGCAGACGGTCCCCGTGCTGAAAGGGTTAATGCATTTTGTATTATTTCAGATGTTGTTGTGCGTCATAAAAAGTATATATTGAATCATCATCATCATTTTCTCATATTTTATTGCGCAGTATTGATTTTAGTATTATTGATATTATGAATGTATCTTATTTACTCAAATAAACTGTTGGACTAGAAGAAACATTTGCATGTTAAGAAGTAAAGGTTAAATTGTCTTTGCTGATTAAATGTGTCCCTATCTCGCATGATTATCTCAATTAAATATTAATACATCAATAAAATTAATTAAATGTTTATTGTACATAAATGTGGCAATGACATATTAACCCTAACAACGCTGAAATGTTTTTGTATGGAGACCAAAGTTTTTTTTCAATTTGAAATCATCATAAATGTATTTATGAACTCTTTCTACTTCATTTGAGTACCTATTTTATGGTTCTATGGTTCTATGGCAATTATATTTGACATATATATATACAGACGGCCCCCCGCGCTGAAAGGGTCAATACATCATTTATTATCTTAGATGTTACCGTCATCAAAAGTAAATAATAATTCATCATTAATCTCTAAGATTTTATTGTGCGGCATTTAATTTCTATTATTATTATTAATGAAAAATATGACAATGCGTCTAATTAATTCAGCTCTGATTTAAATTTGATATGTAATGTACTATTTGCTGATTTTATCAAGTGAAGTAATTTGCATTCATCTTAAGGCCTGAAGGTGGAAATTGCGATTTATCACGGTGAACCAGAAAAAACATTTGAATGTTAAAAAGTAAAGGTCAAATTGTCTTTGCTGATCTTCACAAACAGGACAACCCGACAAACACGACACTTTGTGCCGATGATGAATTAATGCTGGGCCGTCGTCGTCAAAGCTAGCAGGAACAATAAAGCAGCATTGGTGGAACGTATCGTGTTTGTTGGACGTGCCCATTGTCGGCGCTGACGGGGAATCACTGCAAGTGTACACAAATTGTATGCTTCACGGCGTTACAACACTGGTTTAGGTTTAACCTTATGGTTTATTAAAACGATGCTAACCTGGCTTTGGACATACGGGCTAATTTAAAAAAAAAAAATGTTTTACTTAACACCGTGTTAAGCCTAAACTTCGTGTTAGCTAAACTAGCTTCGGGCATACGGCCCATAGTGTCTCGTACGTACAGTCATCATTGAAACAGTCACCACCAACCCAAACCCCCCACACCCACCCCATACCCCTCAAACGCTATATTATAATTATACACATCTGAATTACCTCACAGTTATCGTCCTAAGGGCATTTAGCAATTATTCATTTACTGTTATTCATTTACCTTTTAAGCGCTAACCATGACAATGAATTGTTTTTAGATTACGGTTATAATTAGATTATATTTGTGGCAAGTGATATTAAGGTTGTAGTCCCAACAAACAGAATATGTTCGCTCATGTTTTTTAATGCTGGCTTACAATCTGCGACGCTGGCCCAGCATCAAACCAACATGGGATCAGCGCCCCATGTCTGTGCCACGACTTGCCTGTGGGAAAGGTCAGGCTGCCTCTTCGACGAGGGCGGGGGCCCTAGGGTAGTGGTTAGCACCGCTGCCTTTCACGCCAGAGTTCGGGGTTCGGTTCCCGGTCTCGGCGGTTTCAAAGAAACAAAAATGTTTCTTCCCCATCCACGTGTGAAAGTCAGTATTGTGGGGAGCCTCCGTGACCGAGAGGTAGCGTGCTCGGCCTCAGACCGCCAGGGCTCGAATTTCGAATCCTGTGTCTGGAGGACAGTGTCATCTCAATCATCTCACCATCCTCAGGAGGTTCTCCTGGCCCAGTTTAGCCTATATGTGCACAAAGGTGGCCTAAAGCCCGATTCATTTCATTTTTGCCTCTTCGACGATTGAACCCTCTATGTGTCGATGACAACTATATTATTTTTAATATTTTATTAATATGTCAATAGTAGGCATACATTTTCAAGGTGAATTTTGTCTTTAATCCACAGAAAGGTTTAAACATGACTGTTTGACAAATCTGTAAAAAAACAGAAATACAAATGTTCTCTCATGTGAAGCTGTGTATCGCGTCAGGAAGACACAGCTTCAAGCGAGAGAAACTTTCTCAATTAAATCACTTAATGGGTTAGATAAGATGACGTGTCAGGTAATTATAATGTACGGAACACTGACTTTCTGCTGTACTATGGCTCCGTTGATCATCTCCCATCACATATTTGTAAATGTCTGACGTCAAAGAAGACGACAATGCCATAATAGGCCTAATATAAATCACATTGACATGCCGGTATGTGTTTGAATATACAGTACAAACAACACCTCAGAGATAATTGTTTCACAGTTATTAGGAAGTGGCTGTAGGCGTTATGTAGGATATACACATTTTTTTAAAAGCTATTCATCCTGAGTTTCTCTGCTATTCTGTAAATATCAAATTGTTTCTGAACTCATACAACGGACAAGCCCCAAAAGCAAAACAAAATTACCCTCATTCACAGTCTAATAGGAGAGAAAGATGCGTCCTAACATATATTTAGGTAATGGAAACGATAATGATTTTGTTGCCTCATACTTCGACAGCATAACCCATATTGAAGCACGTGTTGTCATGACAACGTGTATGTTACAGGCTAAATCAACTTTAAATCACCTCGAATGCATGAAATATTATAAAACGATCACAATAATAATCCTGTTTAATATGAGAAAAACTTCTGTAGGTGACAAAGACCACTGTATTTGGCCATGTTTTATAGTTACGTGTAGATTACAACAAGCATGGACCCTGAATTATGTGCGTGTGCAATATGTATGTAATCTCACCATGGCTTTCTTAGATATGCTCCGGAAACGTGATTGTCAGTGTCTAAGCCATTTTCGATCAGATATGTAGGTAAAAAAGTAGGTCAAATGTCATGACCTCCAAAAGGCACATATACATTCCCTAGTGATGAGTGTGCAATATGAAATAAATCCCCATGGGTTTCCTCTGAATACCTAAAATATACTCGTTTTTATTTCACATAGCCAATTGCCATAGATATGCTCTTCCCAATATAAGAAATATTTTTTATTGAAAACGACTCTATTGTATAAAAAATTGTTATTTCTTATAGTGTAAGAACGAAATCAATTCACGTTTCAGTTGCATTACCATATTTACCAGAAAGAGTTATTCAAGACATAAACATAAACTTAAACATACAGACCACCCACCAATGTGTGTTCAATCTACATCAGCCAATACCTGAGCAAACTTAGGCATAAAACGTAAACATACAGGCCATAATGTGGGCTCAGGCTGCCTTAACCAACCCATTGATCCATCCATTCATTAATTCATGAATGGATAGATCAATATTGATTGATTGATTGATTGATTGATTGATTGATTGATTGATTGATTGATTGATTGATTGATTGATTGATTGATTGATTGATTGATTGATTGATTGATTGATTGATTGATTGATTGATTGACTGACTGACTGATTGATTGATTGATTGATTGATTGATTGATTGATTGATTGATTGATTGATTGATTGATTGATTGATTTATTGATTGATTGATTGATTGATTGATTGATTGATTGATTGATTGATTGATTGATTGATTGATTGATTGATTGATTGATTGATTGATTGATTGTTGGATGGATGGATGGATGGATGGATGAATGGATGGATGAATGGATGGATGGATGATGGATGAATGGATGAATGCTCAATACTATGATCTCCTGAAAGAAAACATGCTCAATTCTGATTTTAGCAATGTTTTCATGATCAGATACAGTAGCTGGTGAATAAATAGATAGGTACATGCACAGATAATTATGGGTTATGGCTTCGTAATGGTCATAAGACATAAAGAAGTGAAGGCAGTTTTCAGATGACGTGCGTTTGAACTTTTCTACTACATAATTATGTATAATTATTAGCCATGTGTAGCATTCCGAATGAAAGAAACGTTTCAGGAGTAATTATTTATTGAAGAGTCGGGTATCATTTTCTGAGAGAGGAGAATTAGGTCAAGTGTTTACATTCTTGTGGTATAATTATTCTCACAGAACTCATCCCATATAATTGTCTGGATTTATCAAAATAACATATATTGAGTCACTTTGTACTTTTGATATAATTCTAAAATATATTTCAAATATATTTTTTTAAACCTTTTTTTTTGGATTTCATATACATACACATTCATAATACATATACAATACACAGTACAGAACAAAAAGGAACACGATTATACATAAGACGTGAGAAACACAAAGCAAACAAAACAAAACAGAACTAAACAAAAAAACTATGCTATGTCTTATGTGCAACATTTTTAAGTGGTTATAAACTGATTACAACTGATAAAAGAAAAAAACGGATAAAAAGTAGCAGAAATGATAGTATGAATGTTTAGAAATATATTGTCATCTGGTCACCCAGCAAACAAGCCCTATGCCGGTTCAATGTCGGTCCACCGCCTAAGACGCCGGTCCGGCACCAAATCAGCACTGCCAATGCCAATACGTCGTGTCTATTTAACAGCAGCTCACATCATCATGGTCCTGCCCAGCAAACACGAGACGCCGACCCAACACCGGGCCGACGTCTCGTGCCTGCCTGGCATGAATCTGATCGCCCATATACATACAAAGCAAGCAGAGATATAAAGACCTCCCGGTTCAATGCTGGTCCACCGTCTACGACAATGGACCAGCATCGAAACAGCAAGGTATACCGGGGTCTTGCTGGCTTTGGCTAAAGAAGAAAACACGAAACGCCGGTCGGTCAATCTCTGCTCCACCGTTGAACTAATACTGGCCCGACGGCCAAACAAGCCTCGACCAACGTCTCGGAAACACGATGCATCGAATATATATTTCAAATATAACATATTATAATTTTACGTTGATACATTATGCTGTTGCTATTGTGGTATTCTTAGTTTATTTAACCCTCTGAGGTGTTCATATCACTAGAAAGCACAATCAACGGTGGCCCAACACAAATATTCAGAAACAAACTAAGCAATTATTGAACAGTTACTTAGTCTAATGTGATTATTGTCTAAGTCATACATTTTTTATATTGGCAATGTGTAACTTGGCTTAATTTTGTTCTGTTTTATAAGAGAGCAAACTAGAAAACTAAATCAGTCACAAACACATTCGACTTGCGAGCACGGAACATACTTTATGAGCTGGAGAACAAAAGGAGCTGGTGATGATGACGTTTGTTTGATTGCCTCAGGTGTAGCTAATATAACACACGTCTCTCTACCTTCCAATAGTCTTTATTTACACATCTGGCCTGTCTACCCCATCATTAGTAAACTTTCACCACACCAGAAAACGTGATGTATGATTATCTTAGAGATGTTTCATCTTTCAAATCGTTTGATTCAATTCTCAACACAGACTGTAACAACAAGTCAAATATATTAAATACTGATATTATCAATATTTGAATAATTTTTGATAACTGTTTAAAATAAAATATAATGTTATGTACATTAAATAAATCTAGGCCTACTTGTCAGTATTCTTCTCTCCATCCAGCCATCTGTAAGTGAGTCTGAATGGAGTTGTTTCCAACATGCCTGTGTTTCCAACATGTCTGCTTTTCCATGCGGAAAACTGTTTTATAATAGACTTTAAAAACACATTCATGGACAAGTTAAATTTTATTTTGTCAGATCAAAGCTTGAATTTCTACTTTGTATTTCAAAAATATAAAAACTGGCTGAATCTGACAAACTTGACGAATTTCTACTATTGACTAATAACTTTTCCGTTCCATTGATATTAAAGGGTGGAATCTGCTACTTTCCAGGTGCGTTTGTTCAAAGTTAGTTTAATTCTAATCCAACATTAGTTTAACATCTTCTATCGACTAGGTTTGCATGAATGGACTTTAGAACCACAAAGTCAATATAATAATGAGTAAATAAACGAATGAATCAATGAAAAATAGTAAATAAATGACTATTTGAATGAATAGATAAGCAAGAGAAAGAATGAATAACTGCATGAATAAATGAATGAATACATATATGATTGAATGAATGAATGAATGAATGAATGAATGAACGAATGAATGAATGAATGAATGAATGAATGAATGAATGAATGAATGAATGAATGAATGAATGAATGAATGAATGAATGAATGAATGAATGAATGGATGAATGAATATATAAAGCAATGAATGAAGAAATGAATGGGTAGGAATATGAATGAGTGGATGAATGACTCAATGAATGAATAAATAAATGAACTAATTAGTAAATAATGAAATGATCGAGGTCCGAAATCACCGTAAGTCATTTTAATTTTAGTCAGGGGGCCAGGAGCTGAACATGGAAAGTGGGTCCAAAGTTTTTTACTCAATGTTTTCATGTTATATGGGTATTGTACTCTTCAAAACCGCGTGATGACATTCTCACAGCATTGAGCATTTTGAAATAACGAGTTTTACATTTTTTCGCCTATCGCGGTACAAAATTGTGGTTTTACGTGATCGTGAAAAACATAAAATCACTTTATTTATTCACATAACTGATAATTATTATTTTTATTGTTTGTATAATAATGTATGGTAATAATAAATATCATTGGGTCAAAGGTCAAGGCTATAATTCAAGGTCAAAAATCAGGTCAAATATGCCTAATTAAATATCGTTTGTATATTACATCCTCCACATTTGTATATGTTTCTATAGCTGAACCTGTATTCATTGTCTTATAATTTAAGTTTTTGTTATGAAGTGCCATGATCTTAACCCTTTTAACGCTGAACTCCTGGGCACACTTGCATCCCCACCGCTGAATTCCGGGGGGGGGGGGGTTGAACAAAAATAAGAATATTTTGTAATCAGGTAATGTCAGATTTGTATGAAGACACCAGCAGGATCTTAGCTTATGAGAAAATAATAACACGAGAACGAGTTGTGCTTTACTGGTAGTTAACACCAAGTTCATGTCAAGGTCACATCAAGGTCATTTCAAGGTCAAACTCGCAAAAATATTGAAAATACGCACTTTTTAGCAATTTCAAGCTGTTCAGTGGTGCAGTCATCCATTAGAAAGGACTGATGTTGACACATACTTGGTCGGGTATCATTTCAGCACACATCTTTAGGAAATTTATGGTAGTGCTGATATTGGGAGGGGTAATGCCCCCATGTTTGCCCTCATTACACCCCCATTCTTCAAGGCTCAATTGAACAAGCAAAATTACAATTATGCAGCAGCGTGTAGCATCAGCTTGGGCTCCCATCGGAAAAGATTGATATATAATTGGATATGGAGGTTGACATGGGTTGAGGTTGTGCTTTACTGCATGGATGCCGCCCAAAATAAACGTGAAGGTTATGTCAAAGTCAAGTAAAATGTCACGTTTATCAGTTTATGGGTGATGTGCACTAAATGCGTAATGATTATATAGGTAATGCGTAATGATTAGGTGTACAACCATGCAATCCGCACTGCTGCGATATTTGTCATATAAGTATTATTATAGCATTTAAAAGCATGATGATGATGCCAAAGGAAGGTATGGTTTGTTCTATTGTATTCTTTGATAACAGGTTTGGTGAAAAAATCAAGTCTCTATCTCAATTATTGAGAAAGTTATGATAATTTTATTGATTTTACGGCGGCCATTTTGAATTTTTCGTTCTAAAAGAATCCTTTAAAAGAATGACAGTTCTACATCGGCCCAGATATTATTATGGGATGCTATCCATGCACAATCAAAAGAGAAACAAACTTTTATCAGCAAAAACAAGACTACCCTCATGATTATCGGACCACATTGATTTTACAGACAAAAATACGAAAAAACACACTCTGCACCCGAGTATACTCGGGGTCCGCGACAGGGAGACATCTTTTGCCCCCGAGTTAACTCGGGGTCCGCGTTTAAAGGGTTAATAAACTAGATAACCTGTCGCTCACCTATTCTCGCTCCTCTAGGCCACACTCCAAATGTGGCCTACTGTACCGTATATATTTGCTGGGATGAAAGATAAGGAGATTATTATATTGACTGAACTGTGTAGCAATGTATTATACGTTGGCATTCTATTGTATGGGCCAGTCATCAATGTTGGGTCATTATCTGCGACGCTGGCACACCATAAAATCAGCATTGATAGGCTGCATTGACCCAGCGCTTCCCTAACGTTTAGATGCCCGACCGCTATCGAGACACACAGAGGGAATTTTTGAGCCCTAATTATGTAAAGTTAAATGCCAATTGGCTAGCCTCTGTGTCAAGGCATATGATAGTATTGTGCAAAATATGAAGTTAGTTCATTAGTGACAATGTGGTCTGAATTTACATGTGAGGTAGCCTATATGTTCCGTTCTTGTGGTATAACAGTTTAACAGATGAGTAAATAATGCATGCTATTTAACATTTTTGTTTTTTTATTTATAGTTCCAATATCACAGCATTTCTATATCTGACTATATGCATACATCAATTATCAATATGTGGTGTAATAATTCAGAGGTTTCTGTACCTGCTAAACTTCCAAAATTGTACTTAATAGTTATTAAAAAAAAATTGTTCTTTATCTTAAACAAGTCAAATAATTAGTAATTATACCACCACCTTTGCCATAATTTTGTCATTTGCTATATATTTATATTACAGCTACTACTACCTTCCTGTTCATTGTTTGTTTCACCATCTTTGTTAATGTATTACTAGATGCATCATATTCTTAGACAATGGCGACGTGTCCTGTATTCCTGCTTTGTTGCTTCCACATCGAACACTATCACATGGTTCTTACTGGGGCAACCGTACTTGAAGATTTGTTTTATGTAATTAGGGACCAGTTGAGATGCAATCTGAGATCAGTTGACTTCAATCAGGAACTGTAGTTAAACATAACATATTCCCGTCTATGCTCCATTCATATGCTAACGGATCTAACTTCTGTGGATCAAGCAACAAGGCATTCTTGACCGGAAAGTTTATAAATGTTCTATTTTCAAATGTTCCTGGAAGGATAGATCAGTTGATGGCAATTAACATAATTATCAACAGGTGATGCTTACCTGGCCGAGTTACTTACCACAGAATAAGTTCCTTACTACATCGAGCCAGAATAAATTAATATCTCTAATAATTCCAATACCAAAGCATCCAGCCATAGTGTCACATCGAGATAAGCAGGTTAGGAATGAAATCAAACGATTTGGCAGTGGTCACTTAATTTCTGTGACACATTATACATAGGCGATTGCATAATAATGGGAATATCAATATATGTCTCCTAAAGCTGGGCAACAGATCGGTCTATGATTATGTATCGCCAGCCATCACAGTTTAATATGCCGAATACCCCCTCTGAAGGTGCACTATATGCTATTGTCAGCTACTTCGTGATTATCGTCTTTCGTTATGCGACTTTCGGAATTTTGATATTTAGATCGGTCTTGGTATTAAGAGTGTGCATGTGCTCTTGTGTATGTTTTGAATAAGATCTTCATCTTGTTGCGGGTCATGACATAATCAGCGTGGTGAACTGCTTGTTATTACTAGCAGCAGTCACCAAAGCTGTTGGAACAGGGATATGTTTCAGGTTGGATACCCTACTTCTGGCTATTCGTGCTCAAAATGTACATTTATAGGATCTGATAAATTACAACTTGATCAGCCTATTCTCATTCTGACTTTGCGAGATTAGACACGAGATAAATGGAAAAAAATGAATCGGACCTTACGCCACTTTTGTGCACATACAAACTAAATTGGGCCAGGAGAACCTCCTGATGATGGTGAGATAAATGAGATGACACTGCCCTCCAGACACATGATTCGAAATTCAAACCCTGGAGGTCTGAGGCCGAGCACGCTCGGTCACGGAGGCTCCTCACAATACTGAGTTTTATAAGTGGATGGGAAAGAAACATTTTTTTGGTTTCTTTCAAACCGCCGGGACCGCGAAACGAACCCCGAACTCTAGCGTGAAACGCCGTGGTGCTAATCACACATGACACTGTCCTCCAGACACAGGATTCGAAATTCGAGCCCTGGCGGTCTGAGGCCGAGCACGCTACCTCTCGGTCACGGAGGCTCCCCACAATACTGACTTTCACACGTGGAGGGGGAAGAAACATTTTTTGTTTCTTTCAAACCGCCGAGACCGGGAACCGAGCCCCGAGCTCTGGCGTGAAAGGCAGCGGTGCTAACCACTACCCTAGGGCCCCCGCCCGGTTTAGTGGTAACTCTGGTAGTCCAAAAGACGCAAGCATGTCACCATTTTTTATCATAGTATCTGATAAACACGTTATTGAAATCATGATAATCTAAGGTCGTCTTGATCCCTTTTTTGCAAACCTTTTAATTGTTGTTTCATCGCGTTTAAAAGAAAACATAGTCTGTGGGTGGGTCATGATTTCTTGTCATTCGCTGCTGAGCCCTCTTGGTCTGAATTATCAGTCACGACAAACAGTTCGCACAAGTAATTCCAAATGAATGAACATAATTGCAAATTTATTTTGTTTCACGAAGCATACCACTTAGCTGGGGGTTACAATACCTGTCATCAATTGAATTAGCTATGGTGTACTCATACATTGCAATTCAGGTATAATGTGATAGGTACTATTTGCAGAAGCATAGACATATCATCAAATAGAACTAGACAGTCAGTCAGAGACTGCAAACCTCCGCCGCAGTGATAGTGTATTGGATCCAGATCGTAAACTAATCCGGATCATTTCCAAATTTAATGGATTGTTCCTTGGCCTGGGACACACCTCTGATAAAAGTTTCATGCAAATCTATTCATTGCTTTGTAAATAATACTGCCGACGGACAGACAAACCATGGCGACCAAAAACATAACATGATAGAGGTAATAGCCTACACCACACAATGATTTCTTTCAAAAAATGTATAAATCTATGAACAAATACTTTGATGTTAAGTGTTAACATCACTGGAACGTATGGTCACAATTATAAATTATATAACTCGTCGATATATATATATAATATTAATTATTGCGGTACATATGTTTTATAGTTACTCTGTGACATTATATTCAAGTTCGTAATGACATTCCTTTCATTTTGATAGGTCACACTCTTATATTATTGTGAAATTTGAGGTTTTTACACTGGTAATTATGTTTATGAAAGGCCTTGGGGTCAAAGGGTTCACATAACTCAAAACTTCTGGTTCAATCAATTTGTACAATTATGACTTCACTTTTGTTAACACTGAAAACATACTATTTCCAATGATGGCAATTATAGATTAGGTTAGTGATTTATATAAATATTGATATTTTTCGAACCGTGTAAAACCATTATTATGCGTCCCGATTGACGCGATTTTATAAAACGTGTTATATAAAAATGCTCAATGTTTTGAGAATTCCATCATGCAGTGTCATGAAGTACAATACCTATATAACATGAAAACACAGAGAAAAAAACTTTGGACCCACTTTCCAGGTTCGACCAAAAATATGCATTTGACCCCCTGACTATTTCGGACGGTGTGCGGTGAATTCAGACACCGCGGTGATTTCGGTCGGTGACTACGGACGGTGTGCGTTGAATTCGGACGCCCAACATAGTATTCTTATATGCGCACACTTATATTATGCTTTTTGTGGCTTCAATGTAGCACTCTGCCCATTTCAAATCACTAGTTCGTCTGCGAAGCTGGACCTCAAAGGTGTGTGATATCTTGTCAGTGACACAATTCTGTGAAACTCAATGACCTCGACCTCCTGTGTTTTCACCGATCTGGCTAATACAATGAAGTATGGGGGAGGGTTCTTATATAACCTTATTTTCACTGAGTGATGTCACTGTGTTTCACAGAATGAAGTATGGGGGAGGAGGTGTTATACAACCTTGTTTTCACCGAGTGATGTCACTGCGTTTCACAGAATACCATATCGTTCCCCAGGTATTTATAGATTATTCGCAAAATAACTTTCAATTGAGCTGGGATATGATGAAGAAAAATATCTTAATCGAGTTTTTCAACTTTACTGGTAAATAATAACATACAGTCATATCAAAACGCACCATAACTATTCTACTCCCGACCAATGAAATACTGGCTCAGCCTGTCACATGACGGGATTATTAAATTAGGGTTAGAATATCATACTCGGGCCATTATCCCCCCAATATAATGGCCAATGATCCACTAACCATAACGTGTGTTGAAAAATGATTTCATCAATAATTATTAACCTCACATGTTGATTCTCCACAAAAGCGTATTCCTGACACATAACTATATAACCATCTAGGCTTTATATCTAGGCTTTGGAATCATGAAAATAATACTATAGAGTGTTTTTCTAAATCAAAAGTACACGAAATAGAGGTATTACACTTGCTCCTAGGTAAATTAGTTAGAAATATCATATTTGACCTTGAAAATCATATTTTCGCTTATTTGACCTTAACATTTACGTTTTGACCTTGAGGAGGACCCTTAATCATCCAAATAGTACCACTCTCAATCATCAAAATAGTACCACTTAACTTAATTCTTCAATCAAAAACACATCAAAAAGAGCTGCTGCTATTTGTATTTGCTAAAAATAACATTTCACAACAGTTTTGACCTTAGAATTGACCTTTGACCTTGAATATGACCTTGAATCAGCAAAACATTATTAGAAATAAATTATGTAGTGAAAATCACATCAAAATAAGTTATTATATTTGTTCCTAATTATGCTTGTAAAAAATAATATCTTCAACAATTTGATCCTGAAATTGACCTTTTGACCTTGAAGATGAACTTTAATCATTAAAATAATACCAAAAATGATTTTTTCAGTGAAAATTAGATGAAATAGAGGTATTACACTTGTTTGAAGCTCTATTTTAAAAATAAATATATTTGACCTTGAAATTTGAACTTTGACCTTGGATTTTGTCATTTGTTTCAAAACGCTCAAGGATATTCTCTTGATATCCGGCGGATATGCTTCATAGAACACCTGATGAGTTATAATCCATCAAAAAAAACTTTAACAGCCGATGCAGGGTTAGGCCAAAAAAACAGCTTTGGCTGCCTGACTATTAATGTGGCATAGTTGTAAGATGACACCAAGTAGTGTAGTGGTTAAGCTCCCATAATGAAACCATTGTGCATTTTATGATTAAAGCATGAAAGTTCTATCATTATTAGTACATACCCTGGGGTTTATTTTAAGATGTGGAGGTCAGACATGGGGTCGAATACATACAAATGTAATCGAATAAGAATACGAGTACATTGTAAAGTCATGAATACGAATACGAATACAAATACTCCATTTTAAAAATGTATTCGAATAAGAATACATTACTTTTCAAATGTATTCGAATACGAATACATTATATTCAAAACTTAAAAATGTCACTAGTGATATAAATATATATTTTTGTACATATAATTAGTATATGTATAATATCACTGAACTAATATGATTTCTATTAAATCTTTAATTGTTATAAAGCATGTTAAATTACCACTGCCGTGATCATTTGAAATATTAAGTATTACGTTTTATTATATATAACGTTTCAAATGCTTGTATTTTGCTATATACTAACTTGTTAAAGTAATTAGTACATAAAACCGCATAGATTAAGGTACAAGTTTGGGAATAAATAACAAAGATAAAATATATAATTTGTAAAAATAGTGTCTTTTTATGCATCAATTGGCAATATATTGCTGCAACATTGCATTACATGTAATGTCTAGAATGTAGGTACAGCATTAAATTGGAGCCCGTTTACTACTCGTGAAATACGATGGCAGGCTTCATATAAATAAATATATATATATATAACCTGAAGCATTTATACAGATTGTGGTAGGCCCTATCTAGTTGTATTATTTAATTACATAGAAAACATATTTTATAATATTGTCTTAGGTGAATAATGCATAGGGCTATTTTTTGTGACCAATAATTTTAGCAAATAAAATGTGGTTCCATAGACATTTTAATGAGACGATTCTAGCACCGATAGGGTTAATTGCATAGTCATTGTTAAGTTGACAATCTGCGTCTTCGCCGAGGTGTTCATCTGTGTGGATTATTTTCTACGCACCAGTGGTGGAGGTGTCAGGGCGTGTTTCTTTGCTCTTTGGCAGACAGGGCATTGCAGGGTCGGGGTAAGGATGTCGGCCGTGGTTTGTAACCAATCAAATATTGAGATGTTGTCACAAAATAAGAGGGTGAACGGATTTTTCCAATGGCGGTGACAGGGGAGGGGCAATGTCGGTGATCGTCAGTAGTCTGGACATTATGTGACCAATCAAATTGAATGCATGTACCATGTGTACCTACAACAAATGTCATCGTTTTTCCAGATCTCGATGACAGGGGGGGGGGGGGCACTAAGATTAAAGGAGTAGCTTGTTGTCCTGTCTCAGGTTTGTAAAATCAGCCGTGACCAGTGATTTATTTTGTTCAGCTTTTTTAGCGTCAATTAGCTCAGGCACTGTATACACACAACGTTTTTATTAGTGTTAAGTCAAAACGCAACAAGTTAAGACACAGAAATATTTGCTCTATTGCCATTTTTCACAACTTATAGCTGTCCAATGTTCTGCGTGTGTAAGATCACACAAAATTCATAGTTACACTAATCCACTAATCGCTTTTTAAAAAACGTTGGCACTTCAACTGTCTAATGGTGTGAAGTTCGCGAGATTTCTCTGGAGCTTATTAGTTACACCAGTGTGACAGGAATACCTCACACCCACTCCCACTGCCCTGTGAAATATGATTATTCGTACCAAGCTTATATACCCATACAAATAAATAATAGTAGGCCTAAGTTACTATTATTTATTTTTATTTTATCAGTAACTGAGAAAAAAAGAAAAACAATTTCGGATTTTTTTTACTAATCTCTATGATATATGACATGTATTCAACATCTATTCAAAAAGTATTCATGAATACAGGGCTTTTAAAAAAGTATTTGAATACAATACGAATACTTGTATTCATAATTTTTTATGAATACCGAATACACATGAATACTTAAAAAAATGTAATCGAATACAGATGAATACGAATACTGAATACGAATACCCCATGTCTGGTGGAGGTAAGTTAGATTTTCCCCTGGTGACCTCTAGAGGTCATTGACCTCAAAAGGTCAAAATATCCAATTACGAAGCCAAAAAGTGGTGAAAAGTGTGTATTACCATATCTATAAAATGTTTTTGTATTTCAGAAGTGTGCCAAATACTCTAAGAGACTGCTGTTAATCCTAGACATAACACCAAGGTCATGTCAAGGTTACTTTAGGGTCATTTAAAGGTCAAAATGGCAAAAAATAGTGAAAATATCCACTTTTAAACAATACTAGTGGTACAGTCATCTATTACAAAGGATTGGTTTTGACACAGTCTTGGTCACATATCTTTTCCACGCTCCTTTTAGGAGATTGAGGGCAATATCTACTTGGGAGGGGAAATATACCCTAAGTATTCCCCTTACTACACCCCTTCCTAAATGTTTAATTGGACGAGAAAATGACAGTGAGCAGCAGCTGTTAAAAATCAGTTTGGGCTCCTATTGCAAACTATTGATGCGTAATTGGGCTATGAAGTCTGACATGGGTTATGATTATGTTTTACTGGGGTACCGTCGAAAAACAACGTTAAGGTGATCACATCAAGGTCATTTCAAGGGCAAACTGTCAAAAATCATAAAAAATATTTATTTTTACTTTCATACCGGGTACCAGAATTAATTTCTAGGCTGCATCAATATGCATCAAAATGCAATATGCATCGGCAAAATACACAAAATACTACAAAATATTGTAGTGGTTAAGCTTCTGCAATGAAACAATTGTGCATTTTAAAATTAAAGCATGACACTTCTACCATTAGCGGCACACATCCTGTTCTTTATTTTAAATTGTGGAGGTAAGCTAGATTTGACTCATGGTGACCTCTAGGGGTCATCGACATCGAAAGGTCAAAATACTCATTCGCGAAGCCAAAAGTGGTGAAAATTGTGTATTACCATATTTATAAACTATTTTTGTATTCCATAAATATGTCAAATGCTCAAAGAGACTACTATTAATGATAAGAATAACACCAAAGTCATATTAAATTTACATCAAGGTCATTTCAAGGTCAAAATAGCAAAAAAATCTGAAAATCTCCACTTTTTTATCAGCGTGCAGCAGTGTGAAACATCAGCTTGGGCAAAATATTTATTTGCAGAATATGTATCAGATAGATAATTTGGTGATAGTGAAAACACACACACTTGAAATGACCTTAATTTGACCTAGAAAGCCCAATTACAGGAAGCCGAAGGGTGCCCTCTTTGTATGTCAACTGTAGACATCTTGTACATCGATCGGTTAGTACAAGAGTGAGAGGCAAGGTTGATCAGTATTTCAAAAATATACAGCGATATGATGTTACTCACAGTGCTATAATCCAGTACTAATATGACTTGTGTTCGTGGTACCGTGACTAGGGCTATACCACACATTGAAACCTTTATATATATCTATTTGGGCACCATTTAATTACTAGGGGGGGGGGGTTCAATCGGACAAATTTTTTAATTCACTTTCCTACTGCAGAAGTTTACTTTTTTCACACTTGAGCAATATATTTATTTCAGTTTGTGTATGGAGATATATATTTATTTCACTTCCTTATATTATATTTTTCTGTCTACAAATTTGGATCCCAAACTAATCCTAGCCTTGATCCGGAGGCAAACGATCCGAGCAAACCGAGGCCCCACAAATATAAAGGTCATTTAATGATGCCAGATATATGAGGCTCGATTTTTTTAGGACTATATTTTAGATGATGTTGCTCATAAGCTGAAATCATTATTTAATTCAAATTTAAATATTATTTACAAAAGCAGACAATTATTTATTTCACGAAAATTTAGTTTGGAAATATATATTTCATTTTGATTGTTTGCAATTCTGAAGGATGCGAGCTCTACATCCGCCCAGATATCAATACAGGCGTGGATAGTTCAAAGAGAAAAAACTATATCAGCCAAAACAAAGTGTTTTTATGACAATAAGATTTTTTTCAATCCTTTATAACGTCTACTAATCCGTTATAACGGTCTACTAATCCTTCATAACGGTGTAATATTTGTTATAACGGTCTAGTATTTCGTTATTAGGGTATAGTATTTCGTTATGACAGTCTACTAATCAGTTATACCGGTCTACTATCCCGTTATAACGGTCTAGTATTTCGTTATGACGGTCTAGTATCACGTTATAACGATCTACCAATCCGTTATCACTGTCTACTTTTCCGCTATAACGGTCTAGTCTTTCGTTTTAACGGTCTACTATTCCGTTACAACGGTCTGGTATTTCGTTAAAGCGGTCTACTATTCCGTTAAAACTGTCTAGTATTTCGTTATGACGGTCTAGTATCACGTTATAACGGTCTACTAACCCGTTATAACAGTTTACTAATACGTTATAAAGGTCTACTATTCCGTTATAACGGTCAAATCTTCCGTCATAACGGTCTATTATCCCGTTATAACAGTCTAGTATCTCGTTATAACGGTCTACTATTTCGTTATAACGGTCTACTAATCCGTTATAACGTCTACTATTCCGTTATAACAGTCTAGTATTTCGTTATGACGGTCTCGTTTACATATATTTTTGTACATATAATAAGGTGATTTCATGGCCATTTCAAGATAAAATAAGCAGATATTTTAGTGTAAGAAAATTGCATTATTGCAAACTTGGGCGGCTAGCGAAGATACGTATTATTGCAAACTTGGTTGGCCACCGAGGATACGTATTATTGTAAACTTGGGCAGAGAACGGTTAACGACGTGACCATATATGTGTGGGCGTCTTATTTTAGAATGATTCACATTATTGAATAATTATAGCAACATTTCGTATGAACTTGCGTGATGGATTCGTGTTAGAAACACGAGTTGAATATGCTTCTTAGAAAAATGGTTTTAATTTGTCATTTTCATTACCAAATATTGCATGTCGTGTTAACGTACGCATTGCACGTGGGTAGCCCGGCAATTGATAAGTGTTTGCCCTCATATCGTTGAATCATTTGCATTTGATATCTACATGTCGTCGTCTCGGATTTAAAGGGTCTTCTGAGCCACTCAAATGAGTGGCAGATAGGACCCCTTAACCTCGATATGACGATAGGATTCACATAGATGCAGAAAATAATCTTACAAGACAATATTGTGCCATGATATTTTTTGTGAGCTCACATTCGCAAAACGGAATTTATTCATGTTAGTAGGGGAGACCGGGGCTAACTGAGACAAGGGGCTAGCTCGGACAGGCCTCTAATAGGAAATCCCATGATATGACAATATCAGTGGCCTCGTTTTTAAGAATGGAGGGATACCCCCTTCCACTTGGACTACAATCCCAGTGGAGCTAGCAGAGTTGTGTGAGCAGGCAAAACTAAATGTATTTTTTTGCCTTTCAAGTAATTTTTCACGTCTCAATTACGAATCTTATAAAACTTTAATTACTATAGTTGTATTATACTGAAATATATCACTGAAAACACTCATATTTACTGCCTAATTTACAATTATTAGATGTTCGATGCTGTACCAAATGAAATGAAATGAAATGAAATGAATCGGGCTTTAGGCCACCTTTGTGCACATATAGGCTAAACTGGGCCAGGAGAACCACCTGAGGATGGTGAGATGATTGAGATGACACTGTCCTCCAGACACAGGATTCGAAATTCAAGCCCTGGCGGTCTGAGGCCGAACACGCTACCTCTCGGTCACGGAGGCTCCCCACAATACTAACTTTCACACGTGGATGGGGAAGAAACAATTTTGTTTCTTTCAAACCGCCGAGACCGGGAACCGAACCCCGGACTCTGGCGTGAAAGGCAGCGGTGCTAACCACTATCCTAGGGCCCTCGCCCTTCGATGCTGTACCATACCCACATGCCAGGTCATAAAAGGTCAACCCGGGGCTAACTAGGACAATTCTGGCGGGGCTAACTGCGACAGTCCCAGTTGGCCCCGGTGTGTCCCAGTTTGCCCCAGTTGTAATAGAGCATTGTGGCCCAATTAACCCTTGTGGGTACTGACATGTGACCTAAATATATGTTTGCGCAACTCAATCAACATTTGTTAGGCCTACTTTAGATTGTATGTATTGGGGATGGACACAATGTGGGTGTTACGTAGTATCAACACATTAGGCCTATAGTGCATCGGGGATCAGATGTTATTTTCTGCATTATTTTGTTGCACTTTAAACCTTTGTGTTTAAACGGCATATATATGTTTATTTATAGCTCACCCCCTTCAAACTATTTGGAATCATCACAGGATGCAGTATACCTTTTTTAATCTCTATAGATCCTAAATTGCTGAAATTTTAGGAGTGTCCCAGTTAGCCCCTGGCCTTGTCCTACTTAGCCCCGTATACGGGGCAAACTGGGACATATTTTTTTTTTTAATTCACCAAATCTGTATAGGTTTTAGTTGTCATTTATTAAAGGCCCCTGTGACAATAACAAATATCACACCTAGGTTGAATGATTGTTTTGAATCTCTAACTCTATTATTGTCTGCCCCAGGGCGATAAATGATAAAAGTGTCCCAGTTAGCCCCGGTCTCCCCTATAACTATTCATGTTGAAATATACGTTATTTTTCATTCAAAAAGCATGTATTAAATTGCTCAACATCATGACATCTATTCAGTGGTAGACACATAAATACAAAATGGCACGTGATCGTAATAATATGGATTGATTTAGCACTTATTTTTCATTCATTTGAAGCTCAATTGCTAACGCTAATTGCTAACGCAATCTCCTGCTTCAAATGAAAATAATATTATTTCTAAAAAATAGACATCTTCCAAATGTTTTATTTAGTCTGAAATTTGCTTGAAACGTATATATTCTGACTTAGCAGCACAAGGGTATAAAACAAAGTCGCGTGAGCATGCCCCCCCCCCTTTACCGACAAAAAGAAAAGTACAAAAAGGTCCACTTTTTGCTCAAAACGACCCCCCACACAAAAATCCTGGCTACGGGCCTGTAATTGTGATGTAATATACTACATGTACTACAATTAATCAGATGAATATTAACAGAAATACATAATACTGTATTATGTATTTCTGATATTACCGGTATTCAAAATATACAACATGTGGCTGCTCAGACATGTTAAATGTGAGAAATATGTGCTGTTGTAGCAATCTTGCACATGTTTTTCCAAAGAGCAGGTCACTTTTTTCCAGTGAACATGTTGCATACATGAAGAAACCTCTCACATGTCTGCAAACATATATATTTCATTGTATGAATATAGAAGTATTTTTTCCTATAATCAAAGTAATTAAATATAATAATACACCTAAGACTAAATGTTTAGTTTTAAACAAAACTACATAAAATACAACATTAAGTACTAGTCCTATAGTTCCTTCATTTGAAATGACTGCAACAAATTTTATTCAACATTTTGTACCTTTCCCACAATGAAATTCCTGGAGTTGATTATTATTCAACGTTTAATTGCCTAGAAGATGCAAACTTACCAATTGATAATGCATGCAATCATTTACAAACTGTCATTTAACTTTTCCTCCCCTTTGACAGAAATTAATCATTTTTAGTGAATTTGATTTCATTTCCAATAACTGCTTCAACCTGCTAATAAAAAATATTAAAATCAATTTAAGTGATGATTAGTAGTGAAAGGGTTAATCGATTTGACTTACCGTTAATAAACAGTGAAACCTCATACAACAATGTAGCACAGAACATATTCACTGCGATTCATCTCACTGCCTACTTTACATCTGCAATATAGAAACAAAAAATCTAAACAAAAAATCAATGCAGTGAATATGGTGAAACAACCCAAATAATATTATTTTTTCAACAATATTTCATTTTCTGTAACTTATATTTTTGTGATTATTAACAGTTCTTAACTTCACAATATTAGAAGAAGAATTGTGACATCTTCCTCTGCACATCTCACCGAAACGTGCGTGAGGGTTGAATTAATGGTGAGCCAACGTCGCAGACAGCGGGCCAACATTAAAAAGACGATTTTTTGAAAAACTAATGAATATTCATTATCTAAATCTTCCTCCCTACCCCAATAGGTGGATGGTATGGCTAATTCAAGACTTGCTGCCAGGAAGATGAATTGTGATTACATTAAGAAAATAGACATTTAATATGTCAATGCAGGTGGTGAATTATTTAAGATTACACATATTACAATGTACGACTGTGTACATATGCACAATATCAGTAACTTGGTTAATTACTTAAGATCTAATCTTTACATGTACAATTGGAAAAAATGGTTACCATTTAATGTGTTATATACAATTTCCAGTATCAAATGAGATGGGATTAGTTTTAAAAAAAGACATATTTCTACACAGCGGTACAAATATACACTGAATGGACAGTTAGTTACTTCCACATTTAACTTGTGGTGATAGATACTTTTTTAATTATGTAAATAAGTTAATCAAAAATATTAATACATATGTATTAACAAAATTATGGATGTATCCAGGATTTTCTTTTTTGCATGTGGCCCAATGTGAATTTGGTGGGCCTAGAGCCTTTTTGTGTCTCAAACATGGTTTTCTAGGTTAATATCTCAGCTGTCTGATAAACTGAGTTTGAAAAGTTGTGTAAAAACCTGTGATAGTGAAATGAAGTAATGATTCCTCCATTATTGAAATTGAATTCTAAAGATTATTCATGATATATTTGAAGTTAACACATTTGTCTGACATTTACTTTAGGTAAATGCTATTGCAAAAAAATCAGGTGGTGAAATGGCTAACTTACCATTATTATAAACTAGGATGGGGCTGTTCTAATTATTCTGTTAGGGTGCATTGATTGCACAAATGTACACATGTATAAAGGTCCATGAAAAAAAAAACATTTTAGGAGGTAAACTTTTAAATTTATGTAGGGGTACTTTCCATTCTTTTTTGTATATGTTATGGATATGTAGACCTCCAACTATATTATGTAGTATATATACATATTAGGCCTGATATAACATCTAGATATATAGGCTATTTTATACACTTCAAATTTAATCACATTAAATACTGGTCTGGCTAGAGAAGCCACACCTGTTCTAATGCCTGGTAAAATATACAGACCTGACCTAGAAGCCTAAAATATTCACTATCCGGTCATTGCAACACCATAGATATGGATCAAATTCAGTATCTAGACCTGAGCCCTTGTAGGCCCAGACCTGTCAACCCTCCCGTTTTCGGCGGGAGCCTCCCGTTTTGGAGGGCCATCTCCCGACCTCCCGTTTCACGTCATTTTCTCCCGTTTTAAAATTATTTCGACCTCTTGAAAATAAATATGCTTTGTTTACCAAAATAACTTTGTTTACGATTGTACCATTCAGGACTTCATGACTATCCCGGGAGCGAGATATATAATTATATATATCGGCCTATATCATGTATATAGACCCAATAGGCCCCTATATATCGTCGGCGTAGAATCAAAAGTGCGTATCTCTAAAATGCTAATTTTTCAGGGGAAGCAAAAAACTTCAGCGTATTTGCAATTTTATTGTTTTCTCTGTCAAATTTCACACGCACCTAACCAATACCATTTAAATTATCATGGTAACTATTTTTAAAATAGAAATTGATTTTTTGCGAAAAATTGGAGATAGGCAATTTGTGTCCTCTTGGGTCGCAGAACAACAATTTTGATGGCCTGCTGGATCTGAATTGGGTACGAAAAGCGTAAAAATTCAGGAGAAAGGCCTTTATATTTCACATTTTCCCGGGTTGGAGGGCATGCCCTTGGAACCGCATTCCATCTAGCGTCTGGCACAAAAGGTTCTATAAGCCCCAAACCCCCATTAAGTCATGTTCCTCGTATATTGTCAGAGCAAGACGAAGGGCTAAGTAGAAAAGCCTGAGACTGAAAAGGGACTTAAACCATTGTTTTTTCTGCGAGTCACTTAAAGGTCACAATGATTATGTAGAATAGATCATGTAGATAGACATGTAGTACATGTACCAAGTTCCAAGTACTTCTAATACTAGTTACGTTTTAAGTATTAAAAAAAACAATAATAGTTTTATCATGTTTATTCAGTCAATTCAAAGTATGTATCTATTGCAGAGTCTAACTTTATTGAAGAAAATTAACAACAACCAAATTGTCCTGCGCTACATGACGAAGTCATGCATGAACACATGAATAGCCTACGAGTTTGTACTCGTCAGTCAAAATTGTATTTCTTCCCACAGACGGAATCAAAACTTTAAACTCTAAAAGACGATCGTTGAATGCATAAAGATCATGAGGCAAAAAAGATTTTAACTGCTTGAAATCATCATATAACTTTTTTCTTTTATTTTATGACACAGTCTGAATCGGCAAGTCAAAAATTTAAACTCTAAACAACGATCTCAGCGTATAACACACAAGAGCTACAGAGCTACAAATCTTCAACAATAACTATATTTCATGCTTTTCGTTTACTGTACAAGCAATAGTACAGGTGCTAAGGCGATGTAGAGTTCGGATTGTGATAAAAGCAACAAATTTCACACACGTGTACATTTTGAGCAATTTTGACCCGTAAAATGGCCTAATTTGCATGTTTTAAAATTGCCGCGAAATTAAATTGAATCGGGTTTGTTTAAGAAATCTAGATTTGTTTTCTGCATTTTGTGATTCAATTTGCTTCTATGTATTCCATAATTGTGTCTCAGTATGTTTGGATATATTTCTGATGCTTATTTAACCCGAAAACCGCCCGAATTAGCATAACGGAATTATCATATTCAAATATTTCATTAAAGTTATAATTTTAATTTGTACAGTTTATTTGACTGTAGACACCACTCAATTGAAGCTAAAATATCATGTAAGTAGTCAAATATCTGCCAATTTGGATAACGAAATTCAAAATGGCCGCCAATATTATCATATTTAAAAAGTTAGGTCAAACTATAATCTTCATGATAATAGTTTTTATTCATGATAATAGTTTATTGGACTGTATACACTACTTAATTTGAAGCTAAATATTATGTAAGTAATCAAACATTCGCGATATTTTTGTTATAATTATGTAAAGTGCTCTTAATTTTCTGACACGAACACATCAGGGTATATTTTTTTATATAAGATGCCCGCACAAAACGCTCGTCAACTGTGTGTGGGATTGCATTTAAATTTGCAATGAGAGTTCTTTAACAATATGAATAACACAAATGTATTGAAAATAAACTAGGTCTGCACTTTTTTACTTGAAATTGTTGGTGTAAATAACATTTTACACCATTATCAGTTTTGTTAATTAACATAAAAACAAGTACACAGTACATAGTGTAGGTCTAGCTTGTTTATTCTCTTTTATAGACAGTATATTATATTATACCTTTTTGTCTAGCTGAGATGCGGATTCCGGGGATAATGAACATACTGCGTTTGAAACTTGAGATAATTATTATTAATCCATCTCAAATTCCAGTTATGTCAACCTTTGGATTGGTAAAAAAGCCTCAGAGACTCAGGGAGAACCAATTTATAATAAAATATACTTGAAGCTTTAACTACTGTAATACTTTTGAAACCACCAGACAGTTACAGCTCAAGTTTGATGTAGAATACATATAGGAGACATCACATCATATAGGAGAGAACAAACATCAATGTGTATATCACAAGCTTGTAGCAGGCATGTCGGTCTAGGTGTTGTATTCTACCCCGACCAATCAAATAGTGGTTCGACCTGTCACATGACGCGATCGGCTAATCACCACCGTCATCCAGTGGTTATTTAAATTAGGGGTAGAATAAGAGACTTCAGGGGGAATTGTGTCACCACAGCATCACCGACAGCTGGCTATTTGAAGCTATCTGGAATTTGCGCACTTTTTGTAGGCCTAACTAAAGGCGAAATTGGTGGCCCACTATTGTGTATGTTTTTGTTGAAAATTCTAAAAATCACGGACCCGTTACTTTGTCAGTGAAGCCTCGATCGCCTGTTAGCGCTTATAAACTTTAATGTTTAGATATGGTATAAAGATGATAAGATATTATCGACGAAGATACAAAATATGCCAAAATTGACAATTTTCGTGATATCACAAGATGTAATCACAATATCTTCATTCCACTTTGCTCATGGCGGCCATTTTGAAAATATGCAGATTAAGATAATTTACGTGTTTGGCTACATACGTTTTATCTTCAATGAAGAAAATCATTTGGACATGCTGTTTGAGGCCATTTTGAAGTCCGCTATTCTAATTTGGGTGGTTTTGGGCTCGTAGAATAATCATAAATATATCTAAATATTATACTAAGATTCAGTTACATGAGTCATGGAAGTAGCCTGAATAATATCACAAAATACGGAAAACAAATCGAGATTTGATGTGAACAAAAAAAAAACATTTTAGAAATATTATACTAAGATTCAGTTACATGAGTCATGGAAGTAGCCTGATTAAAATCACAAAATACGGAGAACAAATCGAGATTTGATGTGAACAAAAAAAAAACATTTTGAAATATACAAATTAGGACATTTTACAGGTCAAAATCGAGTGGGGGTGTTCCTCTTATATGATTCAGGAGATGAAAAGGCACCTGTGTGTGAAATTTGGTGTTTTAATCACATTCTGAACACCATGGTGGATTTTTGGACCTTAGCACCTGTACTACATGGGTTATGCAAACCACAACTACAGATGAGGCAATTCATCTTCGAATGCATGACTATCCTGTGTATGAATTAAATCCTGGTAATTTCGTGTTTCATAAATGAGTACAATGTTTATCCATTAAATCAGAATGAAGATAGGCCCTAATGGTCAGTATAATTTTGTCATGCCATTTTACTACTCGCGCGAATCCTTACACATCATAGGCACTTTTGATTATTCATATTTCATGCCTATGTCCACATTACACACATAAATGGACATACGCAATTATGACTCTTCGTAAATGACAGATTCGAATTTTTTATTCTTCAGATCCTGTACATAGGCATTTTTGAATCTCTGCGAATTGAGCATTTATGAAAAACGGCCACAGACACGTAGCAACGTTGCCATGGCAACCAATATTTTTTCTCAAGGTGCCCCCTCTGGTATATTTTCAGAAAATTTGAAAAAGTCAAAATTGTCAATTTTGGAGATACGCACTTTTGATTCTAAGCCGACGATATGTAGCCTATATCTCGCCCCTGGGATAAGCATACATTATCAGGCTTTAGCATGTACGTCGTGTAGGCCTAGTCTATGTACACATTACATGTAGGCTAGATCCCGGCAGCGAGATATTTACATGATGTCATATAGTCTATAACCCATCCAGGGATCCATCCTGCCTACATGCAAATCCGTATGTGTAGTCCCTATCATAGATCTAGACATGCGAAGTTGTGGTGTAGTTGGGCTGCTCAGTAGACACCTAGTCCTACTGGCTTGCAGTTAGCCTACGTATCACTCAATAAAATTATTTCTGTGAATAATTGCATCAAACAAGAGGACGCGCGACTGTTCTCCCGCAAAATCCGGTAGACCTAGCCAAAAATGTAAGTCCAAATTTCAGCCCGAGTGGAAGGCAGAATTTCCGCGGGTGAAGGAAAGTCCACATGGTATTCATGCAGCCACATGTAGGCCCTACCACGTGCAACCTGGAGTTCCAAGTGTCGGCAGGTGGGTATAACATGGAGCTTGATTTCATAGAAGAATTTAGCCAGAAAATTATATTATTGGGGGCCTACAGGCGAGCAAAGATCGTTATGAGCCATTATTTATAAACTTGTGATCCCAAGATGAGAGATTTAAAATTATAAAATATCTCAGAACTACAAAATTAAGATTTCATCTTATATACCGTTTAAGGATACAGAAAACTGATTGGCAGTTTTCAATTGCATAATTATCGCAATTTGACTGAGACAACCTCCTAGAAAATGAATAAATTAGCCTTTGTCAACACAGTAACAAACAGTTATGACATGTTTACTTAGCAAAACATATTTGGCGTTTTCCTGTTTAAATGTTTAACATTCTCAGCATACATCTCTGGGGATGAATATATTTGGTATAGTGAAATTATACAATTGGGGAAGGAATTGATTTTTAAAGCCGATGAGAATTGTTTCATTCTAACAGTTTTAAAATATGTCAGATCTGAATGGCACTGTTCAATGTGTAAAATTGTTACTGTGTGTTGTAAAATAAACGTTAATCTAAAACCAATTGAGTGGTGGGTATCGGTAATTGTTTGATATATGAATTATGGCCTTGTCACTGTGTTGACATTTGACACATTTAAAGGACGCACCATTAGATATCTGGGGGAGGGGGGGGCTAGAGTTTTTGTGGGTACCAAACTTTTTTTTTTACCTCCGCAAGAAGACAATCTTTTTTTTTGCGATGAACGACCGACAGTTTATTAATGAAAATGAAATATATTTTTTTTGTCGTGTGCCTCCCCTATTATGTAGGCCTACGTTACCATTTGGTGTTTTTTCTTCTCAACATATTTTTCATCAATTTCAACAACAAACTTTTTTTTCTGCCCACATTTTCAACAAATTTTTTTTCTGGTATTCGTGGCGACAAACTCTTTTTTTCATTTTTTTTCTAGCACCCCCCCCCCCCCCCCAGATATCAAATGGTGCGTCCCTAAGTCACAAATGCGCAACCACAGAAAATAAATCAGATTTTGTATTTAACCTGAAATGTAGTTCATATAGGTTGTCATCACATAGAAATAGTTTAAAAATTATTTTTTAAAAATATGCATATAAATTTTAATGATGGACAGGTAATTTCACATTTTCTGTAGAATGGCTCTTATAACACGACCCTTGGGGTCCAATAACTCAAGTCGTGTTGTAGGCCTAAGTGAATTGTAGCCTAACTATACAAGACGGTATCGATCAAATAACGATAAAAAATTATCATAATGCCAAATGGTCATATTTGCATGTTTCCAAGACCTATTACAATTATATTGATCAATTATTGACCGCACTACGACGTTCCAACAATCGTTACACTGGGTCAATGCACGACATTAAGCACGTGGTGTTGTATATCGGTGGTGTGCCGACATTGAAAACCATATGTGGGCCACGGCCCCGTGGAAGCTAGTGGACAATTATATAATAATATGCAGGCTAATAGGTGATTCCTGCAAATATATTATTGCATTATATCATATTTAAAGTATTTCACTTTACTACACTTACACAATAAAACTATTGTCAACAGGTGGAAAAAATGATGTAAGCCGACATTCCAAATGTGAAAGCCACAAGGCTGCGGCCAGGGCGTCGACAAGCAGTGCCTCAATGACACAATTTTTTGTAAAAAAAGGGACATCTGAGGCAACATCAGTCATCCAATCTGAAACAATGTTTGCTGACTTTATTGTGCAGCATAACCTTTCTTTTGCCACAGCGGATCACTTTTGCAAGAACGTGAGCAAGATGTTCCCAGATTCCACTATTGCAAAGAAATTTTCTTGTGGCAAAACGAAGACCACCCAGATCGTCAAGGGTATGTAAATCAGAGGTGGATTTTAGGCAATTCTAGACGTTCAATAAACAACACTTTTGAAAACGGAACAGTTGTTTTGACCAGCAACGTTCTGTAATGAGGGGCAGTCTAGATTCTAGATCCAGTATCGTTCAGCGTATCGAGCCGTTTACGGTTACTTTGTTACGGATTGATATGTATTGGTTCGGGGTTAGCTTATTTCATATTCTATTCCCCCCTTATTATCAGAAGGGCTTTACAATTTTACGGCATGATAAAGAAAAAAATGGCCGAGATATCGCTCTCTACAAAGCGATGATAGGCTGATTAATTGAAATTTATACTGCAATTGCTATGGGTTCGTGGTTGGCTCGTTTCTTATTATATCTTTGTAAGTTTTCTGTACGGAACATCATTTCTGGGTACGGAACGCCGGATTATTTTGGTGGTGCTCCGTATGAACACCATTATTATTATTTTTTTAATCTCCCCCTGTAAATGAACTATAATCCTGCGCTTTCCATTCTTGGTGTATAAACCTCCTAATAATATTTGTAGTATTCAGTTTCGATTTGCTTTTAATTATGTATGTCAATCCGGATAACTTTATGTTCTCCATTTGATTTCAACAGGAGCCCTTGCTCCTCGTGCCATCGCTCAAGTTGTCAAGCAGTGTCAGTCATCTCCATTCAGTCTCATGTGTGACGAAAGTAATGACACCAACTCCAACAAGCAATTTGTTCTGCTGCAATTTGTTCTGCTTGTTCGCGTCTATAGCGAGGAATGCCTGAAGGTGCAGACCAAATTTATTGACATGCCAGTCTGCAATATTGGAACTGCTAATAACTTGTTTTTGTGCATCGAAGAAACTTTCAGGTAATTCCTTTTGAATAAACTAAACATATTTATACCTACAAAATTGAAAACAAAAATCAAAACATGATGATTGTGAATCGTTATTTTGAATTGCAGAACTCTCCATATTCCATATGCAAACTTATTGGCATATAATTCAGACAACTGCAACACAATGAAGGGGAAGAATAACTCACTCCTGACAAGGCTGCAAGACGCTCAACCACACCTTGTAGACATGGGATGTATTTGTCACTTAGTCAACTTGGCTACTGGCCAAGGGGTTAAAAAACTCCCCTTCTCACCGGATGACCTTCTAGTGGACATTTATTACCACTTCCTCCACAGGTTGGCTTCATGTCCATTCCTCTAGCTAAACTACCTTTCCTATGCAGCGTATGCATCTACAATACTAGTAGGCATACATATGGTTTAATTATTAAACTCTTAAATTGTAACTTATAATAGTTTCATTGATTGTCTGTTTCATTTAAACAGTTCCAAGCGCAGGGAGGTGTATGCCGAATTTCAGAACTTCTGTGATGTAGATCCAGCGAAAATCCTGAAGCACTGCACCACAAGATGGCTCAGTTTACTTCGTTGTGTCGAAAGGACCATCCACCAATGGGATGCACTTCAGGCGTATTTTGAGAGCCATGAAGATGTTGAAAAGAAGGGACGGGTGCAGAGGGTCAGCAAGCAGCTTAGTTCGAAGTCAACTAAGTTGTACTTCTATTTCCTACAGTTTGCTCTCAAGCCACTAGCGGACTTCAACACTCTATTTCAGGTCCTACAGCTCTTATCGGTATTTTGATCTATGAAACGTAAATGAATTGTAATTTTGTTCATATATATAGGATTTGTACCTGATCCATGGACCGCATTCTTTTTCAGTCAGAGGATGTTATGATCCACTTAATCTTTCCGGAGATGGAGCGGCTGCTGAAGAGGATTCTAGGGTGCATCCTTCCAATTTCCACCATCCGTGAAGCCTCTCAAGATCTCAGCAAACTGAAGGTCAATTCATCCCCAATGCTGGATGATGAGGATATAAACCTTGGCGCCCAGGTCCGATCATTTATTGAGATAAACTTGGAGGATGGTAGCCTAGCAGATGATACTGTAAATATTTTCTACAGGTTAGTTGATTTGAAACAAACAGTGCTCTTTCCTGTAATCGTCTGATCAAGTATTTGTTACTGTTAATAATGATTACAAACATTAACTTTCAGTTCTGCCAGGAACTTCTTCTCAGCTGTAGCTGAAAAGATGATCAAATCATTTCCGCTGAAGAACATACTGCTAAAACAAATGTCTATCCTCAAGCCTGAAACCCGAGATCAGCACAAGGCCAACACGGGTGAGATTTTTTATAGTCTGTTGGAGTTGTAGGAATATAAAAAAATTATTAAAGATCATCAGCGTCTAAATACATATGCTCATCATATCTAACTTCAATTATGTACTCCTAATTATGTGTTTATAGTTGTGCAACTGGCACGACAACTTCCTCAAGTAGTGCAGTGTGAGCATCTCGAGAATCTTGGGCAGGAGTGGCTTGACTATCAGCTAATGGAGGATGCTGAGCTACCTACGCAGGAACCACTAGACCACTTCTGGGGTACTGTCAGCAAGCTAAAGCTTGCAGATGGGACCACCAGGTTTCCAACTCTGGGAAAGCTGATGAAGGCCCTTATGTGCATTCCACATAGCAATGCAAGCAGCGAAAGAGCCTTCTCCATGATGAAGAAAGTGACAACAGAATTCCGTTCTGAGTTGGGCCAGGACACTTTATGTGCCATCATGGCTCTCAAGTACAACGGACATGAGTGCTGCCATCCAAATTTGTTTAAGGATGAAGATTTGCTGAAAAAGGCCAAGAGTGCAACATATTTGTATAATAAGGAACACAAGTCAACTTAAATAAAAGTGTAATATTTGTATTAGTTGTTTTCAGTTATATTCTTCACGTATAGGCCTACATATCAAACATTACCTAAGAACATAAAAAAGATTGGCTAATACAGACACAATGATTGATAATTCATAAATATCTGCCAATGATAAAAAAGATTTTTTTTCTTCACGAGATCAGACAAGTCCAAATTTGATGTTTGGCCTTGATAATAAGAAAAAAAATAAGAAGAAAATTAAAATAAATAACTTTAGAATTCATTAGCAAAAGGTGTCAGGAAACAGCAGGAATGTCTTTAGAAAAGACTTAGAACCCCTGAGCTTCCGGGGGCCTGGGCGGCCCCCGGACCCCTCGCCTAAATGAGTGTACGCAAAACCAGATAAAATCTCCCTGTTTCGTATTTCTTAATGTTGACAGGTATGCTGTCAGTGAAAAAGCCATGAGAGGACTGTTGCACAGGTTATCCCCCTGGGGAATAACAAACCTATACCCACCATTATATAGTGCACACAATTTGGTCCCTCTAAATCTTCATAGCTGTATCAGTCGGGGAAAAAAAGCTTGTATTTGGTACAATACAATCATTAGTATGAGATAATAGATTATATGTTAACGATCTTTATACAAGGAATGCTTTACAAAGTTATTAAGTATAAGGCATAGTTATATTAGGCATCCCCTTCGCCACAGTGTAGCGTGGGCCGTTCAGTAAGAGCGCATGCAGAGGGGTGCTTAATTTTGATAACAAGTACAAGCACGCCAACACTCTGGCAAGAGCTTGGCAAGTCGTTGCCAAATTAGACATCCCCCTCGTCCCGTGCAAGCTGGCTTGTATGAACAAACCAATACCATGGCAAACAATTTATATTTACTATTGGGCCCACACTTCATTATCGATTGTCTGTATAAAAATTACTACTAAGGTTGCGATAGACATAAATTAAAATTAGTTATAATTTTAGAAAAAAGTAATATAAAAAATACTTTGTCATGTCCTTTTCTGATAGGAAAATTATATTCCACCGTTTACATTACGCAATGATATGTTATTCCAGGGACTGTCTGTGCATAGGCCTATATATGGGTAAAACCAAAAATTTGGGTAATTTTGTAGCATCAAAAATGGCAGTGGGGTGACCAACAAAGAGGAGGAAAACTACTTGATGGGTTTGATGCACTGATCCCAATAGAGCATAAAAAAGTCACCGGCTGCGCTAGAAATTTTTTTTTCGCTTTAAAAACGTCATTTTAAAAAAGTTGCAACATTCATTTACTACTCCGTTACCAAATCCAAACCATTTCAAAAATGATGTTACTTTGTTTAGCTTCACATCACACTTTTAAACGTGATATCCTTATTGAACACTGTAAAAAAAGAAAGTTTCAAAACACTTGAAATAGAGTTACACACATGCTTTAGGTGTTTCGACACACCACATTTGGTTGTTGCTTGATTCGTTTTTCAAAACACTAAAATTTGTTTCAAAGAACGTAAAATGGAGTAACACACATGCGTTAGGTGTTTCGATATCCCACATTTGGATGTTGATCGATATGTGTTTCAAAACACCAACATGTGTTTCAAAAAACCTAAAATGGAGTTGCGCACATGCGTTAGGTCTTTCAATACCCCACATTTAGATGATGCTTGCTACATGTGTTTCAAAACACCAAAATGTGTTTCAGATACAAGAGGACCCCTTATTCACGTAACAAATTATATCAATCAGCAATTAGGTGAAGATAACCTGGACCTCCATCAGAGTAACATTCAGGGGAGAAAATATTAGACATTGTTTTTTTTCAGTTATAGTGCCTAGGTTTAGTGCCTGTTCACATGGCAAATCTGATTTACTGGTCTTTTTATGCTTTGGATGCCATACTTTACAGTTGTCATTATGCGGTGCATTTTAACAGTTCGGTTTACTTTATAATGTGTGCACGAAGGAAAGATATCGGCCGCAATAAAACTCGAGTCAACCACGCTAAGAATTAGCTATCCTGGCGCCATAATATTGCCGGAAGTCGAGCAAGTACCAGGAGTTTACAGGTTAGTTATTAATATCTGCACCCCTACCCCCCCCCCCCCCCCCACCCCCATTGTATTGAATAATAGCTACAAACCCTGACTATGCAAGTTATTTAATCTTATGCACTGTTTCTGATCAGATTTAACCCTTTCCATACTGAACCCGGATTGCCACTATCCACTTAGACATATGTATGTGCGGCTATTGGACCAATTCACTGCTGGTGACACTACTGACTGGGCTCTCCTGGTGACATTTCAATTCACTGCTAGTGACACTACTGACTGGGCTCTCCTGGTGACATTTCAATTCACTGCTGGTGACACTACTGACTGGGTTCTCCTGGTGACACTTTAATGCGCTGCTGGTGACACTACTGACTGGGTTCTCCTGGTGACATTTCAATTCACTGCTGGTGACACTACTGACTGGGCTCTCCTGGTAACATTTCAATTCACTGCTGGTGACACTACTGACTGGGTTCTCCTGGTAACATTTCAATTCACTGCTGGTGACACTACTGACTGGGCTCTGCTGGTGACATTTTAAGTCACTGCTGGTGACACTACCGACCGTTGCCTTTCGCGCTAGAGTTCGGGGTACGGTTTCCGGTCTCGGCCTTTTTGAAAGAAACAAAAATGTTTCTTTCCCATCCACGTGTGAAAGTCAGTATTGTGGGAACCCTTTGTGACCGAGAGGTAGCGTGCTCGGCCTCAGACCACCAGGGCTCGAATTTCGAATCCTGTGTCTGGAAAACAGTGTCATCTCATTCATCTCACCATCCTCAGGAGGTTCTTCTGGCCCAGTTTAGCCTATATGTGCACAAAGGTGGCCTTAAGCCCGATTCATTTCATTCCATTTACTACTGACTGGGTTCTCCTGGTGACATTTCAATTCACTGCTGGTGACTCTACTGACTGGGTTCTCTTGGTGAAATTTCAATTCACTGCTGGTGTCACTATTGACTGGATTCTCCTGGTGACATGTCAATGGCACAATGCCATGCTGGTAACACAACTGACTGGGCTCTCCTGGTGACATTTCAATTCACTGCTGGTGACACTACTGACTGGGTTCTCCTGGTGACACTTCAATGCGCTGCTGATGACACTAGGCTACTGACTGGGTTCTCCTGGTGACATTTCAATTCACTGCTGGTGACACAACTGACTGGGCTCTCCTGGTGACATTTCAATTCACTGCTGGTGACACTACTGACTGGGTTCTCCTGGTGACATTTCAATTCACTGCTGGTTACACTACTGACTGGGTTCTCGTGGTGACATTTCAATTCACTGCTGGTGACACCACTGACTGGGTTCTCCTGGTGACATTTCAATTCACTGCTGGTGACACTACTGACTGGGTTCTCCTGGTGACATTTCAATTCACTGCTGGGCAATTCCATGAAAGTGTCAACCCAGGTGTGAAAATTTTAAAATGGCCTGATTCCCATTTTCATATCTTAATTTCATAGACAACTTGTCAAATTTTGAGAATCAATAATTGTTTGGCCAGGAGACAGAACTACAATAATGTAAAATCGCGCTAATCTTGAACATTTAAACACTATTTGGCATTGGTAACATATTACACAATTTGACACCTGTTTGTATTATTTGCACTGTGACATAAGAAATGCCATCAGTAGGAAATATTTAGTGTTTGTTCATCAGTAGAAGATGTCTGTTGAAAACAATATATATGTTGATGACTGTACTCGTCTTCAACATGGGTTTTCAGGTGTGACAATTCTGTGTTAAAATGATAAAAACGAATATGTACGTCCGACACCAAATATTATCAAAATGTTTTTTTTCAAGTAGACAAACCACATCCAGTGTTCTAAAATTCCTTATGCAAAACAAAACTGGATCCATTACCCCAGCTATGCAACATGGAGTCACTGTGATGGTTGCCTGTTTAATTATCGCCATGCGAACAAGCGTACATCCGACACTTTTGTAATGTACGTCCGACACCTTGTGTCAATCACAAGGCTGTTTAGTATACTCATGCCCACTAAATGGCTCAATAAGCCACATGTCAGTTTATTATGAGGTAATGGATAGATATAATATCAGAAAGAGAAATTATTCATCAATTGTGAATGGCAAAATAGTGTAAAGTTTGCGTAAGAGAATTAGCTTGTACGTCCGACACCAAAATAGCAAATTATATTATTTTTTAGATATGATAGTTGGATATCTACTTTAATTTATCTAATATGTTGAATACAAATAGTACCCTTAATGCAAATATGCAATCAGAATTGCATGCAATAGTACAAATGCTGCATGTTGAAAATGCAACTCACTGTGCACAGGCCAAACACGATATTTGTGTACGTCCGACACCATGTACAACACTGCATCTCTGTTGACATGGTCAAGGTCTTTTAATTCTTGATGAATATTCTCAAGAATCTGGGAGTCCAGATACAGCACACAGATCGTGATAAAATTATGTAAAGAGTGCTGAATGACCATTCAACTGCATTTTGATGAATAAATGTGGTGCCCTGTTGATAATTTAAGCCATTGAATAGACAATATGATCCAGCCAAAGTCGCCAAATACACTGGAATTCGGCACCACTGCTAACGTTCAGGAGAACTGCTAGCTTGATGAATGTTCATGAACATGGTGAATGAATGCATCCCTCTATATTTACCAACCAAGAAAACACTAATTGGCATTATTAAGGGCCTAACATCTAAACTAATGGTACTTCATCGACTATTGAACATCGATAATTAATGATGTCTGGGAGAAGTCACCCGACATACCTGTCAATAGATAACGGAGATAGAATCATGTAAAAAACCTTGGACCATGCCCAGTTAGCCTGGGCAGCATCAAGGCTGATTTGTAAAACACTCACTTGCCATTTTAATTTTATAAATTACAGTTTTTATATTTTTACAAACTAAAATCCAGCTGAAAAGTGATGTTAACTTAGCACTATATACTTCACTCTTACCTAACACAGTTATGATAAGGTTATGGCATGGCCAATTACTGCTATTATTATACATCTTATACTTATATATTGATATATTATGTAATTTTGTATGCCAACCCCTCAAAATGATTGTTAAAAAGCATTTGCAACATTTTTTACCCTGCTTATGGGTGTTGCAGGATGAACAAAATCCTTAATTTCAGAAATGTACGTCCGACACCAAGTAAGTGTACGTCCGACACCAAAGATATCCAATAATTTCTAGAACAATTAAAATGAAAATAAAAAATATTTTATATGTAATAATAAGACAACACTATCCTCTATCAGTATCAGGCCACATTGTTATGCTGTCACCCAAGGATTCAGACAGATATGGTACTGAAGATTTTTTTTACAAAATATCAATTTGTCTGCGTACGTCCGACACCACCCTTATATTGGCTCATAGCTGATATGTGTGAATGACATAAAATATGTAAATGTCCCACATGATACAGTGAGGTGGTGTGTATAAAATAGCAACAACCTAATATTATTCTCATTCCCAGTTGGGGCACCAGGCATAAAATAAGTGTCCGAAACGCACGTCCGACACCGTGGAATTGCCCTGCTGGTGACACTACTGACTGGGCTCTCCTGGTGACATTTCAATTCACTGCTGGTGACACTACTGACTGGGTTCTCCTGGTGACATTTCAATTCACTGCTGGTGACACCACTGACTGGGTTCTCCTGGTGACATTTCAATTCACTGCTGGTGACACTACTGACTGGGTTCTCCTGGTGACATTTCAATTCACTGCTGGTGACACCACTGACTGGGTTCTCCTGGTGACATTTCAATTCACTGCTGGTGACACTACTGACTGGGTTCTCCTGGTGACATTTCAATTCACTGCTGGTGACACCACTGACTGGGCTCTCCTGGTGACATTTCAATTCACTGCTGGTGACACTACTGACTGGGCTCTCCTGGTGACATTTCAATTCACTGCTGGTGACACTACTGACTGGGCTCTCCTGGTGACATTTCAATTCACTGCTGGTGACACTACTGACTGGGTTCTCCTGGTGACATTTCAATTCACTGCTGGTGACACCACTGACTGGGTTCTCCTGGTGACATTTCAATTCACTGCTGGTGACACTACTGACTGGGCTCTCCTGGTGACATTTCAATTCACTGCTGGTGACACTACTGACTGGGTTCTCCTGGTGACATTTCAATTCACTGCTGGTGACACCACTGACTGGGTTCTCCTGGTGACATTTCAATTCACTGCTGGTGACACTACTGACTGTGTTCTCCTGGTGACATTTCAATTCACTGCTGGGGACACTACTGACTGGGCTCTCCTGGTGACATTTCAATTCACTGCTGGTGACACTACTGACTGGGTTCTACTGGGGACTTTGTACATTTGTGACGTCACAATTGAATAACAAATTGTAGTTAAATAAAACACTGCCTACAATTCTGACCGGACTCACTTGAGCATTGGCGGTCGAGATGATCAGATCGTCGCCATGGCAAAAGCTTTAGGACATGCTTCAGTACAGTATTAACATAATTTATGCCTGGGATTTAAAACGGGGACTGCTCAATCACACAGTCGCTCACCTGCCCTGGTCTTTATCAATGGCAGTGCCTGAAAAGTTAGACAGTCATTAGGCCTAAGATTAATAATTTTATTATTAATTCCTGGATGAAATAGATAAGGTCTAGACTATTCTAGCCTCTATCTCCCGCTCTCGATTTCATAGTTTGTCTGACGCGACGCCGACGGCGGTGGAGGATGGTGCAATTAGCACACTCCTATAAATAATTACTCGTGACTCTTATGCTGCCAAGAAAAATTTACTTATATATTATTTAATATTCGTTACCCTTATGCTGCTGCATTGCTTGTATTTTTCATTCATTTGAAGCTGGAATTGCTAACGATATTTTCAGCTTCAAGCAAACAAAAATAATAATATTTATGAAAAATAGACATCTCCCAAATTGACAAATTTCATTAACTGAGCATCTACAAACAACTATTTAGATCTAAAATATGCATGACACCGTATAGGCCTATATATAGGCCTATATATACGAGCAGCACAAGTGTTAATGTGGTTATTGTTAATTCGGCTCGATTTATTTTTCAGATTATTGAAGAACGGTTTCGTCTGCCTCCGTCATCCGAGATGCATATACCTACAGACTGGGGTGAATATATTGATTTTGAAGAAATTAATCAATTGTAGGACAAAATGAAACTGAAGATTTCTCCTCTGTCAGGGCCTATATCTGCCGGTACATCTGTCGCTTTTACTAGAAAAAAACTCATCAATTCCAATTGCATCATCATTGATGTCCGTGAACAATCCTAGGACTGTTTACAAAGGATTGTCTTATTCAGGAATATATATGAACTCGTGTCTGGTGAAGATGGTAGGCCATACACGTTGCATGGCGCTCAGGAAAAGTTTTTCGCAAGGCAGATTCCCTGATCAACCTGGCTCGGGATGCTGTGGAGGCCGATGAAAAAAAAAACAGCAATACACTTAGGCCTATATCTTGGATGCCATACAACTTATTTCAAATAATATAAATGCCCTTGGAGATGAAAGCAGACAAGAGGTGTCGGCACAGCAGAGGTGTCGGCATTAGGCACAATACTAATGCTACCTTCTCAAAGATGCGACTGAAACGCTGTACAGGTTTTATCAGGTGATTTTACATTTTATATTATTTCTTTTTTTATGAACACCACTTATAATTATTAGCTATGTCTTTACATTTTTGTCACACATCCTCAGCAAAATGATCCCGTAAAATGATATCCAAAATATACAAATAAATTCGCTTTAGAAATTTAAATGACAGCAACAAGCAACGCAATTGCTGTGTTTTGATATTATAACCAGTAAACAAAAGCATAGGAAACTGAGAAGGTGCTCTTCTCCTTTTAATCATGGGTCAAAAAATTTACATCAATGATCATTTATTGTGATGTGCATCATCAAGGGGGGGGGGGGTGCGGGGGCATGCTCACGCGACTTTGTTTTAAACCCTTGTGCTGCTAAGTCAGAATATATACGTTTCAAGCAAATTTTAGACTAAATAAAATAACATTTGGAAGATGTCTATTTTTTGGAAATAATATTATTTTCATTTGAAGCAGGAAATTGCGTTAGCAATTTGCGTTAGCAATTGAGCTTCAAATGAATGAAAAATACTCACAAACAATTAAGCAGCACAGGGATTAATATAAAAACCCATATTGCGCATTTCCTGCCTACACATAAATTGTGTTTTTAATTTCTGCTGAGTTTTTACTCTTTAAAGTGCTAAATCAATCCATATTATTACGATCACGTGCCATTTTGTATTTATGTGTCTACCACTGAATATATGTCATGATGTTGAGCAATTTAATACATGCTTTTTCAATGAAAAGGAACGTATATTTCAACATGAATAGTTATAGGGGAGACCGGGGCTAACTGGGACATATTATTACGCTCACGTGCCATTTTGTATTTATGTGTCTACCACTGAATAGATGTCATGATGTTGAGCAATTTAATACATGCTTTTTGAATGAAAAAGAACGTATATTTCAACAGGAATAGTTATAGGGGAGACCGGGGCTAACTGGGACACTTTTATCATTTATCGCCCTGGGGCAGTCAATAATAGAGTTAGAGATTCAAAACAATCATTCAACCTAGGTGTGATATTTGGTATTGTCACAAGGGCCTTTAATAAATGACAACTAAAACCTATTCAGATTTGGTGAATTAAAAAAAAAATTATGTCCCAGTTTGCCCCGTATACGGGGCTAAGTAGGACAAGGCCAGGGGCTAACTGGGACACTCCTAAAATTTCAGCAATTTAGGATCTATAGAGATTAAACAAGGTATACTGCATCCTGTGATGATTACAAATAGTTTGAAGAGGGTGAGCTGTAAATAAACATATATATGCCGTTTAAACACAAAGGTTTAAAGTGCAACAAAATAATGCAGAAAATAACAGCTGATCCCCGATGCACTATAGGCCTAATGTGTTGATACTACGTAACACCCACATTGTGTCCATCCCCAATACATACAATCTAAAGTAGGCCTAACAAATGTTAATTAAGTTGCGCAAACATATATTTAGGTCACATGTCAGTACCGACAGGGGTTAAGTGGGCCACAATGCGCTATTACAACTGGGGCAAACTGGGACACACCGGGGCTAACTGGGACTGTCGCAGTTAGCCCCGCCAGAATTGTCCTAGTTAGCCCCGGGTTGACCTTTTATGAAAAATATGACCTGGCATGTGGGTATGGTACAGCATCGAACATCTAATAATTGTAAATTAGGCAGTAAATATGAGTGTTTTCAGTGATATATTTCAGTATAATACAACTATAGTAATTTAAGTTTTATAAGATTCGTAATTGTGACGTGAAAAAATACTTAAAAGGCAAAAAAATACATTTAGTTTTGCCTGCTCACACAACTCTGCCAGTTCCACTGGGATTGTAGTTCAAGTGGAAGGGGGTATCCCTCCATTCTTGAAAACGAGGCCACTGATATTGTCATATCATGGAATTTCCTATTAGAGGCCTGTCCGAGTTAGCCCCTTGTCTCAGTTAGCCCCGGTCTCCCCTACTAACATGAATAAATTCCGTTTTGCGAATGTGAGCTCACAAAAAATATCATGGCGTTTCCTAGCTGACTGACTTGACAAAGGATTCATTAATGATTTCGAGTGTAATTTCAAGTATTTAATAAGCTATATTATATGCCAGGACAGAAGTATGCATTCTACTAAAGATTGTAGATAATGCTGTTTTGGGGTATGCCTGAACAACCAAAGACAGTTGTGGATCCAGGAATTGACAGACGACGAGGATACACAATTTTTTTCACAATAATTTATATAAACGACAGCTGGCACATCCAGCCTCCTATATGCTCTAGAGGGTCCTGGGGCATGCCCCGCCCCCATCTGAATAAAATGAAATCTAAGGCTTAAAATGATGCATTCTAGAGCATATATTTAGGCCAATATATGTTCTTTATTTAGGTAATTATTCATGTTGCCCAAATAGTGGCACGTAATTTTTTGCCACACATCCAGCCTTTAACGTAACAATATTGCTTCAGATGTAATATTAAGTCAAACTAGAAGGGGAATTTGATACATGTATGCGTCAATTGTATGCCTCCGCCATCACATGAGGCCTATGTAGGCTTACTCTATCAACTCTCCCCCCCCCCCTGACCTGGAGTTTTCTGAGATATCGTAATGACAATATTTGATAACAAAAAAGCTCAAGATCACTATATTTGAATTTGAGATACAGTTTTATCAGTTCTATCAATTGTATGGATACTAAAGCGATACAAATTGTATGAACCAAGATTTATCATCAAATCGTTTTCCTTTATTAGCTATTGGCCTTGAAAAATAGGTAAATGTCACCCATCTTTAAACTTGACCTTGAGTTTCATCATATGAATCACTGGTATTAATATGGAAGTAATAGGGCCTACAAATTGTAGGTGTGGAGCTTTCGTGACGACAACCATTTTCCTTTACAATATTTTTATTGTACGACTACATTTAGAAAGGGGTATGATAGACATAAGAAATCAGGTGGCTGATGAAGCCTAAATTCATTATGCGTTATTCTGTCCCTCATTTTAGACCTAAGATGAACTTAAGAGAAATCATCCATTGCGCCAAGGAGAACGAACGTGATTTGATACATTCGTAGATCCGAATCCTATCCTAGAGGCCTACGTACTCAGTTACTGCCTAAATCAGTTGGTTGGGATCAATGACTTTTGCACCTAAAGTAGACAATAAATCATTCTGCTGAAAAAATAGACCACTGCGCAGCGAATTCTTGCATTGTGCCAGGAAATATCTGCAGGGATTTTGACCTTGCGGGGGTCGATTGAGATTGGTCTTTATCTTAACCCAGGTGAATTTTTTACTAAGAATAAGGCATGATTTGAAAATTCCATGGGGGGGGGGGGAGCTGCCCATCAGCCCCATCCGCAGTCCACAGTCCCGATCTGAGATGACACATTTTAAATTTAATTTAACCACTAACTTACCACACGATTTCCAGAAACAAGAGTCCATGAGATAAGAAGATACCTTTAAGTATCAAGCGTTATAATTAAACCGTTTTTAGGGACAAAAATCACAATGGATAGGTCTGTGTCGTAATAACACGATGCATGTATGGACGATGTAGGCCTATATAATAAGGAAACTCAACCTTATATTATCACCTCACCTCATAATTATACGTCATTAAACGGTTTGGTAAATTTTCCAATCAGTCACAATGGTAACTAAATGTAAAATAAATGTCCAATATCACCCTAGCAAAACACGAGACAAATCTCAATACAAATGTTCTCATTAATTGAAAGTAATTTTTAGTGCCAGAAATGGTATAGGGCCTATAACAACATTCCTGAAGTTTCAATTATGTCGATTAGTGGAGGAGGAAATCCGAAAATTTACGTTATTTAAGGAGTTAGTTGACACTTAAATTCCTAGAGACAAATAATAAATTGCTGCAAATGTATGAACTTCTAGTTTTACGAAGCATGAACAGTTTTTGCGGCAAGTGGTCGAGTTTTTCATAAAACGTGCATATGTGATGTCATGTCGTGATGGTTGTGACGTCACTTTTTCACCAATTTCTACTGGATATTTATACAGGTGGATCATTTATCAGCTGCCTAGGGGGCCATCGATGATATTTTAATTGTGACATGTTGTATGAAATAGTAATGACGTCATAGTTATGAATTATGAACATATGTATACAAAAAACATAAATAGACATCTCATACATATCTTAGATAGAAGTAATAGACGACAGTGAGTTTTTGGCAACAATCTTATGAATATAAGCTTATATATTTTTATGAATTTATTGATGAATTTATGTGATTTCTTCTGAAAATCTTTTGTTTTGTGTGGTACATTATATATTGCCATTGTATTCTAGTTATTACTTTAGTCAGGAGATCACTTTTGGGAGAGATAATAGGCTAAATTTCCCACCTCTACCCCTTGGGCAAAGGGAGCCAGGGCAAAGGGGGGCAGGCCATTTCAATACAAAGACCATACAGCATGGCCCCCTTTGCCCTCTACCTTACAATGGGTAGATATTTCACATACTAATCCCAGTGAACGAAAGTATTTAGTATATTACTTAGTACTTAGTATGTCCAACAAAGCATGTCACCATATACATCAAATGAAAGGTTTTTATCATATCTGTTTTATCAGGCTTACTTCAATGTACTTGTCTTTCAAAAAAATAGAAAGTACCAAGGTGGGGGCAACCTGCGTGCAGGTTGTACTTCCATAGAGTGAGAACGAATACAACTGAAGTCTCTACAGGGTGGGTGGGGGTGGCCCCCTTTGCTCAATGCGCTGGCCCCCTTTGCCCAAGTTATTGAGAGCAAATCTATTTGGCTTACAATTAAAATAAGGTATCCTTAAAACACTAAGTGAGTCTCTTATATGTATCTACATTGCATGTACCTAACATAGAACAGTCATTCGTTTTAAAATAGTTCGAATATTCTTCTTAAATACCATTGAAACGTTAAATGGCCCCTTTGCCCGCCCTTCCCTTAGTCATTTTCAATTTATGTATCCCAGATTGATACAAGTTTCAAATTTAGCACAGAGCAAGGTTTTGACAGACTAAATACAATTTTGGTCTCAACCTAAAAAATTTGCGGGTTAATAAACTCAAAATGGCCGCCAAATTGGCCGCCATCAAGAAATGAGAATTTCAAAACTTTACAAATAAAAGTCACAAAGAATCATATAATACCTCGTTTTGTAGTGTTTTCGCGTCACGAAACAGTTCGGGAGGGATTTGTTTTGTACAAGGTCAATGTCACCCAAAAAAAGTCCTTTTCACGGTCAAATATGACTTAAAAATGAAAAAAAGGAAAAATCATAGTCAATCTAAACGTATTTATTAAATTTATTTGTTTTTCCATTCTCGTATTATGTATAGTTCATTTCTTAGTCACCCTGTCCCAGAGTGAGGCGAGAGCATGTACCATAGCAAACACAGAGAGCCGAACAAACAAATCCCCAAATACAACAAGAACAGTTGCCTGCACAACGCTTCTGGCCCTTCAATACTTAAAACATATATCGACACTAAAATGAAATGAAATCTAAAGGTAATATTTCTGATAAACGTCACAGTATTTTACTGTATTACATCTAACCTTTATCTCATAAATTACCTGCTACATCATTTTATAATGTGATATTTCCCTATCATTTACTGTATCACACATACATACAATCATTTCTATATAGCTGGAATTGGTGACGTGATTGTCAGCTTTAAATGACGTCGCGTCAGTTTTCAGACACATTATTTGATCATTGCCGAAACGTACCAGCGCGACGACGTACGCGAGCGCGATAGGCATCGCGACCATTTTCAAAACTGTTACATTTTCGTCACGCCAGTTGGAATGAATCGGAATGGAATGAATCGGACTTTAGGCCACCTTTGTCTACATATAGGCAAAACTGGGCCAGGAGAACCTCCTGAGGATGGTGAGATGAATGAGATGACACTGTCCTCCAGACACAGTATTCGAAATTCGAGCCCTGGCGGTCTGAGGCCGAGCACACTACCTCTCGGTCACGTAGGCTCCCCACAATACTGAGTTTTACACGTGGATGGGGGAGAAACATTTTTGTTTCTTTCAAACCGCCGAGACCGGGAACCGAACCCCGAACTCTAGCGTGAAAGGCAGCGGTGCTAACCACTACCCTAGGGCCCCCGCCCGCCGGCTGTCGCGCCTCACATGTCGCGTTAATTTTCGCGTCAGTCGTCGCGTCACTCGTCACGTGCCTAATCGCGCTGACGTTCGCGTTGGTGTGTTTTGCACTTAAAGTGGAGAAATGTAAATAACCCTATATATTATTTTAAACATCAGTCTGTTCTCTTTCAATATAAAACATAGCGAGAAGCTCGGCAGAATGGACTCTGAGTTTGAAACCATCACTGTAGTTGTTGGAGGAAATGACTGCTACTCAGACAGATTGATCCCGGACATAAGCAAAAATTATGATAAACTCATCAAGAAAGCAAAATCTATGTGCCAGGGAAGAGTGACTATGTCCAGTATTTGCCCACGACTTGATACTGTAGACGTCCAAAGAAAAATTGAACTGACCAATACAGCCTTAAAAAATCTGCGCGACACACATAGCTGCAGATTTGTCAACAATGACAATTTCTTCAAGCTGGCTGACAAGACGGTAAACGACTCCCTATTGATGAGAGATAGAGTACAACTGACCTGGCAACCCAGTAATAAATTAGCACTAAATCTGAAGCTCAAAACAACTGAAAAATGTGTGTCGCTGTACAGATCAAGAGGTAGACCAAGACAGACTAGATATGCCAGTAACTACAGGCGCTCTGATGTAAACCAAACCAGGCCGACAGAGAGAGAATACAATGGATTAAAACATTCCCAGGAAGATGAACGACAAAACCACTATTACAGACATGATTCCTACCATCACAGAAGTAGCCAGAATAGAGAAGACCACCAGATACTAAGACAGAGGCACCAGCAAAGAAGTGACGCATATCATCCCAGAAAAGATCATCACGGATATGACACCAACACTCGTAAAAACACTAGACATGACACCAATAACCGTCAATGTGACCACTGCTGGCAATTTAAATGTGAATGCTACTGAAAACTACAGGAGGAAAAAGGAAATCAGGACATAGGCCTCATGCCGTCAAACGTTAAACAACCTTCTAGTAGAAAAACTTACATGGATGATAACAAAATAGACAATAGTGACACAAATAATATAAAAATGAAACACTGCAACACCAAGACTGAGATATATAATAGAAAACAAAACAAAGGAGTGAAAATTTGACATTTGAACATACGATGCTTATTGAAAAAAATAGATGAAATTAAGATTTTAATACATCAGAATAGTTTTGACATTCTAGCTATATCTGAAACATAGTTATCGGACAAAATACCGAATGAACTTGTAAATATACCTGGTTTTAATGTATATAGAAAGGATAGACCGAGTCATGGTGGGGGTGTTTTAATATATATAAAGGAGACTTTACCTCATACATATTTTCCAGATCTCACCAATTTCAATAATACTGAAGTGGTCTGGGTTAGGATTGATAATAAATCTTCCCCTTCTTTTTATGTATCATGTGTATATAACCCCAAAGCGGACGATGAGAACTATTACCAATGCATGTTAAATAATTTTGAAAATGTTTTAGCAAAGAATAAGGAAATTGTTATCCTTGGTGACTTAAACATTAACTACATCTTAGACGAAAATTTATGTGAAAATCAAGCTCACTTTATAGAAACACTCCTTTGTTGCAAACAATTGATAGTTGAACCTACTCGTGTTACACAATCATCTCAGTCAGTCATTGATCATATATATACCACGATGCCTCACAACCACTTGGATCACGGGATACTGAAATATACTCTTAGTGATCATTACTTTATATTTACAACTCTGAAATTTAGGCGCCAAGCTTCTCCTCCAAAACGTATTCACAAAAAAGATTACAATGGAATAAATATAAAAGATTTTATTCGCGATTTAATGGATATTGGACTATATAGTGGTGTTATTGATGCTAAATCAACATCTGATGCCTGGAGAGATTGGTCAAATGCATTTAATACAGTGGTTAGCAAACATGTCAAAATTAAAGAAATTAGAGTCAAAGATAGGTCAAATCCATGGATGACCAACGAAATTTTAGCCTTTATATATAAACGTGATTATACTCACCGGTTTACAAATTATCTCAATGAACGAACTCAAGTTGTTACCATAAATGGTAAAATGTCTAATACAAAACTCATTGACAAAGGTGTTCCACAGGGATCTATACTTGGTCCTCTGCTTTTTACTATTTTTATTAATGATTTTCCCTCATGTCTATCTAATGCCTTCTGTAATATTTTTGCTGATGATACTATGATAGGTGTTAGTGATAAATCTATAACAAAAATACAGCAACTACTTCAGAATGCTGTAAATGAAGCTATTAAATGGTTTGGACAAAATAAGTAAACTTTAAACATAAACAAGTCTAATGTACTAATTATATCTAACAAAAATATAGTAGACAGCATAGATATTTTTATAAATGGTGTTAAGTTACCCTTTGTTAAGTCCGCTAAATATCTTGGTGTAGAAATAGATAGTAAATTATCCTGGTCTAACCATATAGATGGATTGTGTAAGAAATTGTCTTCGCAACTTTATATCTTAAGAAGGTTGAAACAAATTCTCCCAACGGATGATATTAATTGTGTTTACTACGGTATATTTCAGAGTATTATTGATTATTGTATCACTGTCTGGGGCTCTGTTGCACAAAAATATTTATGTAAAATACAAAAATTACAAAATAGAGCAGCACGACTTCTTGCACAAAACTTTGACTGGAACATTCGTGGTATAGATATTGTTAGAGGTCTAGGGTGGCAGAATGTTAAAGAAAGATATTGTTTTTTATCATGTTGTCTCACTTATAAATCTCTAAATAATCTAGCTCCTTATTACTTATCTGATCTTTTTTCCTCCGTTTCTGAATAGCATACTGTTTCAACACGTAATGCAACAAGTAATACTCTACAGCAGCCCAGGTGTAATAATTCTTTATATAAATCATCTTTAAGTGTGAATTGGTCTAGACTTTGGAATAAGCTACCTTCAGAAATAAGAAATAAGAAGACATTTTCTGCTTTCAAATATAACCTTAAACTATATATGGCTAATAATCAAACCATTACTCAATCATAGTTAGGGCTGCAATAACTGTACATGTCTTATCGCTTTCTCCAATTTTTGTAGGTTTTTGTTGGAGTTTTAGTGGGGGGACATTTGTGTTTTCTTTTCTTTTCACTTGTATATACATTTGTAAACCTATTCAATTAACGCAAAGGCATATATCATCGGATTATGATCTAAAATGTCTAATGTACCTTCTATTTTCGTTATTGTTACTATTGTACATAATATGATAATTATTGTTTAAATATGTGTTTTCACTTTTTATGCAAATACTTGTCATAAAACAGGGCACATATGCAAAATAGCCAAAGGCTAATAATGTTTTTACCCTGTATAAATATGTTTGAATAAATAAATAAATAAATAGAAAAGGCATGTGAAACTGACGTATTTTTTATTTGGGCCATAATAACCTCTTGCCCACTCTCCCCTGAGCGACCTGGCAAAAAAAATGAGTGCGGTCTTTAGAAGAGCCTAGTTACTGGTAGCGCAAGGACTTCCTGCTACCATATCTTTGCTTATTTCGCTGCTTTTGCTACAGTAAATCATGACAGAATCGATTCTAATTGGTAGCAAAATGATATATCTGTAATATGTACCACCGAGGCTGCTGCAAAGAGCCACAAATTTAAAAAAAGGAGCTATGCGCGAATGAATTTGTGTGGTGAAACCTTAACGTTCGATAATTTAACATTGAAACACATTTGCGATGCTGCCCCAACATTAATCCACTGCGACTTATCGAAAACTGTATAAATGGGCTAAATATGTAACGTGTAACGTTCTGGTCTTTAACAGCTACCTGCACATTTGATAATTGTCAGTTGACGTGTTATGGAAAACATTTCAACTTCGCCTACCTATGTTATGGGTCTACAGTCATTATAAATATTTTACTCTTTCAGTGCGGGGATCGACTTTAAACAATGAGCTCTGTATCAGCTCAACAAATATGACAAATAGATGACTATTTAATTTCAATATTTAATTTATTTGCAACGGAATAAAACATTTTCAAAATTCCAAAAAAATGAAAAAAAATATAAAATCTGTCTGTATAATTTATCACATAAAAAGTATTTCTGAACCAGGTGTTACGGCAGTTCAGTTGAATACGGCCAAACACAAATTCCAACCTCTCAAGCATGACGCCTGGTCATCTAGTTTTGCGCAATCTTCAGGTATAATGACATAATTATTAGTTTTAACTGTAGAGGTAGCCAAAAATATCTGTAGGGCTGCCAACCTCTAGAAAAATAAACCCATTATTTTTTCTTCTTCTTATTATTATTATTTTTTCTTCCAGCAAACATAACTATACTGGTTTATTGTTGGTTTAATGTTGGTTTAATGTTGGAGCAGATATCCGTAAAATGGTCCAACCAGGATGTGAACATAGGCCTATAAAATTATACCTATGTCCAAATTCTGACATAAAGAATGATAAAATAAAGTCAGTTATCATCGTGCAGCGAGTGCTAGGTAAATCTTACTCAATCTTATTATTTTTAATGATATGATAAAATAAAAAATTTCGTATGAGCTGAATAAACAGATAAATATTTAATATCATTATTAAATGCATTTTTCACAGAAGAGAAACACGCCGGTTATTATTTCTTGCAGATTCAAATACATGAACTATTTCTAATGTGATTTACTTCTACTAATAAATATTACCGCCGCCTTCAAATTGTATAGATGACATTCCTCACAGGTGAAATCTCGTGCCCGCGACCATATAATAACTTTAACTGGCAAAACAACTTGATCAAGTTGTTCATGGGGGCATGACGTCGACCGTACCCCTTAGAAATTTTGGATGCCATATTAAAATAGAACCCACTTCTTTTTACACCACTGCTATTTAGATCATTACATATGAATTTACGACATAATGAATATATACAATTATTACCAGGTGTGCGTAGTATGTGCTGACACATTAAGAATCGACACCGCATCATACTAATACTGAGCAGTGACTTAAACATGACCCCTATTTCGTAGTTTGTCTGGCCAATTTGGTTCATAAAATGACGTCATTGCCATAGCGACATGACGTCACAAACGTACGTTTGAAAAAAATATCGATCACGTACGGCAAAAATGATATACGCCACCATAAACTAGAGACTTAAACCTTTCCCGTGATATATTTTTTATCTCTAGGAATTTAAGTGTCAACTCAACTCTAAAAATGGATTCATTCCTCTTGTACTAGATGTATGGCCAAAATGTGGACCTTCAGCCGTCAGGGGGGGAGGGGGGTCGTACGACTCCTCCGACCCCCCCCCCCCCCCCGTTGAGGGTGTCAAGTGCGTGGAGGTGAAAAACATACTAGCTGGATTCATCATCGTATTCATGAGCTACTACGTATTCTGGCTTGAATATCCCGAGGACTTGAGGTGTACCTTGATGCATATCCAAACCATCATATATGGAAGAAGTAATAATACAGTGATCCAATACCATCTAGACTCTTGAGATTGATTGCTTCTAAATAAGAAAAGTAAAGTTAATATTAGGGTTCTTTCGTAAATGGTTGCCTGCAACAAGGTGACATGGACGCTCTCTTTTCACATGTTACATTTGTTGCTAACAACAAGGTGACACCCGTACCTTACACGTTGTTTGCGACAGTTCGTTTATATTACGGATTAAGTTATGATCATGTTGTTGCTTGTGTACTTTGTACATATGACAACTCAATTTGTTATGCTGTTGTTTGCAATGGTATTGCAATTACCACTGTTTTTTTTATAACAGTGCGACAAGTACAGCTGTCACATTGTTTCAAGTATACGCATCAAAATGAAATTTAATGTGAGCATGTGTTCATCAATAATAGCCTAACTTTACAGTTAAATTTGGGAATTAGTTTTCTCAATAAATAAGCCACTATTTATAATTTATTATAATGTGTACCTATTGTGAAATCTTAGTAGCTTATTAAACCATGTTAACGAGCATGTGTATATTTTCAACAATGCGATAGATCAAAGTGAACATTGTGTGGGTGAATATATGCTTCAAATGGTTTTGCACATTCCCACCAAAAAATCTTCAAGTGTACTTTAGTGATGTGTACGTGGTAAAAAATTCAGTAAGTTTGTGAGAAGAAACGTTACATGTATACTTAACCTAAGGAAGTTGAACATTATGTTGTAAATATTTCAATGAACAATATTTAGACTTACAAAATATTTTTGCATAGCTGAATTATATTCTTGTTGTTGGACTGCACTGCGCCAACGGGTGTTTCCATTGCCCACAGAAAAAAGTCGGATAGCACTTTTTCAAAGCCATATACACTCTGAAAACTTTGCTCAGGCAGGACTATAGGCCCTATGTGTGTTGATGAATGTAAACTTATTTTGCTCTGATAGTCAGCTATCTAGTTGTAAACTCAATATATCGAGTTGACAACTCAATAATATCGAGTTGGAAAAACAATGTATCGAGTTGTCAACTCATAATATCGAGTTGTCAACTCAGTATATCGAGTTGATCACTTGTTAATGTGTTAATAGTTTGAATATGTTAGTTTTAATAAATATATGGTATTTCGATTTATTTGGCTATTTTCGATTATAATGTTATTGCATGCAGGATTTAAGAGAGCCAATCAATTACCGATGAATATTTTTGTTTAACTGTTTAATATAGAAAAAAAGTGAATTCTAAAAATTCACGTTAGTTTGTATATTTGATCAGGTACGTCGATTAGCCAAGTACGACTTGGACTTAATTGCGAGAGGAGGACACACGTATGCCGTACATCCTGATATCAGCGTACGTAGGCCCTACACGAACCTGGACCGATTCTTTAGACGACGTCCAGATTCGGTGACACGTGCTGATATCACGTTGTATGACATTCCGAATGCGAAAAATCGACATTAGCCCTAAGCCTTATAATCATAAATTTGAAAGTATTTTTCAACAACTAGATATGGAGAGTTGATTGACTTAGAACAGTGACACAAAACACTCATTGCGGTGGTTTAATATACTACTTAGTAGATTTTCCAGACCTAGTCTGTAGTGACTCAAACTAGATAGAATTTAGAATAGCAGGCATTTGTGTTTCAAAACACATTTTACGGCGATTAAAACTCCACTTAGTGTTTCTAAACTTGATCATTAGTGGTTGAAAGCGGATATATAGATACCGAGTGACCGAATGGTGTTTCAGTACACACATTACAGTGATCCGAGTCTCCGTTCATACTGTTTTCCAAACCTGTTTAACCGTGGATTAATGATCAAGATAGAGATTGGATTATCCGAATATGGTGTTTCAGAACACCCATTGCAGTTAATCAAAACTCTACTTATAGTGTTTTTCAAATTTGAACAGCCGTGGCTTAGACAACCACCCTGAGGTTTCCAAACCTGGTCAAACGTGGATTAAAAGACCCAGATAGGGATTCGATTATTCGAATACGGTGTTTCAAAACACCAATTGCAGTTAATCAAAACTCTACTTATATTTTTTTCAAACTTGATCAGCCGTGGCTCATACAACCACACTGAGGATTCAAAACCTGGTCAACCATGGATTGAAAGATCAAGATAGGGATTGGATTATCCGAATACAGTGTTTCAAAACACCAATTGCAGTTAATGAAAACTCTACTTATAGTTTTTTCAAACTTGATCAGCCGTGGCTCAAACAACCACACTGAGGATTCAAAACCTGGTCAACCGTGGATTGAAAGATCAAGATAGGGATTTGATTATCCGAATACGGTGTTTCAAAACACCAATTGCAGTTAATCAAAACTCTACTTATAGTTTTTTCAAACTTGATCAGCCGTGGCTCAAACAACCACACTGAAGATTTCAAAACACTCGTTGTGTTTCAAAACGCGACAAAATTGTGTTTCCAAACACCAAAATCGGTTGCAGCTGTGTTGCAACAAGAAGTGGTGTCTTTTTTTACAGTGAAGCATAATACTAAACAATGGTACCTCAAAACTGCTAAAAATTTAAGAAATTTTGACAGGAATAACATTTTTTTTTATTTCAACTCCGTTACCAACCTAAAAAATACTCAACTCCGTTACCAAATGTTTGGCTCTACATAAATATAAACTGTATATTTTCTTAACAAAACATCGATCATAAATGGGTGCTCTATTTATATGGGGACAGCGAGCCATGTTTTAAAAGACTATATCATCAATCATTATGACTGTAAAACCCATAAAATTTGACAATTCACTACTCTGTCCCCTTTTCTTGGTAACAGAGTAGAGTGGAACGGAGTAGTAAAATTAAAAGTATTCTTGGGATTAATGAAAATATATGGGCAATAATTCAAAAATATATCATACGGGTGGAAATAGTCCACATAGCAACTGTTCTAGGCATGCAAGCATAAAACCAAATTCGTTTTTATACCCACAAGGCTAGGAACGGAGTAGTAAAAACAAAAGCATATTTTCGAACTTTTTGGTAATACCTGTTCCGAATAACTTGTCACTCATTGATATTAATTCTTTCAAGGTGAAAAACTCGTATAAGGCCATTCAGTGTGTCAAACTACACTTGATATAATTTTAGTTCATGATTATTCACTTGATGGGGCATGCTACAATGATGGTAACGGAGTAGAGTGCAAATGTGGGGACATGTATATTCATCAAAATTATATATATCGATATCAATTTTAAGTCGAATTTTGATCATTGATTAGTTTAAGTGACCAATGTCTAGCCATGAAATGTAATTGTTAGAATTATATTGTGATTTTGTATCCTACAGTGAAGTTTCAAATAGTGGAATTTTCTCCGGGGACATGCCATTTTCCACGTTTCCATGACATAGAGCTCTTATAAAACCATCTATATATATATTTTTTACAAATAATCTAAACATTATTAAGTAATAATGTTTAAACGTGAAGTTGCACCATTTATTTTTAATATCATTATATTTAAATCCAAATGCGGACCTTTTAAGTCCTGGGGACACTAATTATATGTAAAGTTACCCCAATTTTTGGTTTTACCCATATAACTTTTGTGTAGAAATACAAAAACAAACTGAAGAAAATGTAATCAAAACATGACATAGGCTATGTTTCAAAGCGCATTTTCAGATAGGTTTGTCATAACTTAATCATGTTAATGAAAGTTCTTCAAATCTGTACACACATGGATTGGTTCACAGCAAACACGACCCATAGACCCAATGTTGGCCCAACGTCTACGACATCAGCCCAGCATTAGGTCTATGTATCGTGTTTGCTGGGTTTTAATAGCCAGGCACAATCCTCCTAATAAATAAATTCCTATTAACGATACATTTCGTTAACTGATCATACATATTATATACCGCCGAGGACCACATTGAGTTACCCTTTGGTTGCCAAAGTCAATTATTAAATTTAACACAAAAAACTCTTCATAATTGAAATTATAAAATTCTATATCAACATCATGTGGGAAATATTTGTAGTTTTCAGATAATTAAATGTATTCCCGTATTTAAATACTGTTATCCGCTGTACCCATGGTACCCGTGGATACATTATTGACAATAAGCGTTGATATACAGTCATGGGCTCACAAGTGTTAATTGCGGCGGGGTTTCAATCAAGGAGGAGTGTTATCACACCTCGTTCTTTGTTTGATCGACATGAGAGGGTGCAGTAGTTGTGGAAGCCAAAGGTGCGAACATTGCGTCTCAGGAGTGTTATGCTTGCAGTAAATTTAGTCTAGACAAAAGATTATAAGCGTTCACCACCAAATTTATTACTGAGTGGATAATATTTATTATTATTATTATTATTTTCTAATAAACTTCAAAGCTTTAGAAATGCATCACATACATAGATTAAAGCCATATCAAATTGCATGTTAACTTGCAATTTTTTGCAACTTACAATTTTTGGCTTACATTGGAAGTAGAATTTAAAACATATTATTTAAATAAAATAATCATAATGTAGATAAATATATACAAATTAAAATATTTATCATGGTGAAGCCGTGTCATGCTATTACCATGATTAAGTGTAAATATCAAGTTTATGGTGATTTGATTTTAGAAAATTAACCCTATAAGGTCAACATATATTATAAATACACAATTGCTATTATGCAATATTTTATGGATTTGAAAAAGTAAAAGTAGAAGTATCTTTTTGTTACGGCATATAATTAATTATTAGTGCGTGACGTGCTTGCACACATACGGCAATTAGGCGTAACAGCGACATGTGAGATGTCAACGGCTTGTAAGTGACAGATAAAATAGCCACATATATGTAAGCTGTCAACGGTTCGCAAATATTTTGTTCTTATGATATGTACTTTGCCTAGCATTAAAATTGTACTTTTAATATTGTGATGGCCAGTTCTATAGGCTATTATAAATCTGAGTACATTATTAAACTGAATTGCATATACATTGTATATTAGCACTTGATTTTGTGGCCATACATATTTATTCGCTTGGTCGCCCAGGGTTAATCGTTTATAAAGCCTTGTTGCATAATTATACGCCGCTGTCCCCTCTTTGTTCTTTGGCAATGCCGTCGCACGTTACAGTAAAAACAACACCTCTTGAGCTGGGGTGGGGGGGGGGGGGGGGAACTAAACATAGCAAACCCTTGTGATGTCGGGGACTAAACACGTCATTAAATACTAGTATTTATTTTTGAAAAAACATATAAAGTCAGAATTATAACTGGCTTAATATACATGTATGACTATGCGAAAAACGCTGATTATGATGCTTAGTAGCACACAAATACGCGTTAATTATCTTCTTTTATTTATCTATTTAGTGTCATGCAATGATAACATTACTAACATGTGATATGGTCTGATCAGGGCTTAAAGAGAGGGCAATTGGTAGCTGCATCTGAACGCCATTCACTGTATGATCCCTTGGTGCTTTGCATATGATCGACAAAACCATGCACGTTATCTTCCAATCTACTATGATCAAATGACAAGCCTACCTAAAAATCATCCATTTTCATATGAACACCTTAAGCAGGGAGGGCCATCAGTTCAGAGGTCAGAGCACAACCCCTTTGGGAAAGTTCCTATTGATTAAACATTATTGAAGGGACTGTGAACAAGGACACACAGACCCCTGGCGGACCTAAAGGCTTTACCTTGAAACCTCCAACGCTAACAAAATACTACATAAATGAAGAATACCGTAGCACAAGTCTGAGACAACTTTGTAGCATTATCGACCAGCAGCAGAGTCAACCAACTCGCATTTAAAAAGATGAGTCAGATGTTTAGATAGTCATTGATTTATTAGAAAACAGCTGGACAAATCCTTTCTCTGAGACACCAGGTGATCTTGCCGGGCTTGCAACTGGTAGAGTGGCCCCGAATGATGTGACGCATGATCTTCTAGATGCTCATCATTTTGATGACCGACTACCTAAGCTCAAGTTAAAAACATTTAGTCATCTTAAGCACCAAGTTTAATCTGTTCACAAATACAAAGATACTTTTTTAAATGCTGATCACAAACTATTTGGATAGATGGTTATGATTGCCAATGACATCCAATTAGATATCCGTGAAGTTTTGCAGCACCCACTGGGTCTTATACCATAGTCTCTAGCCAACTATGATGGTAGGGCCTACTATGAAGAAAACTAGCAAAGACTGTATTAGCTAAAAGACTTGAAGAGAAGGTGTCTGCAACAGAATCTGTCTCAGTGCCATCACTGACCATCATTTATGGAATGTCACTAATACACAAACTACCTGGTGAGAATCGTACATTTTCTGAAGTGTGTCATCAGAGACTGAGCAGAGGCTCCAGTGATGTTGTACAATTTACTCAAATATTGCCTGCCCACAGAATAAAAAACTCGATACGAATTTTGACCTCACAATCAAGCAAAAAACAACTTATCAAATTCATTGCTGCCGACTGGAAGCAGTCACGCATATGAGAACGCTTGGGCTCGAAAGTTTTAGAGTTAGAATGTAATGAAAAGTGTTTCAGAATCAACAAATCCGCAGTAGAGGTTGAAGAGTAGAAACCTCTCAAGAAGAAGCAGACACTCGCATTCTCTTGCATGCCAAGTATGCTTAGTGTTACAAATCAATTATTTTAGTAACTGATGACACTGACATTTTGCTTCTCTGCCTGCGATTTTGCGATGACATAGATTGCATACAGAGGTCCAACAAGTCACGGATCAGACTGATAAATGTAAAAAAGTTGGCATCTGCAATAGGGAGAGGGGTATTCATCTCACTGATTGGCATGCATTCGTTTACAGGATGCGACACAGTAAGCTCATTTTCTGGCCATGTAAACTTAGCGTATTGAAATTTCTGATTGAGAACAAGAAATTCCAAGATGTTTTTGGCAGATTTGGTCATCAATGGACTGTTCCAGGCGATCTTTTTGACATACTACAATAATTCACTTGCCGTCTCTACTCCTAGTCGTCTACAACCTGTGATGTAAATGATCCACGTTATGAGTTATTCAGAGCCAAGAAAGGAGCTGTAGCTTCTGGAGAGCTCCCACCCTGCAGTGACTGCCTCCAGCTGTCTTCGTGACAAAAGAGCCAACTACCATAACTACCAAGCAGCAATATGGCAACACTGTTTGGAAAAGTTACCTCGGGTAACAAACCCTGCAGACGGGCATGGTTGGTCAGTAGACAATGGCGACTTGACAGTGCAATGGATCAGTGGCTCTCCATCTCCGGATATGGTCCTCAATTGTATGTCCTGTAACTGCAAACGGGATTGCCAAGGGTCATCCTGCCAATGTGTAAGCAATGAACTGAAGCGTACAGATGCATGCTTTCTGAAAGACTGCTCCAATATTCAAGAAGACAAAGATTGTGTCGTTAAAATGATCATAGGCTGATGTAATTTGTCTATATAATAACTAGTCTTTAAATAATTACTCATTAAAATGTATTTTTCCTAGGCAAACCGTCGTCTGTAGCTAGTCATGTGTTGCTTGTCATTTGCAGTTTTAAGTCAGTCATCGCTTACAAGTATGAAATATATATCTCTGTTGCAATTATTGAAGTACAGTTAGGTAATGTTTTTTAAATGACTTTTATATTATATAATCATGTAAGGATATAATCATATGGCTTGTAATAATTGTCTCCATGACCACCTTATTTAGTAAACTTTACTCTATCTGCATAAAACATACAAACATTTTTTTGGTTTGATTCTGGTCAAACAGTGTCATGTCACTTAAAGCCAGTCATTTATCATTAGTATGTGATATTATCTGTTCCAAACCAAGTTATAATAGTTATTGTGTTTACTTAATTATACCAGTTACATTTTTTAGTACATCACTAAAATATCATCACATAATTGTAAACGTGTCTTAATAACTACCTTATTCAGTGAAATTTACAATATAAGCATTTGTGCATAAATGACACACATACATTTTCCATAGTGTCTATAATGACCTGTTGTTGTAGTATCTAACTGTGTATACCCAGCAAGCATGACACATCGACCCAATGTTGGCTCATCGTCTATGACGTCGGCCCAACAGTGTGTGTATGTGTCGTGTTTGCTGGGTATCATGAATATTATCTGGAATAATTATTCATCAAGATATTGCGGCGAGATATTGCTTATTTCCTAGTTAAATCGTATAATTTCGATTGATACGTCGGGATTTTATTTTTCAGTGCTCAAAGGGTTATTTTTGCATATTAAAAAACATTTAATAAAAAAAAAATTGTGTGTATTTTCAGTTGCGACTGCATGCATTTCTGCTTTGACATATCTTTAAAAATATAATCATGTGATCGGCTTGTAAAATGTGTCTTAATAACTGACTTATTCAGTTTGCAGTAAGCTAAGCCTTTGTGTATAAATAACATTCATACATTTTTTTTGGTTTGATGTCATAATGTTTATAGTGACTGTTGTTGTAGGACGTAACTGTGTGATGAATATAATCTCAACTGATTTTTCATTAAGATGTTGATTATTTTCCTAGTCAAATTATATTCAGTGCTTAAAGGGTTATTTTCACATATTAAAATTGATTTAAATTTAATCGAAGTATGTTTTTGTGTTCTCAGTCACCATTGCATGAATTTCGACATTGATATGCCCCCACAGGCATTTTAATACTCATCACTTACATGACATAATGGTAGAATTTCTGCGAGAAAATCATCAAAATAATACGATAGTACATATAACATAGTGATTTTTCTAACCTTAAGCTACTACTTACCGAGGTCCATCATAACATTTTATACTCCTCAGATGTATGACTAAACGAAAAGCAAACAATTTTTTGGTACCTCCATTTGGTACCAATACCCAATTTTTTGCTATCTGTACCACGGACTATATGTGCAGTGCGAGTGCTTTGCATGTGCAGTCTGTATGTGGGTTGACACAGCAGGTCCGTACTGGTCGTAAGACTACTTGACAGGGATATGAAACCAACTTCCTGTCACTTGGTCCGGATGTAATCAGTCTGACCTCAATCCGACTGATCTCCGGACCTATATCTCAAAGTTACCTGGGCCCGGCCATCACAAGCACCTGCGGGCCCTTGGTAGCTAATCATCCCTAAATGGGCCATAGCTCCGAGACGCCCCCCAATGTCGCATATCCTTTTAGTGGATGAATCTCGGTCAGTGGCTTGACCTACCCATTGAGCCTGTTCCTAACTCACCCTGGGTTTGGGCCGGCCGTAGAAAAATCACCATCATGTCCGATGTGGGATGCGAACCCACGACCTCCCGACTTTGTGCCCGCAGCTCTAACCACTGGACTACTAGTGCAAGAGCATTAGGGTTGAACCTGGAATAAAATTGCAGAAAGCTGATTTTTTCAGGAATGATACATGGACATCTCCCCAGACGAATTCCGAAGAGGCCCCAAAAATCCCCCTTGTGCATTTTTTTTAATTCAAGATGGCCGCCACAATGTAACGCCATTTTCGAAAAAACAGGTGTATACCATAATTCCTCACTTTTGCAGTTAGAAAAAAATATTTAGGTGTCTCTACTTATGTTTGAGGACACAAAGAGCTCATCCAGATGATCAGAAATGATATCAGTACTTTTCTCAATACCAAAAATCCAAGACGGCCGCCATATTGATATACTAAGTATGTTGAGCGATCTCTTAAATAAAACGAAAATATGAGGTAACTATCTCGTTGTTGAGCCTAAAAGGTATTTTTTGTCTAAACCCACGGAGTCTAGCACTTATTTAGATCACCAATATTTTATTATATTGAATTTATGAACATACATCCCACATAGTTTAATGTTATGTAACACCATATAACGTCATGTTTCCAAAAAACAGGAGTATACCTAATTCCTCACTTTTGCAGTTAAAAAAATATTTTGGTGCCTCTACACATGTCTTAGGGCACAAAAAGCTCATCAACAGGATCAGAAATAATATCATTGCTTTTCTTATCTCCACAAATCCAAGATGGCGACCATTATGTCAAGCCTCCCCCCCCCCTCAGAAAACTATTTACACGCCATAATCATCATGTTGTTGAAACTTTTTTTCACAGCTATGGAATCTAGAATATATTTCCATCACCAATTTTTTTAATAGAATGTGCTTATCAACACAAAATCCAACATGGCTGCCATATTGGTAAGCTCTTTTAGCGCAGGTGCCACGATTAAGCGATGTCCAACTGCTTTTTCATATGGGGATATAGATATAGATTTATCAAATTTACAAAATATGATATGTCAGAAATCATAGATTAAAAATTCTAACATGTCTCATTTTCAAATATAAGAGTATTTTTCATTCATTTGAAGCTTGAGATAGCGTAAGAAATTCCAGTTTCAAACCCAGCGACTAATTCCAATGTAGGTATTTTATATAGTAGGCCTATATAAAATGCTTTTCGATTTTAGTTAAGTATTAGTTGTGATTATTCTAGGATATGAATATTAGCTAATTTTGTGTGAATGTATATAATAATAGAGCTAAGTACAATATTACACGTATTACACGTGTCCTACGAGACTGTTGGTTATTTACATGTACTACTAAATAAGAAAATGTTTTAAATCACATCATTTTACTGGCAGAGTTTGGCCATCTATAGGCCTACGTAATTTGGTCAATTTCCTGAAAATGATAAGAAATACCTTGGATTATAAATTAGAATATTCAGATATTTTATTTGAATATTAGTGTATTACGTAATAAATATATGACATTGTATGATATTGCAATGTGATATTACATTGAAATGTCAGAATATGACATCAAATTAGAAGATGTGACAGTTTAACGTCAGAATATGATAGTTTTATGTCAGGATATATGAATATGATATCAGGATATGACACTTTAATATCATGATATGTAATATAATGTCCAAACAGTGGTGTTTAATATAGCAAAATCACGTTATGATGGCTCAATACAGCATTATAAAGGCAGTATATAGTGGCTAAACATCACGTTGCTGTATTAAAATGAAAAGATATGGCAGCATATTATCACGAAATGCATTACAATTTCGTGATATATCATTTTAACATCACTATGACATTTTAATGTCAGGATATGACATTCGAATATTAGGATATGGTACTTGAATATTATGATATGACTTTATACATTGATGAAATGACACATTGAGGTCACAATATAGCATTGGATTGTGATGATGTGTCATTATAATGACAAACATTCTATTTAATATCGAATATTGCATAATAGACTTGTCGGATTATGACATTACAATAGGAAAAACATTAAAAAAAAACAGTTCGAAGTCAGGATCTGGCATATTTATGCCAGGATATTGGATTGTAATTTATCAGAATATGACACTTTAACGTCATGAGATGGTATTATAATGTCCAAATTTTGTCCTTTTATATCACACAATAAGATTTGAATGTCAAGATATTCCATTTTTTATGATAGGATATGACATTATCAAATCAAGATATGGCAGGCTTGGCGGCATTCTAATGTGACATTATAATGACTGAATATGACACTACAATATTTTAATGTGACCATAGAATGTCAGGATATGTCACTTTAAAGTCTGGATATGGAATTTTATTGTCAGGATATTATACTGTCATGTCAAGGTATAACATTTCAATAACATTATATTGAGAGACGCAGGTTACCATATGGTAATACAGAATCGACATAGAACATTCCAATATCTGGATGTCACATGTCAGTTCAACATATATATCGCAATATAATTCAGTAAGTAAAGGTCTCTACATTGCTCAAATACCGGTACTCCAAAACTGCCAACAACAAAAGCACTTCGGAAATTTCAATAAAATGGGAAGTAAGATAGGGTTAAGACACATGCTCTTTGAACAGCATGTGGCCTTGCCCTCTCTTACTTTCATTTCCTTTTACACTAAAATGTCATATTGTGATGTTAATATGCTATATCATGATATTATAATAATATCGTGACAATGCACTTAAAGATCCTGTCACTTTAATACCATAACGTGATGCTTAACCACCATATTCTGCATTTATAAAGCTGTATCCAGACATCATAACGTCATTTTACTATAATAAAGAACAATATTTGGACATTACAAAACCATATCATGACGTTAATGTGTCTTGTTCTCCTATTATCGTGACATAAAAATATCATATCCTGACGATAAACTGTGACATCAATTAATATAATGTCATATTCCGATATTCTGATGGAAAATCATCTCATTACAACACCATACAATGCCATAACTTCATTACGAAATATATATATCCTAATATTCAAAATGTAACATCTTGATATTTAAATGATATATTTCATGATATTAAACATATTGACATTTGCAGATCATGGACAAAAGTAAGTATTTAAAAGAGCATCGTTACAGGACGATTATCAAAGATGTCATGTACATGTAACGTGTGAGGCGCAAGTCCCTATCTTGTAATTGATTTTTGCTAGAAAGCCTTCCTCCCTTCAACGTCACCTACTGCCCCAGCCAACACGGGGCATTAATCCAATTCTGTTTAATTTTTGGGCCAGCTTCGAAGACGGTCAGCCAATATTAAAACATCATTGGATGAATGCCTCGTGTTTAAACTCCATTATGATACAGAGCATATTTTGCTGTACAGGAGGGTGTGGAATCTACAGTCTGGGAACGGATTTTATCTCATGGTCGTTTGTCACCAACGCAAACTGAAAGAGCAGTCGCTCCAGAAAGAGTTCATTAAAGAGTGAGTTGCGGGTGCAGAGTGGCTTGTTCAAAGGGGGGGGGGGGGTTCTCACAAATCTAGACTATATTGTACAACGATGTGCTCTTTTTGTATCGGCCAAACATGTAGTAACTGACAGCTCGGATGATTGAAACACAATAATTTCATTATTTACCGGAGATTAATTTGCTAACTTGACAAATCTCAATCTACATTTCTAGTGGTAAAGCAGTTCGAAAACACTCCAAAGCGTCACCCACCAGGGTAGAATTAAATACCATGTGGGATTCATGTCGATAAACTTAATATAATATAATAAAATATGGTCATCTAAATAAGTTTTAGACTCCATTGGTTCGACAAAAAAAATACATTTTAGTTTCAAAAACGACATAGTTATTGCATATTTTCGGGTTTTTTAAGAGATCGCTTAACAAAATATTATGGCGGCCATCCTGAATTTGTGGTATTAAGAAAAGTACTGATATTATTTCTGAACATCTGGATAACCTCCTTGTACTTGAAAGCATAGGTAGAGACACCAAAATCATTGTTTTAACTTCAAAAGTGAGGAATTGGGGTATACCCCTTTTTTTAAAAAAAATGGCGTTACCTGGTGTTATTTTGAATTGACTACTATGTGGTATTTATGTTGATAAATTCAATATAATAAAATAATGGTGATCTAAATAAGTGCTAGATTCCACGGGTTTGGCCAAAAAATACATTTTAGGGTCAACAACGAGATAGATATCTCATATTTTCGTGTTTTTTAAGATATCGCTTAACATAATCAGAACAATATGGCGGCCATCTTGGATTTTTGGTATTGAGAAAAGTGCTGATATCATTTCTGATCTTCTGGATCAACTCTTAGTGCCTTAGAACATAAGTAGAGAGACCAAAATATTTTTTTTCTAACTACAAAGGTGAGGAATTAGGGTATACCTCTGTTTTTCGAAAATGACGTTACATGGTGGCGGCCATCTTGAATTAAAAAAATGCACAAGGGGGATTTTTGAGGCCTTTTCGGAATTCGTCTGGGGAGATGACCAGGCATCATTCCTGAAAAAATCAGCTTTCTGCAATTTTATTCCAGGTTCCTGTGTTTTTTTCACTAATGCTCTTGCACTATACGGCAGCCGGTTCAGAGAGACAAGATTATTTCACCAAACCATAAGTTTTCGGTATCAAGGAATGGTGTAAAACAAACCATACATTTATTGCACTCGCACGGAAGTCACGCAAATGTACTTTTGCCCCCCCCCCCCCCACTTTCAAAATAATCTGACGCCACTGATTTAAACTGAGTGTCAGACGCTTAAGTTGGCCTTCATCACATATACCGTATCCCCGCGCATAAACGTGCATGCACTTATAAGTGAAAATCGCTTGTTTTAGGGATGTTTTAAAATTGTTTTATGTTCGAATATAATTGCATGCACTTGTTTTCGAAAACTAAGTGCACCCCTCTAAATAGGAATTGTGTCACCAAATCTGACACCTTGAACGACAAGAAGAAATTAGTCTATTAAATCACATTATAAGAATCACCCCCGTAACACCCACCTCCATTTGGCCGATTATTGTCAAGACGCCAGAATTATTGAAATACTTTGTACTCATCTAAACAGATACTTGTGGAGTACTAAATCCGCGAAGAAAAAATAGTGCACAAGTGGGCGCCAGCAGTTCACAAAGGGTGGGAGAGTGGGGAGGCGTCATGTCAGTGGGGAGAGACTCCGTGGTTGGACAAGGCTTTAATCTCATTCAATGAGAACGTTATGGTTTTACAACAATGATCACGTCTTGAGCCCTCCTAGACAGAGGTGTTGACGCCACTGTTGACGATAGCTGTGACAATGCAAACATGCACTATATGGAATGATGGCTGGCTGTTGAAACAGTGAAGATATTTTTGCGCCTGGCAACTAGACTTATATAGTAAATGCAATTGAAATAAGGTTATATAATGCACATCTCAATGCTAAGATGGTGTATTGATAAGGCTATACGTACTATAAATGTCGTTAAAAACAAGTAAGTTTACAAATTTGCATTCCTATGTCAAAATATTTATCATTTGTTTATTATCAAGGTCATTTTATGTTCGAATATAAGTGCATGTATTTTTCTTAAAATATTTTTTATGTTCTCATATAAATGCATGCACGTGTTTTCGAAAACTAAGTGCATCTTCAAATATAAGCGCATGCACGTTTATGCGCGGGGACACGGTACAGACGTTGGTCCTACGGGCCATTGGTCTTACGGGCCATTGATGGGCCATTGGTCCTACGGGCCATTGGTTCATTAGTCCTACGGTAACGCGTCATTGGTCCTACAGTTCATTGGCCCTTGGGTGAACTTTGGTCAGCACAACCAGCTCTTTAAACGCGAAAGACCTTCTTCCAATTGCTCATTCGGCTAGACTCACTGTGACAGTGGGCTGAAACACAGTGGTACTGGTTTCGAATCCCAGTTAGGTTAAAAGTTAGTCAAACGGCTGGTTCCAAAAAGTTAAAACCCTCAGTAACTTTGGGTTAACTTGTAGCGTATTGGTACCGCTAATGGCTATAGACAGAACCATATAAGGAGGTAACATTTGATTTTTGGGGAGGAGTAGGCCCCTATTTTATAAAATGTAATTCCTTTGTCAATTTTGCATTTATGCGAAAATTACTTTTCTTTGCCAACTTCGCAATTAGATCAACTATTTTGCACTACATGCCTTCCTCGCTCATATTGATAGGGCCTACATTCCTTATGTCTTCTGCACAAGCACTGGCATTGCCCCTGAGGATCGCCTGGAAGCGTTTCCGGTAAACACAAAACGCTGTACCAATGTTGGTTTAATGCTGGCCTAGCGTCAAAACTCAACATCCAGTAAACACGACGGCCACCTGGGCAGCATGCCTCCACAGGAGCGAATATATTGTAAGCAACAGGCTATCTAGTAGACACAACCTCAGTGTTTGGTTTAATTACAACACTAGATGGCACCTAACTATGCTATCATAAATAAGTTTAAAAAATGGTTAAAGGATATTTTAAGAATAAGAACATTCATTAGGTAAACAATTCACCTTCTTACAATGTTAATGATAAATTGCTGCTTGTGTGCTCAGAGCACACAAGCTATCAGGTATACAGGTAAAGCTTTGTATGTATACACATATACACTAATCACACAATGACATAAAATATAAAGAAACTGAACACACAAGCTATTAAACACACAGGTATAGTTGTGTGTGTAAATGGTTGATTCACACGAAAGTGATGCATATCAGCCAAAACGACCTTGTTGCATAGTCGTGAATTCCTCAGTTTATATCGCAGACAAGTGGAACTTTCACAAACAAATATATGCGAGCTCTTAATATATGATACTTGCTCAATGATGAACATGAATTGTATTCATGTTCATTATTAAACACCAGAGTTACCTTACGAATGCATATTTGTAATATGTAAATGTCATAATGTGATTAAAACTCTGGTCGCAAAGAGTACAGCAGTTCAAGTGGTAACAATTAGGTGGTAATGTTCAGGACAGTTTAATCACAGTTGCGAAAATTTGATACTGCACATAATGATTTGTAGCCAACTTTAACTCTGCTGCAATTAATCAATTTTCAGAAATTATACAGAAAAGACATGTCAAACATAATAATTCTTTCAATTCAAGGCTTAGAGTGGAAATAGCTGTTGACTATTAAAATTTAAAAGGAGTATTTTGTTTAAAATCATGATTTCATATCATTTGTTCACCTAAACGTTTTCGACGGGGTAAATAGACACTTCCTTTTCTTCTTCTTTCTCATAGGTTTTAAAAGTGTATTTGTAGGGTTAAACATTTATTCTTATTGAAAAACATAACAAATTGTTATGCTTTTAACGACTTGTATCGATCACTATTATTACTTCGACAGCCAAATTAATAAACAATTAAAGAGGGGTGAAATAAAGTGTCTTTAGCAACAAGGTGCATGAGGATCACCATAATAATTTATTTATTGTTTTTCACTAAAATAGTAGTCAACCTAAAAAATATACATAAATATATACGTATCATTCACTTGTGAAATGTATCTGACAGATAGAGCTACAATGAACAGAAATGGGTAAAACTGGCTGCTCTACGTTGATTCAAGATGCCTATAACAGCTTTGGTCGTAGGGTTACGCTGTCATTTGTAGGATTACTCTATCTAGCCAGGACAAAATATCCAATATCATGCAAAATAACTGACCCATGGTAGTTTTTGTACTTAAAATGTGAAAAATTGGATATAGGGTATTTTTAATATGCTGAGTCGAATGGTGCCCGGTAACAAAACGAAAAATCATTAAAAAGTATTCAAAATGGCCGCCGAATCCAAGATGGCCTCCAAAATATACATTGTCATATTGATTTTTTAACTTTTGACATAATAGCCCTGAAATCTAATGTAATACCTCATTTTCGCCTAATTTGTGTACACTAATTACGTTGAAATAACTATTTTTACGTTTCAAGGTCATCTAGAGGTCAAAACCAAGATGTCCGCCAATGTCCGACATGAAAATCATCCATTTTTACGAGCGACTATTGTCAATTTGTATATTCTGAAATGTTAGTTCTAAAATTTCATGATATACCTGATTTTTAACTACGGTGAAGTTATTGATTGCAATGGAAGTGTTATTTTACATTTGAAGGTCATCCAGAGGTCATATAAAGGTCAAAACCAAAATCAGTAGCCATCTTGAAAAAACTGGCCTAGAATCCAATGTAATACCTCATTTTCAACTAATTTTAGACCAATGATTACGTTGGAATAGTTATTTTTACATTTTTAATGTCATCAAGCATTCAAAATGGCCGCCAAATCTAAGATGGCCGCCAAAAAATACGTTGTCATCTGGATTTTTAGACATTTTTTTACTTTTGACATATCAGCCACGAATCTAATGTAATACCTCATTTTCAAAAAAATTGGGTACATTGATTACGTTGAAATTAGTTTTTTTTACGTTTCATGTTCATATAGAGGTTAAAACCACGATGGCTGCGAACGTCCGACATTACAATCAGTCATTTTTACAAGCGACTATCATGTACATGGTTAATTATGAGTATATTCTGAAATATTAGGTCTATTTTAATACCTTATTTTAAGAAGCTGATTGCAATCGAATATTTTTTTTTTTTCACGGTCATATAGAGGTCAAAACCACAATCAGTGGCCAACTTGAAAATTACCTTTTAAAAATAATAGGCATAGAATCTAAGGTAATAACTCTTTTTTTTCGACAAATTTACGTACACTGATTACGTTGGAATAGTTATTTTACGTTTCAATGTCATCAAGCTGTCAAAACCAAAATGGCTGCCAATGCCCGACATGGAAATCATCCATTTTTACCAACGACTATTGTAAATTTGTATATTCTTTATTTTTCGCTTAAAATGAAACAAATTGAATTTTTTTTCGTATGCCGAATTGAATGGTAAATTGTAAATTGTCGAAAAGGGTATATTTAGAAACCTTAGTTTATTCGGTGGTACGTTATGAGCTGCGACTTTTATTCTCGTCTGTACGTTTTTTGCATTTAATCATATTTTTATAAATTTCTCGCAACACTTATCACAGCATTGTTAGTATGGCAATTATCTACGTCTCTTTATAGTTTCTTATTTTCTATAAATGGTAGCATATCTGAATGATATGCAGCTTTCTTTGGTGCCGCACTAATGATAATGTAATGTACCAGTTATCGCATTAAAATCACAAATATTACGAATTCCCCTTTTTAAATTTTTTTGTCATTAATAATATCTAATCAAATATTGAGATGCCAACGCAAGGTGATCATTAAACTAAAATACCAAACCAAACACAATTTGGCATTTGACGGAGAGTTTTTACTGATGCAATCCATTTTTTACTTTTATTGTACTTAAAGTATAAAAAACACGGTTAAAAAATCAGCTCGAACTGTGATATTATCTAGCTATTCCAGTTTTTTTAAGTTAAAATACGAAGTTGTATTTTTTGTTAGATTCTTAAATAAGACCACACACGTTCAAATGAATTATATCCAATCTAGACTGGATATTCAGGGGCACTTGCCCGTTGCCGTTGATGGATATACACGGTAAATTGTGTAGAAATGCTAACATTTTTTTCTTTGGTGTTGTTGTCTCCTGATAGACTGTGTGTTGAGGTGATTTTTTTATTTCCCGTTGTTTCTGAATCAGGGCATATTGTACTCTTTATCTTGTTTATTAATCAAGATGACCACATTCTTCAACCGTTCAACCCTTTTGCGCAGGCCCCTAGATATCTCGGGTTAAAAAATGTCCCGCTCTCGCAGGTCCCGAGATATGGCGGGGCAGAGTGTGTTTTTTTAGTATTTTTGTCTGTAAAATCAATGTGGTCCGGCAATCATGGGGTTTATCTTTTTTAGCTGATATAGCTGTGCATGGATATCACCTCATGATAAAATCTGGGCCGATGTAAACCTGTCATTCTAAAATAATTTCAAAATGGCCGCCATAAAATCAATAAAATTATCATAACTTTCTCAATAGTTGCGATGGAGATTTGTTATCAAGGAATACAATAAAACAAACGATACCTTCCTTTGGCATCATTATCATGCTTACAATGCTATATTAATACTTAGCTGAAAAATATAGCAAGCTTGCATAGTTGCACACCTCATCATTATACTTTTAATACACATCACCCATAAACTGATGAACCTGACGTGACCTTGATATAACCAAAGAATTAGAGAACATTGGATATAGGTTCTTTGATATAACCTTCACTTTTCGTTTGGGCGGTATACATGCAGTAAAGCACAGTCAATCTATTTCAACCTTTATACCCGATTTTGCATCAATCTTTTGCGATGGAAGCCCAAGATGATGCTACACGCTGCTGCATAATTGCATTTTTTCTTGTTCCATTGATCCTTGAGGAAGGGGCTGTAATAAGGGCAAACATGGGGGTATTACCCCTCCCAATATCAGCACTGTCCTAGATTTCCTCAAAATGTTTTTTGAAATGACACCCGACCAGGAATGTGTTACCATGAGTCCTTTCTAGTAGATTACTGCACTACCAACAAGCTTGAAATTGATTAAAAGTGGGTATTTTCAATATTTTTTGAGAGTTTGATGTTGAAATGACCTTGATATGATATTGACATGACTTTGGTGTTACGCACCAGTAAAGCACAACTGCTTCTCATGTTAATATTTGCTCATAAGCTAAGATTCTGCTGGTTTCTTCAGACAAATCTGACCTTACAAAATATTCTATTTTTTTAACAACTCCCCCCCCCCCCTCCTGACGAATTCAGCATTGGGAATGCAAGTGTGCCCAGGAGTTCAGCGTTAAAAAGGTTAAGTCGTAATATCGTTTCTTCTGTTGTTCATGTCATGACCACACCAAGTATAAATGAATGAATGTGTATTTATATGTGGTTGTGCATCAGCAAGATATATGATATTCATTTAGAACCGTTGACACCGCATTACCATGCTTATGCTAATCGTTGTTGCCTTTTTTTGAATGTATGGAACACAATCCAATTTTCGCAGCTGAAAATTTTGTCCATAGCTATAATTAGCTTGACAAGTACTACGGCCTTGAGTAGGCCCTACTTGAGTTTTTAGGAATATATCCTGGATTTTCCTAACCAACGACTTGTAGCTGACTGGTTCAGTAATAAATCAGCTATGCCGTTCAACTCTACGACAAAACAGTGAAGGCTCTCACCTTCGCCAATATGCTTGATGTGGAAAAGTAAATCGAGCTACCAGACAAGAAAGTTAGGAATGCGAATAGAAATGTACTTCAAATATCCATAGCTAATTAATGGGTGTTATCAGTGTTGTGAAGTGTGATGTATATACCAATATCATATTTTGTTCACTGAGAAGACTTTCAGAACATATTCAAAACCTTAGTAATGTTCATTCTGGACTGTGTCAGCCTGGCACCTCTTATTTCGATCCACATCATACTCGAGGAGTCCCAGTATGTTGTAGACGTCATGCGCTGTGAGCATAAAAAAGGAATTACTGATTCTGACTTTACTTCAGTTACTTTGCTTAAGATTAGATCTAGATCATTGTGATTGTCATACGGAAACATCCACAAAGGATGGTAGGCCCTACTAGCAGAAATCTTGTCGCGCAATCTACATGTACAGCAACTGAGAGTACTACATATAGGAGAAACTAAATGACAAAAAAACTGTTCCGATATCAATATGCCATCACTTCTGAAACACCAGTCTGAATTGGTGGCGATGGTGCGAAGAAATGCAAATTATTGCTCTCATGAAAGAAAACAATACGCGCCTCCAAAATCACATTGGCAGGATGTCTAGCGATCCAACTTCATTTTTTCTTAACAATCCTATTTTTCCAGGCGCCCCCGACAACGAACGTAAAACACAGGCCCAAAATAGGACAATATTCTTGCAAATGAGTAAGAATGATTCATCCAATCGACCACTCAAACCCAGCATATCCCGTTGGAAGTGGAGTTTTCTTCAAGACGTAGCTCCTTTCAGGATGAGCCTCTATCCAATTCCTGAAGTAGTCGAAGACGTCACATCATGGGGCTGTGACACCAAGCGGTGCTCATGAAAAAAAGCAGTAGACCTTGAATTGCGCGATCATGGGAACTGTAGAATCTTGTATACAGAGATGGATTGATCCTTTAAATATTATTCTGTTATATAGTTATAGTTATGTTTTTATAGTTATGTGTTTTATATGATGTTCTAGTTATGCGTTTTATATGATATTGGGGTCCTTGGGCTGAATGAACTCGACAACGTACAGTTTGATTTTGCAGGTATTTTGAATATTTTCTGTTGATTTTTCTGGTGTATTAGCGAGCACCATTTGATCGAGCATATGAAACAGCCTAATACAAGTTTTAACCTTTTCACTAGCATACATGACAGAAATTTCCGTTGTCATTCGTCAACGTACGTAACCATACATGACGGAAATTTCCGTCAAATTTCAAATTTTTCCACCAGTACCCCTGGATTTTGGCATACCCTTCGGCCTGGAAGTCAAAGGGTTATGTACAACAATAGCAACGTAACTGGTTTACTCAAATTATTCGAAAATGATGTATCATATTAAATACTGGGCCTATTATATCAGAAGTTAAAATTTTAAGATTGTCACTGTTTTTAGTTTTACGTTTAACTGATCTTGAAACGTAAAATATAATTTCATTGCAACCAAAGTAGTTCAGATGAGGCAATAAATTCAACTCGATACATACTATTTCAGAACATACAAATTAACAATAGTCACATATGCAAATGGATGGTTTTAATTAGCAGTCTTGGTTTCGAATAAAAATACCGATTCAAACGTCATCAGTGTACCCAAATTAGTTACAAATGAGGTTATACATTGGATTCCAGGCATATTGTGTGAAAAGGTAATTTTTCAAGATGGCCACTGCTTTCGTTTTTGACCTTTAGATGACCTCTAGATAAACTTTAAATATAAAATTACACTGTTATCAAGGTCTTCAAAGTATTTAAAAAATTATGTATTAAATTTAATTTTCGACCTAGTCTTTCAGAATGTACAAATTGACAAAAGTTTATTATGAAAAACGATGGGTACATATGGCGGCCATCTTGGTTCTAACCTCTAGATGACCTTGAAACATTAAAATAGTTATTTCAACGTAATCAGTGTACCCAAATTAGTCAAAAATAAGGTATTACATTGTATTCTAGGCACACTGTGTCAAAAGTATTTTTTATCAAGATGGCCGCTGATTTCGGTTTTGACCTTTAGATGGCCTCTAGATGACCTTTAAACGTAAAATTACACTTTGATTGTAATCAAGGTCTTCAAAGTATTTTAAAATTATGTATTAAATTAAATTTTGGACCTAATCTTTCAGAATGTACAAATTGACAAAAGTATCTTATGAAAAACGAAGGTTTTTCATGTCGGACATTGGCGGCGATCTTGGTTTTAACCTCTAGGTGACCTTGAAACATTAAAATAGTCATTTCAAAGTAATCAGTGTAACCAAATTAGTCGAAAATGAGGTATTACATTTGATTTTAGGGCTATTATATCAAAAGTTCAAAAATCAATATGACAATGTATATTCTGGCGGCCATCTTGGATTTAGCGGCCATTTTCAATGGTTTTTGAGGATTTTCAGTTTTGTTACCGGGCACCATTCGATTTGGCATATTAAAATGGTTATATAGACAAATTTTCACATTTTAAGTACAAAAACTACTGTGGGTCAGCATATTTCAACATTTTGTCCTGGCTAATCAAGGTGGCCTATGACAAATCATCACAATACTTCAATATTGACGGCTCATTATGTTATATAAACACGTGTGTGCTTTCCTGTATGATAATGTTCAATATCCAATACATTTCAATCAATCAATCAAACAATAAAATTTCTATAGCGCCTATATCATCAGCGGACCGAGCTCAGAGGCGGACAAATCCTTAGCGTGATCATGTGTCATAATTGAGGCCAAAACAGGTTCGTCAACAGGGAGCCGGGCTACTGAGGGCGTAGGGTGGGAAAGCCAGGTCAAATAGGTGAGATTTAAGTAACGACCATCACATATAAAGACACTGAACACACAAGCTATTAGGCACACAGGTATAGCTGTGTGTATATATATATACAGACACTAAACACACAACGACCATGAAAAAGAAAGACACTGAACACACAAGCTATTAGGCACAGGGGTATAGTTGTGTATGTGTATACACAGACACTAAACACACAACAACCATGATATTGAAAGACACTGAACACACAAGCTATTAGACACACAGGTATAGGTGTGTATGTATATACACATACACCAAGAACACAACGACCATGAAAAAGAAAGACACTGAACACACAAGCTATTAGGCACACAGGTATAGTTGTGTAAGTATAAACACAGACACTAAACACACAACGACCATGATATTGAAAGACACTGACCACACAAGCTATTAGACACACAGGTATAGTTGTGTATGTATATACACAGACACTAAACACACAACGACTATGAAAAAGTAATACACTGAACACACAAGCTATTAGGCACACAGGTATAGTTGTGTATGTATATACACAGACACTAAACACACAACGACCATGATATTGAAAGACACTGAACACACAAGCTATTAGACACACAGGTATAGTTTTGTATGTATATACACAGACACTAAACACACAACGACCATGAAAAAGAAAGACACTGAACACACAAGCTATTGGGCACACAGGTATAGTTGTGTATGTATATGCACAGACACTAAACACACAACGACCATGATATTGAAAAACACTGAACACACAAGCTATTAGACACACAGGTATAGTTGTGTATGTATATACACAGACACTAAACACACAACGACTATGAAAAAGAAATACACTGGACACACAAGCTATTGGGCACACAGGTATAGTTGTGTATGTATATATACATAATCTAAGCACACAACGACCATGATATTGAAAGACACTGAACACACAAGCCATTAGACACACAGGTATAGTTGTGTATGTATATACACAGACACTAAACACACAACGACCATGAAAAGAAAGACACTGAACACACAAGCTATTAGACACACAGGTATAGTTGTGTACACAGACACTAAACACACAGCGACCATGAAAAAGAAAGACACTGAACACACAAGCTATTAGGCACACATGTATAGTTGTGTATGTATATACACAGACACTAAACACACAACGACCATGATATTAAAAGACACTGAACACATAAGCTATTAGACACACATGTATAGTTGTGTATGTATATACGCAGACACTAAACACACAACGACTATGAAAAAGAAATACACTGAACACACAAGCTATTAGGCCCACAGGTATAGTTGTGTATGTATATACACATAAACTAAGCACACAACGACCATGATATTGAAAGACACTGAACACACAAGCTATTAGACACACGGGTATAGTTGTGTATGTATATACACAGACACTAAACACACAACGAGCATGAAAAAGAAAGACACTGAACACACAAGCTATTAGGCACATATGTAGGGCTGTGTATGTATATAGGGCCTACACAGACACTAAACACACAACGACCATGGAAATGAAAGACACTGAACACACAACGTAATAGGCACACAGGTATAGTTGTGTGTGTGTATATATGCAGACACTAAACACACAACGACCATGAAAAAGAAAGACACTGAACACACAAGCTATTAGGCACACATGTATAGTTGTGTATGTATATACACAGACACTAAACACACAACGACCATGAAAAAGAAAGACACTAAACACACAACGTAATAGACACACAGGTATAGTTGTGTGTGTATATACACAGACACTAAACACACAACGACCATGAAAAAGAAAGACACGGAACCCACAACGTAATAGCCTCACAGGTATAGTTGTGTGAGTATATATGCAGACACTAAACACACAATTACCATTAAATATATGGACACTGAACACACAAGTCAGAAGGCACACAGGTACATTTTCGTAAGTAAACACAAGTTGTAGTCACACAAGGTTGTTTTGTACTGATAGCGTAGCCACACAAGTAAAAAAACACACAAGTGCAGTTGCGTATGTCCTGGAGTCTATCTGTCTGTTTGTCTGCCTGCCTGCCTGCCTGCCTGCCTGCCTGCCTGTCTATGTATGTTTTCTTAATTGATTATTGTCCATATTTACCGAACGGTTCCAAAATCTAATAACATGTGACGATATTTAGTTTTTAACCAACCCATTTCGCCATATAATGCGGGTTGTGGGGTATGATTATACAGCTAAGTAATATCTCATGGCTCGCTCTGTTATTTTATCACACATTATTTATATTAAAATTCCACCAAATTTCACAGGCATATTCTTGAACAGGTACTACAAAAGAATCAAACGGATGACAATATGTATTATTCCACATCAGAGTATTGTTTACTCTTGGACACAATTACACTAAAAGCTCCAGAAGCAGCTCCAGAAGCGTGCTTTAATACAGTCTCTAAAATTTAAATTTTCGTTAAAAACATGTCTACAAGAGCTGTCCTACATTACCACGATGATACGATACACGGGAGTGTTTGACCCGTTTCTGGTGTCGCATTTCTTTCGAATTTCTTTCAGTAAGATTTCATACATATAATCTTCTGTCACAGTCTCTTGGTCTATATATATGATTGCGCTCCAAGTTGCCAATATGTACTTTCTATCGGCTTAAAATTACGAGTCGCTTCAGCGTCACACAACTGGCGCTTAAAAGATATAAAATCAAATAAAATAGATATGTTACAGGTCGGTAAAAACATGCAGTTAGACATATGTAGAAGTTATTACTTTGTGTGATATGAGTCATATCTGCATATAATGTCATGTTTAATTTCGGTACCGGTATGGAGAATGTCACTCACTTGAAAAAGAGGACCCTCCCCATCAAACAAGAGACATCTGCCCAATTTTGGACCAATGTTGGGCCAGCGTCGCATGAGTATGGTGCTTTTAAGTGTGGGCCAGCATCTGAGCATTTGGCCCGCCATTAAGACGCTCTCCACTGACCGTGAAAATTGCAGTTCAATTCAGTGATGTAAATCATCTTTTTTTGCGCAGTATTTTATCTGATACCTCACGGGCATTTCAAAATATAGTGACAATGCTATGAGTGAATTCAAAGTGAATTTTGAATGACAAGAGAAACACGATCTATAGTGACTATGCTATTCGAAAATATCAGACTATTTTTATTTCATCGTTAGTCATCACATACAGTTACATTCTCCACACATAGATGTCGCTCAGGTCAACCCCGCTCTCTCTCTGTAACCACACGCCATGTTTCGACAAAAACTGCTCATTTTGAGCAGTTTTGTTGATATAACAACTGTAGGCTTATAAACACGCTTGAGTGTCCTGAATATATATGGCAAATATAAAACACCACTACTCCGCCACATATGAGTTTATATTCACATAGAGATAGAAAACATTCAATGGATTACTTTTTCTGCCTACGCGCTGCTGTGAGAAGGTCCATGTTTACGTTTTTCTGACAGAATTTACAATCGGCTTCAAAACACTGGCAAATATAAATTACTGAATGACATGCGAATTGTGCTGGTTCAATTTATCCACTACTAAACAGAATAAATAGCCCTTACCTGTAACAAACTCTAAAATCAAATTAAATATTGAAAAAAGGATAAGTAATGAGTTGAAGTGAACACCAAAATAGTTCCGTGGTTATAGGAATGGTTATAAAATCACGTGGTAACGCTCACTAACGGCTGATAAATCTGGTCAATCGCCATGCGTGCATACGGCGAAATGAGCGTGTGGTATCAGAGATATAATCTCTGAGGTCAGAATGATACAGTTATATAAATAGCGAAATGCGGTAAAATAAAATAATTGTAAAAAACAGCATTTACGGTACCGGTAGCTGAGTTCCTAGCAAACAAGAGGTATTCAACCATTGATGGGTCAATGTTGTACCAGCGTCATAGAAGCTGGACCAACATTGAGCCATCAATGGGTCGGTGACTCGTGCCTGTTGAGTTATCATAGGGGCTGACCTAGTCTTAGGACACCAACCTGTGGTTTGTGTGAGCTTGGCATCGCAGCCAACACGAGGCATTGGTCTGATGTCAAACTAATTCGGGGCCATCGTCTACGGCTCTGGCCCAGCGTTAGGCCAATGCGGCTCAACGTCTCGTGTTTGTTATTAAGTGGTTTGATGTTGGTCTAATGTAACATTATATTGGCCCACAATTAACCACTATTAGTATTATATACTTATTGTACACAGACGGACTGATTTACCACACCATATAACTTGATGGTGTATCGCGTCTTGATCTAATCAAGCTACATTTACATCGATTTTGTCCATTTATAAAGCCTTTAAAAATATATGAATGATTGTGTCGAACATTTTAGGTTATTTCGGTCGAAATAAACAAAACAGTTATGCAGCTTTAAGCAATACCAGACCAACTGCTATTCCCAGAAAACACAAAAAAAATTGTATAACATTTGTACAACGTCGGCGCAATGGCTTCGACGTTGGTCCAGCATTGTACAGATGTTATACAAATGTTTTGTGTTTACCTGGTTGAACGCAGCCCAGCAAACACCAGGCGTTGAACCAGTCTCGTTTTTATCCTGGGCCAGCGTTGCAGACGGTGGGCCAGCATTGGACCAGCATTGGGTCAACGTCGTGTTTGCTGGGAGTGTTGACGCTTAATACATAGTCTCTACTGTCCACAGCATCTTCCTCTGCAAGGCTGGCTATTCCTGAGGTCGTAGACCGACCTTGCTGAAACAGGGTTGAATCCGCCTATTGGAGTGGGGACTTTCAAAAAATATTTTTTCTGTTTGACCCAAGTTTGACCTCTGGCATGAGTGTTGTTTTAATGTGGGGCCACTGTCTACGACACCGGCCCTACATTAAACAACACATGTCTACTGGCTGAGTAGCTCACCGGAAACGTCTCAGACACAGACCACCACATCTCACCGCAACGTGCATGAGGGTTGAATTAATGGTGAGCCAACGTCGAAGACAGCGGGCCAACATTAAAAAGACATTTTTTGAAAAACTAATGAATATTCAATATCTAAATCTCCCTCCCTGCCCCAATAGGTGGATGGTATGCCTAATTCAGCAAGGCTTGGCCTGACGGCCTCGCTGTGTCAAGACTTGCTGCCAGGAGGATGGTCCACAGGAGCCATTTAATAACAATAATTACAAAAGCCATTGACAATACATCTATTAGCTATCAACATGGAAGGGATACATCTCCAGTTTTTTGTTCTAATTTTTATTTGGTTTCATGCCAATTAGGCCTATTAACAGCACGCATTTGTATTTTATGTCAAGTGTTGAAATGTGCAAAGTATGACGCAAAATAAAAATCGCTTGTGGGTAGAATATCAATCATGTCATTTCTATAACCAACCTTGTTGCCCTGAGACAGCCTCTTTTCACTCATTGAACAACATAACGTCGCCAGTATTTATTGGTAGCAAATTTCAACCGTTTTCAGGCATTGGGCTAAAGTTGTGGTCGAACCCAATATTGCGACAACCCCCTCCCTCAATACCATCTCTCCAGGCTTTTTGTGTGCACTGGAGTGAGAGTGTCGTCTATTATATCAATTACATTATCTATCAATAAAATCAAACAATATCTTTCATTGCAAAATTGCAAGAACGCGCTTTCAACGCCACGATTCAATTTTATATGCTATTCTGTGTACACAGATTGCATGCATTCAATGCGTGTGGGGAACCCCTACATGCGTGTAGGATTGACGGATTGAAATATAAATTCTGTGGGTTTAAAGGGTAGGCTATTCCGAATGTTTTGTTAAACTACGGTAAAACTGCTTACCTCTGTAGGCATATGCAGACAATGATACATGCCTAGCAGTGTAGCCTACTGATGTATACTTTTCGCACTGCTGTATTATTTTGTTTTCTTGATATACACGTAAAGCATCGAGCTTATATTAGCCTAATAATGTTAAACAATTCATGTTATTTAGTTAATGGTTTTTATCGTCAAATCATTAATTACACATATGTATATATGGAATAATAATTGGCCAAACATTTAGACAATCAATGCTTTCGACGGTTAAATTCTGCTGAATTTTTGTACAGTAAGGCAGTTATTATTACATTAATCAATCTAATTAGTATGGATTTCATTTGATGAAACAAAATGAAAGTCTAACTAGTCACACCATCCAATAAGAATTATATTTATACCATACAAACAATTTAAACAGTGTGAATTTTATTGATAGGCCTAGCAAATTTCACAATGGGATTTATCTTTGATATGAGAAAAACAAGATTGCGAGTAGGCAATATTTTACATGTGGGTCATATCTTGTTATTTATTTTATTTTGATTAACTCGTCAGTCGCTTGCATGCTAGAGGCACGTAGTATGCCATGGATAACATAACATCAAATTATAAACGTGGACTGTATTTGTAGAAACACATACAAGTACGCTATCCCTACGACTCCATAGAGTAGAAAGTGTCCCAACTATGAACAACTACCTCGACTGGCATTTTCTGCAGATATCATAGGGGGGAGTAAGGTTTGGGTGAAGTTTATAGAACGTCTAAACTCTCTCCAATGAGAAAGGGTTGCTGCTGTCGCAGTTTTCCTGACTTTTATAGTACGTTTGAATGACTATACACACTCTTGTCATGCATGTGTGGTGTCTCCAACGTTCCAAAAGGTTCCAATGGTCAACTATTAATGCAGACCATGTTTCCCACATATCTCAATCGTGCGTGGATGACGTCAAAAATATTGTTCACATGCTATAATCGTTAGTCCGTTTCAGAGGCGAAACATCCCTTTTGCAGGATAAACGTCCGCCTCCAAGTCTAAAAACACGAGGCGACGTATTAAAAACCCATATTTTCAGCAAATGAGCAGGTGTTTATGTATCATTTTACATCTATCCAACTGTGAGCAAACATTGCAATTTAAAAGCCTAATATATGTCCCTCGTGCAGTCGTCTGAAAGCTGTGGACTCGACATAAGCAGTGACAACATGTTGTTTTTAATGTAGACATGGAAAATCGGTAATAGTTTAAGTATACTACCTATTATATTTCCCTCTTGATTTTATTAGTGAGACTAATTGGTGCTCTCACATCAGGTCATTATTATTCCGAACAAACCACTGCGAAGTTTGGAAAAATCACAGGGTCGAAAATGCCAATCGTCTCATCAAACAAGTTAAATTATGTTTGATTAATATATATAAAGCTGATTGGTCTAACAAAGCCCGAAACTCCATAAAATTGTGAACGTACATAAAGTTTAAATTCGACCACTCGCTAGAAGAATATCTGTTTTACATCCCCGACACAAGGTGGATAAAGGCGCTATCAAGATTGAGAATGAGCTCGCAATGCTAGAAATTGAACGAGGAAGGCATGTCAAGCTGCAAAAAATACCACTAGAACAGCGCACATGTCAAAGATGTACATTAAACTCTGTTGATGACGAAATTTATTTTTTAATTACATGTACTTGCTCTTACTTGGCTACGCAGCGAACTAGTTAACTTGCCGGAAGCAAACTACTCAACAGTGAATTTGACTCACTCTCAAACGACGACAAATTTATATAATTATATTATGTCATCTACACATCGAACATTAGTAATATGCTTAGCAAAATACACCTATAGCTGTTTCCAAAGTGCGTCGCGTACCTCCGCTTTATAAAACGATTGGGGCGTAGGGTGACTGGTGCGGCTGGTGATTCCTCTAATCATCCACTAATGAAATCATCCATGCTGTCGGGGGATCACAACTGTGGTATCAGCGACTGGTGCGGCTGGTGATTCCTCTAATCATCCACTCATGAAATCATCCATGCTGTCGGGGGGGGGGGGGTACCAGCGACTGGTAATTCCTCCAATCATCCACCAACGAAATCAGTTCCACTAATGCAGTCTCATCCAATGAACTGCTGTTTAGCACCAGCTGTATTCTAGGCTTAGTCACTTGTGTCAAATGATAGTTTGTATTTTCTAGAGTAATATATATATATTCCTTTTCTCTTATTACTAGAATAAGTATGTGCGATTAATTGATTAGACCGGTTTAGTAGAATCTGTTATCGGGGAGGCTGCGACAGTAACCCAGGTTCAGCTTTTTGCTATAACTGGCTCCGTCATCAGTGACCATTGCACATTGAATCTTGGTGTTTCGAGCTGACGTCAGTCAATGCATTTTTTAGATTGTTTTTTAACATGTAAATGTAACTAATATTATTATTTTCTTCTTTATACATACTCTCACTCATTATGTAATTATTCGGTTTCTATGCTTTCCAGAGGTTTTTTTTTGCTATATGCAGTAGCTATTTTATCTCTAGTTTTGGTGCGGGGTACTTAAATATATCATGCCAATGCTGTTTAACTGTAGGTTATTTTAAATAGTTCTGATGCATATATTATTTGATTTAACCTGTGCTAGTTTTAGTATATAATGTTGTTTGATTTTACCATGTTCAAGTTAACTTAGCATGCATATTTTACCGAACTAATCCTGTTGTATATAGTCTTGTACATATGTTCATTTTAATGACGCATAAGTCTGCATAGACTTACCGTCGTCAATAAATATCTATCTATCTATCTATCTATGTTCATACTATTCAATAGAATTTTCCAGATACAATCATTACAAGGATACAACATAAGTAAATATTTACAATGTTAAGAATATGTTGGAAATAATCATTTAATATCAAAATTCAATAAAATAAAGTAAATTATTTTGACAACTCCTCCTCGCAGTTTATGGCAACGCCTCCTCTCGCTACATGTGTACACGATGTTAATATGGGAATACTTTAATATACTCAATTACACAACCACACTGCTAATAAATAAAAATGAAATGAATCGGGCTTTGTGCACATATAGGCTAAACTGGGCCAGGAGATTCTCCTGAGGATGGTGAGATAATTGGATTCGAAATTCGAACCCTGGCGGTCTGAGGTCGAGCACGCTACCTCTCGGTCATGGAGGCTCCCCACAATACTAACTTTCACACGTGGATGGGGAAGAAACATTTTTGTTTCTTTCAAACCGCCGAGACCGGGATCCGAGCCCCGAACTCTGGCGTGAAAGGCAGCGGTGCTAACCACTACCCTAGGGCCCCCGCCCACACTGCTAATAATACTTGCATTATTTTTAATCTGATATACTAATATATATTTAAAATTTTAAATATGAAACAACCTCTATGAAACTGAACCTTGTAGACATTATATAAATCCTGCATTTCCAGTTTTTACCTGAATAAATATATTATTTGTGCCTACTGGAAACGCATATTTTCTCATTACAGTAACGTTTGGCCACATCAATATGGCTGATGCTGATAAGCGATGGGGCAGCTCGAAAAAACCCACAAAACTTTGGACATCGTCGCAAACGGAAAAGAGGCCAAGCCCGGGGATCAACATAAGCGAAAAAAAACGAAACATATATTTCTACATTTGAGAATCCACCAACCACCTTAAAGCACAACCTGAATCTTCCTTCAAACATTACACACGACCACACATATCATTCTACAAAATAATAAGCAAGCATTCATTTCAACACCAAGAATATTAAAGTACAAAAAGAAACAAATAACATAATAATATCGTATAAAACATGAAACACATATTACCGACAGTTTTAGAAAATGCTGCAGACTAAGTGCCCTCTGGAATCCCATACATTGTACAAATTAATTGCAGAAGACAGTTTTTCAATGAATAAAAATTTATCGTTTCGCTTATTTCTTGAAACTGTTAGATGGTACTCACTACATTAAACAACACAAAATATGGAATTGCAATGAAACCATAGTTGTTCAACATGAGTACTACAGACAGCGCTAAAGAAAATGTGTAGTAATAACGCGCGAGATACACGCCGATAAATTATTTTGTGAGTACAAGTACACATACCTGATTAATTTGCGGACAGTTATTTTGCTGAATAACAATGACATGCCACGGTTGTGATTCTCATAATGACGTGCGTCAACCAGGGCGAATGAATTTTGCTGATTCCTCAGTCAGTTCTGAATTAATTTCCATGACATTTGGCTCAGACAATTGACCATAGCCATGGGGAGACTATACTCTTAACATTTTGCGAAGTTTTAGAAGAGCGTTATATAGGTTTTGCCTTTAATAAGGCTAATTTATGACAATTTTTGCAAGCAAATGAGGTTGGTCCGAGGTCTTTAAAATGCCGTGAAACGACTTCTATGGGGTGAAAACCCCAAGTAAAGGCACCAAACTCACCACTGTGTGTGAGTTGGTTAGAAAGTTACAGCATTTTATAGGTTTTTGGTTTTAAATATGTTAGTTCATTCTAATTTATGCAAATTAGGTTGATCCGAGGTCTTCAAAAGTTAGTGAAACGACTTTTATGGGATGAAAAGCCTGGGTATAGCTACCAAAATCACCTATGTCGGTGACTTAATAAAAAAATAGAGCATTTTATAGTTTTTTTTGCTTGAATTATGTTAATTTATGGTGATTTATGCAAATTAAGTTGTGCTGTGGTCTTCAAAATGTAGTGAATGACTTCCTTTTTGTGGAAAACCTAGTTATAGACACCAGAAACACCTCTGTGGGTGACTTGCTTGAAAAGTTAGAGCATTTTTAAGATTGATGGCTTTAAATATGCTAATTCATGTTAATTTATGCAAATTTATGCAAATTAGATGGGTTTGAGGAATTTTAATATCAACTATGGCGAAATCCACGGAATGTCAACCTGGATGGAAACATAAAATTACATTATCAGAAAGAGTGTCGAAACGTCCAAACCTGTGTCGAAATGACTCCTACATTTTTGGACAAAAACATGTTGCCGTGTCGAAATTGCACTGTGTCGAAATAGCCTGTGTCGAAGTGACTCACACTCTTGACACGTAATGAAATTCTTGGACGAATCTAATGGGTTTATAGAAGGCGACTTTTTTGTTAAATACTACATGCTAAATAGACTAACTTTTAAAGTAGGGCTATACAATATGTTTCTATGACATTTTCGTGGTAGTCGCCCCATTACTAGACAATTTCATGATAATTGGTTGAGAATTGACTTAGAAATCAAAGAAAATCATTTACCACGGTGTCAATCCAACTATAATATAAGTTTGCGACCTGTGGGGTCAGATAAGGTTGCTATAATCTCCATTATTCTCAAATCAATCCACCAAACGCGACACATTCACCCAATGCTGGTTTAATGTTGAGCCACCCTATTCGAAGCTGGCCCATCATCAGTTGCATCTTTAGTTCACCGTCTTGCCAACATGTCGTATATGCCGAAGTACAGGATATATAATACGTAATTAAGCAATAAGGAAGGTGTCAGTATATTTGCAGACTGTGAAAGGGATTTGCCATTGTCTGCGAGGAGGAGTTGCCTAGTGATATTTGACTAATGACCCCCTTAATTACTGTTTTCCCCTTGGATTCAACATGCGGAATACAACTAAATTCATAAAGTGTCGTGGGTATATACATTACGACCTTTAGTTTACCTTATAATGAGGTTATGGCTTGGATAACTGAATAAAGTGTTGTTATTGTGCAATGAAAACACATCATAGCACATATTTTTCGACTTATGTCGAGTTTTTAGATAGCTGTGTTTTATGTAGAGCTTTGAGAAAGGTATCATTTAACTCTTTTTTTTCTCTGGTTGGATAAAACATTTGTTATAACACCTATTTAACTAACTTTTGTGTGGTGGCTCATTTACGTTGGGTGCTCATAAAAAAACACGATTTTCAGCGCTGAGGGGGCGTTCCAAAGTCTCGGAAAGGGACTTTTGCCTCTGAAACGGACTAACGATTATAGCATGTTGTGCTTTATTTGAGATCTCTATAAGCACCTGTGAAGTACAGGATATATAATACGTAATTAAGCAAAAAGGAAGGTGTCAGTATATTTGCAGACTGTGAAAGGGATTTGCCATTGTCTGCGAGGAGGAGTTGCCTAGTGATATTTGACTAATGACCCCCTTAATTACTGTTTTCTCCTTGGATTCAACATGCGGAATACAACTAAATTCGTAAAGTGTCGTGGGTATATACATTACGACCTTTAGTTTACCTTATAATGAGGTTATGGCTTGGATAACTGAATAAAGTGTAGTTATTGTGCAATGAAAACACATCATAGCACATATTTTTCGACTTATGTCGAGTTTCTAGATAGCTGTGTTTTATGTAGAGCTTTGAGAAAGGTATCATTTAACTCTTTATTTTTCTCTGGTTGGATAAAACATTTGTTATAACACCTATTCAACTAACTTTTGTGTGGTGACTCATTTACGTTGGGTGCTCATAAAAAAACACGATTTTCAGCGCTGAGGGGGCGTTCCAAAGTCTCTGAAACGGACTAACGATTATAGCATGTTGTGCTTTATTTGAGATCTCTATCAGCACCTGTGATCAATTTCCGTCAATATGAAAATTGTATAAAAAAAATGATGTGTGTTTTAATTTGACCAAAAAAATCTGACCCCATGCTGCCTGGAAAAAAATATTTGTAATATCGTACAATAATATTGCGTGTCGCGAATAAAAAAAATTGGCTGAAGAAATCATAAATAATCTGGCGTAATTAAACGTTGGAAGAAAAAATCTAGCAAAAACAAGATCTTCAAAGCCAGGTTCTTTTAGAGATCGCTCCCTAATTGATTTGTTTCTCTTCGACTTAAAATACACACGATGTAGCTCATGGGCTCTATACTAAAACTTGACAGACAACCCGTATATCACAGTTGAGATGATAATATTTTGCTTAGTAAAATAATACATTCTTCACTTCAACATACAACGAACTAAAGCTCTTAACATTCATAAAAAAATAATGCACAACTTTTCTACTTAAACATACATAACACTGTTATTATGAAGGCAAATGTTTTTTTATAACAGGAACTGTATTTTAAGTAGTTATGATACATATTTTAATTACCCTGTGCTTGTTTTAGTATTATATTGTCGCTTGGTCTTAAGTTTACAGTAAAAATTGTATGCTTGAATTCCTGTCATGTATTTTGTATATTGAATGTTTTGAAGGTCCCAAGGAAGATGGGTGTATGATCATTGGGTTTACCCTCTTCAAATAAAGATATTTGTAATAATATTAACTCTGAACCGCATTTTAAAACAAAGTAAATGTTACAATACACATATTGTTTGTACGCACTCCGTCACACAAGCTACCGATTAAAGCGAGTGTATATATGGACATGTAGTATGGGCTAACACAAATAATACTGAAATTCATAATATACTCCTGTACTTTTAAATTTGAAATCACTTAAAATATCAAGGAATTTTTTCTGAAAATCGCCAAATCGACTTTAAAACGATGAACGATGGGCGAACTTGAGCGCGCAGCGCGTGGCACAGCGCGAAATTATAACGTCGATACACCAGTTTCTAAATTATGCCGCCATTAACTTGATTGCCTTGTCACATTGAGAGGGGAGAAATGAGGATATTTCTCTAAAAACCCCGCTCAGGATCAGCAGAGTTCGAAACCGGGACGCATGTATGACTGACCAGGCAGTCAGGCGCTCTACCAATGCGCACGTTCCCATTTCCCGATGACCTTAAATAGAATGGTAATTGCAATCGATTCAATGTGTCCAAAAACATGTAGCGATAGGGCTTATCTAAAAGTTAAAAAATGGGTAAAAAACTTGAAAATTTCTATTTTCGCTAGCGATTTTTCCATTGGAAAATGGTTTGCTATTGAATGTTACAGTTACCTGTTCATCTCTTCCCCTCCGGCTCTGTCGACTCTTCTAGATGCTTTTGTGATGAAACACATGAGACGTGTCTCATTATTTCCTGGATTGCCCCCGGCCTATGCTGCTCAACAAGAGAGAGAGTACTGGTTGCAAATAGACAAAAAATAATATTTAAAAAAATTTCGTTTAAGACAAAGAAGAAAATTGTAAAATTTCACTTTTTGGATTCAAAGCTTTTTTTCATCGGCAGACGATATTCTTCTTTTCAATGCCACACAAAACTACATATTAAATTATAAAAGATTTAAACGATATAATAATATAAATTAACATACTCAATTATAGAATCAGAATCAGATTGTTTGGGCAATAAAGTTTAAATAATATGTTTGTATATTACTAAATTTCTCGAAATTGAACAGGAGTATTCAGAAATGTTAGTTGAGATCTATATCTACAACAATAAAACATAAAAGCTTTGTGAGCAATTTGTCCAGATTATTTTAGCAGAATGATCACACTAAACGTCCAATGTCCAGTTGTTATCTAAGTCCACGTTCCCCTCACACTATATAGAACACATTCGTTTTATAAACATCTCTTTTGGAAGCAAGTGGTATTAGCTGTGACACCTTTAATGACCAGTTCTTATTAAAACACAAAGCATCATTTTGGTAATGAAATATAATACAATTTTCCCACAAGCATCCGTATATTATACACATAGTAGATTTTAATGGTTCAAATAATAAAAACTTCAATCTGACCAATGAACTTTATTGTCACATTCACTCACATGGCAGTAATATCAGTCATTTTGAATGATGAATGCTGATAAAAAATCTTAAAATTTGGAAATGCATAGGAGACTATTTCGTTTAAAGGGACTGGCCCAGGCTAAAATCATCAAAAAATAGTTGATTTTATTTTGGCTTCTTAATATGACCATATGATGTAAACATGTCCATAGACTAGAATAGCTAAAATAAAATCACCGGTTTTTTGATGATTTCAGCCTGGGCCAGTCCCTTTAACTGGCTATGACATCTAAAGATGTGTTCTAATTAATGTAAAACTGGGATTACGTTTGCAATTCAAAGAAAAAGATAGAAATAAAGGTATAGCTAAAAAAATGCATCTCCTTTTTTCGCTGATTTTGTGTGCATTTTTTATAATAGTTTAGCCACCAATTCGTATACTGCCGCAGTTTAGGACCTGATTGATTCCGTTCTAACGTTACTTTTCTTTTTTTTAATTGCATAAAAAAAAGAAAAATACATCCACTTGCAAAAACTGCCATTCCAGTAATAGATATTTTTTTTCCCACGGTGATAATAATTAACATACAGCGAAATAATTGTAATATACAAAAAATACTTTGACGTGAAAAATATCTCGAAACGTATCTTCCAGCATATCCTACTAAAAAACACGAGTTAATGTAGCTGCAATGATGGTCCATCGTATGCTACGCCAGCCCAACATTAAAACAACATTGGGTGAATGTCTCGTGTTTGCTGGGATACTGTGTTTTGCTGTGCCGTCACGGCGGCGGACACATACCGGCTTGTCACGATGCGTGTGGTTACATGTAGAGACAGTCACGGTTGACCGCCCAGCCTGGCAGTATACCTAACTGTGTCGGTATATACCGTATATCAACAGTTACTCAAGAAGTGAGAGCAGCTAGGGCGTGGACCAAATTGACTTAACTTGTTATATTCTCTCAGTCACCGGTAATTAATATTGGCTTCGTATCGCATGAGCTTCCAAGAAGTTTTCTGTACACCAGACGCGTGTCAGCTGGCGAACAGAGCTCATCTACTACTGGAATACGCAGCGGCACATAGCTACATGGATATGGTACCCTAATGGTTCACAGGTGGATTCATTGTTCCGGATCCGGTTAATCAAGTGATAGGTAGGGCCTACTTTACAGACCGGGATAGTCTGATTTCAAGGTGATTCAACATTACGGGAAAGCAGTGTGTAAGTATTATTGCTTAAAGTCCTGCGTGGGTCTGTGTAAAATCATTGTTTAGAGAGGTGTGACGCTAAAATGAATCATGTGGCTTGTAAAAACTCAGTACTGCCGTGACAATAGAATGAAGTGACTGTCAAGACACGATACCAAACACATTATCAGATTATGCACCAAGTGGTAAAAACACTTTGCCAACGTACCTCCAGCGCTGTCACAATATAAATCTTTGAAACTCGCTCAGATATAACAACTTCAATGCAAACTAAATACCACCTGAAGTATATGTAATTCAGTCAGCCCATTGATCGCTTATGAGGCGGAGCCAGCAGTGCAAAAAATCCAGCAATCCGACCAATAAGCGATCGTTTCAATAGCTACTTACCATGCTCATCGTCTGGAACAGGCGAGGATGGAAAGGACAAGAGGCCAGGTGGCGGGTGTGGCTGTTCAACAGGAGGATGTGGCCCAAGTACCGTCGCTCTCTGCGACTGCTAACCTTCTGGTTGTCTTCACTCTTCCTGCTCCACCAAGCTCTTCTGACGTACCGCCAGCACCAGCAGGCGAAAAATGACGCTAATCCAGGTATGTGATTTCTAGATATCTCCCCCGCTAGTATATAAACATATCAAAATCTGTTGATGCTAGCACAATATCGATCCCACTTTTGATCCAATAAAAATAATTTTCTAGTGCAATTGTGATATATTGTGATAATACAAAAAAATAAAGCGATTATTCCAAGCCAATTTGCTATAAAATATAGTGGTGTATTATCGATGAATGTAGTGTTCTACTGAAATGTATACTAAAATGTTTCAACAGCTTAATTACATGTAGTAGGACTACTATTAGTTTCAGAATGTTTTAATAAACATTTTAATACTTAAGTTTTCTAGTTAAATCCCACACAATTATCCACTATTTTGACAAAAAATAAATAAAAATAAGATAACAATGAATTACAGATATGCAAATATTATATGCTGTATTTTATTTGAGAGAAAGATATCAGATTTTTATTTAAACGGCAAATGTGAAAATATAAACAAAAACATAATGCTTGTTCATGATCACTAATAACTGGTTTCGTGTCCTTCTTTACATTACATTAGTGGGGATCGTAGGGGGGAGGGGGGCGGAGGGCGGCGGTGGTGCCGACTTTCCTTTTCATAAACTAAATTGTCAAAACATCGCTAAAAAAAATTTACACTACAATTTTTTCAGGTGATGTCCGAAACTACCGTTTATTAGCTGAGAAGAAACATAGTAGGGGCCTATAACGCATAAATTAAAGAAAAACTTGCAGGAGCTCAACCAAATTTCTATAGGCAAAATTAACCCTTGCAACGCCGAAATATTCGTATAAACCATGGAGACCAAAGGGTTTTGTTTCATTATGAAGTCATCATAAATGTCTTAGTTAGCTCTTTCCGCTTTATTTGAATAACTAGCATATGTTATAGGTCTACGGCTTTTTATACATTTTTATCTCTTTCAGGACCGACTTTATACGTTAGAATCTGACGTCTATATGCGTCAGATTCTGACGGCCAAAGTCGGTCCCCGCGCTGAAAAGGTTAACATCTAAATTACTTTTTTAGAATACATACATTTTTCAGTCTTGCAGTTTCATGCATAGGCTAATTTTCAACGTTTATCTTACATCCGTGTTGTTTACTAAACAATAAAGTCCACTAACATTTATTTGTGGCATAAAAAATAACCTGTAGAGACATATCGACACAGTCGTAAAACAATAAATAAATAATGTAAATCCTCAATACCTTATTGTACGAGATTTTTTTGTAAATCAAATCTAGATAAATGTGCTATTGTAATACAGATAATATCAACTGTAAATCAAACAAAATTATTTTCTATAGTTCCGATGTTTACATGCTTGATCTTGTGCTCCTCGATATCTCCAATACTATATAATAACGCTTAGCGTCGATCTAAGCTGACACGTTCATGTCCCGGATCAACGGATTATATTATTTATGGACAAAACATTAGGAAAGGGACGGTTGAAACAGAAAGCTGAAAGAGACAAATAGACTTCACAGTGTTATTAAAATTATGTAAAAAAACTTTATCGTGTTGTTACATGTGGTCTTCTTCAATTTATTTACAAATCAGTTAGCTTAACCGTTTATGCACTTTTATTTTACGCAATAATTTCTGACACTCTAGATGACCTATACAATTGCAATGTCATATGTGTATGGCACACAACCATTTCAAGCTTAAATTGACCATTAATGCACCACACGCCGCGCATTGATGTGACAATTCTCACTTCTTGAGTTAGATGAACATGACTTGAAGCTTGTAGTGGTGCAACATCACTTGAATCGGTTGACAAATTAAACAAAATGTTCATAATATTTCAATCCAAAACTGTCGATTGAGAAGTTAGGTGCATTTTCATGGATGCAAAATGAGGTTTTAGGCCTTATTTAATTAAAATTTTCACCCAACCGAATTTTGTGTCTTCCTGACGCGATCCACAACTTGAGTGAAAATTGTTCACAAAATGGTGATCAAAGATTTTTAAATCTTGTTGATTGATGTCACGTTTTATTTTTAACATGTTCAAAGGATAGTAAGAATGTGCTAATAAGAAATAAAAAAACCCATACGAATATAATCAAGACCGGCGTTAAAAGGTTAAAGGGTTAACAGCCAAAGTCTGTCTACATCCCGCTGTTACGACGCTGCACCCCAGTAAACATGAGGCATTGGCCCGGTGTTGGGCCAATGTTGGACCAACATTGGCCCAACACCGGGCCAATGCCTCATGTTTACTGGGACGTTACTAATCCGGTCAAGCTTTATTATGACCAGTTCTATCTCCTCACATGTTCTAGGCCTAATCCAGCATTCGGCAATATTATCCTAAATCAGTAATAAGCGACCTCGTTTAATCGTCAGCGGTGTTCCAACGTTACAGACATGGGTCCAACAATGAGTCAATATTAGTCCAATATTTTGTGTCAGCTGCAGGTAGACAGGGCTTTGAAAAACATTTAATTTTAAGCAACTTTCCCATGACAAACGATATATATAATCTATATCGCTGGCCATTTTAATTCGAAAAAAAGATTAGAGTTAAATAGTTTTTAAACCACCGATGTACAAAACTGGTCCGACGAAGTAACACTGTGTGAACATGCGCGACCGTCAACCAGTCTACGACGCTGGTCCAATATCATATCAATATTGGGACAACAATTTGTGTCTGCTGGGCTCACAGGTTAAAGATTAAAGAATGACACATACACGTGGATACGCGGCATATTCCATCAAACTAATATACAGCTCATCTACACGAGGAAGCCTTGATCTTTCCTTTAATATATTACCGTACACTCAACATACTCACGATACTTTATACAAATTAAAATATAAGTTAAGAAAACTTGTGACGTGCTAAACGTTTGATAAATAATCGGACTAAATGCCAAGATAGTAATAAGATCAAAGCTGAACAAATATTCTCGAGTTTAAATTTAGTCTAAAGTGGATTTGTTAGGCATTTACAGCACAACCCTATTTTTGGTTTCGTTAATAATGTCTACATAAGAAAATTCCTTGGCTTAATAAAAATGGGGCGTACATATTGCGGCATTATTATATGTTCGAACCTAATTATTTCGTATCTTGTTGTGTTACACAAGAGTATCAACATAATATGTTTACGCAATTTGAAAGTTGAAATATCTTATTATATTATGGCATAGGGCCTAGATATTATATTTTTATGTATTATGTACGTGAGTAACAAGAGCAAAAAGTGATAGGCACAAACAATATATTGATGAGAGGGAGACTATACAATGATAGATATATTATGTTCCCCGCACCAAAACCACAGCTAAAATAACTGCTACACTATTATAAATAGTAGCAAAAAACACTCGGAGAAAGCGTAGAAACCAATAGGGAGGCTATATAAAAGTTGATTTAACTAGAGTAGCCTATGTGAAAACATGGTACCTTGTGACACGTTGAATAATCTAATACGTACAAAATATGCAAAAATAGTGTATAACATCACTGTATAACAAAATGTACTGTTTATTTGATTGCCTCGTATGTTTGTATAGTCGTCAGTCGTCAGTAATAATTATATGTCTATCCCTCAATAGGTCGTTGAAATTAGAAGAAGACAGAACTGTAGTGTTTGAAAGCACATTAGAACTGTTGGTGCTCTAATTGTTCGCTTTTCAGGGCTTATAACCGATGGGCCTATCCCACGAGATTATGAATAGCAGGTGAAGTAGCAAAAAACTGGTGATATTTATCACAATAACTATAGCAGATGAAGTGGTGCATAACGTGTTATCCTGACCCTGAAAAGTGAATGATGTATAGATGTCCGGTACAGATGATGACATTGCAAGGGTGATTGGACACATTGAGTTTTCTTCACTTCACTCACTCGATATAGTCTGGAGGAATTTGACATATATACGACGTTTTTTTTGCTTTTTGTTGTCCATTGGGCTATATACTTGTCACAAAACAGCCGCGTGCCAAGCTGACATGCCTGGGGAATGTTGTTTATTCGCGAAAATTCAAGAAGGCCGCCAAAAACTCATAAATGCCATAGAATCTTACTCATTTTATCGATTTGGTATGATTTCGGTATTTAATTTTATTTTTACTACAGCCAAGAAGCAAAACCTAAAAACAATTCACGACTCGATGGAGCTCGAAATACAAGATGGTCTCCATCAGCCATATGGTATATAACTTTTGGACTAATTAGCATAGAAACAAATGTAATACCACTTTTCCTCATGATTTTATGTGTTTTTCTCTAGCAAACACGGATTGTCATTACCCTAAAAAGTGACCCATTTTTCGCACGCGGCTGCTCTAAAACTACGGTGACGGTACACGGTTGAGACAATGGCTCACTTTGCTTGTCCTGTGCGCATTTTAAAAACTTTAATAACAATCGGCCCATTTTGTTTTTTGTCTGCCATCTTGGATTTATGCTATTATGCGTTGTAATAAGGGTTAAATGACTTAGATGAAAGGATGATAATATATTTTGTTCATAATTACCACAAATAGACTCTTAAGAATAATATATTTGACTTTCCCATTGTCAAAAACATATTACACAATACCAAAATCTTTGAAATCGACCAATTTAATGATATTCTATGGTAAATTATGTATTTTGGCGGACATCTTGGATTAGTGCCAATAAGAATGTTTCCCCAAGCATGCCAGCTTGGCATACGACTGATTTGTGACCACGAGATCTTATTCTACCAGAATAACCAATAAAACATTGTATATATGTTTCAAAACAAGGTTCAGTCAAAATAGGCTGTTTTTCCTCCAGACTAATAAGGGTTCAGGGTATGCCCAGTATACAGGGTCTTTACCTGTTTACTGTCAGACCTGCTATGCCTAGACGGTCGGAGGCTTTTTATTTTGCAAATTGCTGAAACACTGTGGTGTCCCGCTCTGATACTTGGGTCAAAATTAAAAGTCCCTAAAGTTATAATTGTTGAGTGGTAGCTCTATTCATCCCAGTGTCAGACACTATTGTTGGGTATTTTAAGGTCGTATTTATGTATGTATGTGTTACGTGGCAGTACGCACTATTGTGCTATCGCTTCTCTTCGGAGATTGAAAACCGTGGAATACCGCTGGCAATCCGTCATGAAGACTATGTCCAGACTGGATGAGGCTGCAAATTATCCTGGATATTTCTTATGGACTACTTTAGATTTATCCAATTAAGTGTCCTTCCACCAGCTGGATTTTTGGGGATTATTAATGTTTTTCAATTAATGATTCTGGACCGATTGGTGAAGAACATTTGCAATTTGTGCTGGGTTTGTGTATTTTTTGCCATGAAATGACTGGACTATACTGACTCTGTGCCCTGCTATACTCACGTTTTTTTATTTTTTAGTAAACATACTTGAACCTGTGGATGCCCAATGCTGGGTGAGCGTCAGATACACTGGCTGGCATTGAACCACTCTAGGGCTGTTATGACTCGTGTTTACTGGATATAGTGTAAGGTCATATGTAATTCCGTGAGAATTCATGGTAATTCTTGTCACCTACGTTTTAATTGTTCAGAATGATATGCTGATGATGTTAGAACCCTAGATATCTTTTTTTCTTTTTTCTTTTCACATGTCACACTAGTCGTGTAACACATCAAAATGACCGAAATTATTAAGGATCAAATTAAAATTTTTAGACCCCCTCGAAAGCTATTTTCTGACCACTAGAGGTCTTTTAAGGTCAACTATTGCAAAGTTTTCAAATATACCTATTAGTCCATGGACTAGAATCGGTCTCCATGAACCCCCCCCCCCCCCAATACTCACCCACACCAACTTTGTTTTAACTTTGCTATGTCCAAAACATGAAACGATGTTACCAGTAAAAAAAGGGACGAACTTTACATTTTGACCGCTAGGGGTACCCCCAAACCTGTCTGGAATTAGAGGGTAGGATCACGTAAGCATCTGTCGTTGGTGTTCTGATCAACCAATCTGCACATGCAATATGCCATATAACAGATAATTAAATCCCCGTTCTAATAATACATCACCCGTTGCTGTAGAGTAAATAGTCGTCTCTCCACATACGTTAAAACATGTTTTTTATTATAAAATAATCAGAATGAACAGCAAAACAAACTAGTCAACATGATCATTAAAACAACATGATAAATGATAGTTATTGGATATATCCGTATCTGGCCCATGTTTTTGAACCCAGATATGTGTATGCTTTAAAATGTGTGCTATTTATATTTATAAATGTCACACATATTTTTTAATGAAAGTATATTATTGCAGCCTTTCATGGACATAAGTCTATTTAGCCTGGCCTGAAATATAAAAAATGAAACTTTGCTCGTGATTTTAGTGTTTTGTATTCACTTGATTTTACATAATTTGCGTGTGCTGAATGCGAATGTGTCGGATAACATTCAATATTTGAGACCTTCACCTTCAAATTAGGAAAACACAAAATGACCATCAAAATGTTAAGAACACCCCACATTTTCTATAGTTTGTCGCACATAAACGCACAATTTATGGTTTCTGCAAGATTTTTAATTGATAATTTTTTTCTTGTTTCTTTGGAAAGCGATAACCTTTATTTGACCTTCAGATCCATGCCATCCGCCGTTTTTCATGTATTTACTGTTACTATTCAAGTATACTGCTAAGCATTGGAAACCGTGGAATACCGCTGGCAATCCGTCATGGAGACTATGGCCAGAGTGCATGAGGCTGCAAATTATCTTGGATATTTCTTATGGACTACTTTGGATTCATCCAATTAGATGTCCTTAACATTGGTTATCTCTCGTGTTAGCTGGGTAATGATAAAGCATATATATACAGATCACAATAAGTTACTAGTCGTTCAAACTCAATTTAAAAATGTACCGTAGGATGGGTGAATAGGAACGATTTTGGCATTTGAATGTGTGTGTAGTAGTGCCTATTATTTTTTACTAATTTTTTTCGGGGGATTTATGTCCATACACATGAGGTACCTTATAGTGGCATTTTCGAAAAAAAACAATAACAGTTTTTTTTATAATAAAACTGCGCGTTCCTATTCACCCCCGAGATGGGGTGAATCGGAATATCAACTATAATGGCGACCACAGATCCTTGTAACCCCAATAGGGGGTGAATAGGAACAACAAGTGAATTTTAAAAAAATATACAGATCATTTCCCATCAAATTATGGAAACAAAATCTACTTAAAAAAATACCATTTTCAATATAATAAAATGGGGTGAATAAGAACGTCGGTGTTATTGAGGTGTGTATTCTACCAAAGAAACTACAAGTAGGTACATTTTCTCATTTTTGGATAATCTACAGAAAAATTTAAACCTATGTGAAAAAATTACGGTTGCCATAGCAATAAAAAAATTGTTCCTATTCACCCCGTTTTTCTTTAAAAAATCAACAGAAACACTAAAAAAATAGTAATTTTTAGAATAATTGTACAATTAACAAAAAACCTTCCGAATATTATACTATATCTAATATATTGATTGACTGGCAGGTGTATTATGGTTGATTTTTTTTCACTAGGTGGTACCTGTAAGGGCAAAGTTTTGACCACCTCTCAATTTTCAACTTTTATCGGCAATTTTTTTAGTCGCTAAGGCAACCGTAATTTTTTCACAAAGGTTTTAATTTTTCTGTGGAAGGACACACATAGTCGGGTGATTATCCAAAAATTAGAACATGTGCCTACTTGTAGTTGCTTTGGTAGAATACACACCTTATGTTATCAGATCTGACCATCAGACCACATCCTTGCTATGGTCGACGTCATCGTTATTCAACAAATAAGGTATGGACCAGTTGGTCACGCAAGGTTGAAGTGAACGTTGAGTAAACACATCGTTGTATTCAGAGTAGCCTATTGGCTATGCCGCTGTACATCCTATCCAGATGATTTCATACATAGGCCTAATTCGTCTTCCGTCTTCCCTATGTTTTCTTTGTCTTATCTATATTATCAGAAATGCATAACATTGTTATGCAATCCTGATATTATATAATCATGTTATCTATATTAACACATTATCAGTTTATAACATTCTGCACCAACAGCGCTAAGTCAGCATTATGCAAACTTCTGGCCAACATTTTATTATACGTAGGCCTACACAAGCTACATATAGATCAAGCCGCATACTAGCTAGTTGGTTGATCATTCTATGTTGTGTGGAAGTAGGCCTGATTTGATCCTGTCATTGACGAAACAAAGAAAGACATGTGTTTTCCTTGGGGCTGTGTGTTTTATTGGAAAACAGCTTACAAATTTAGATGTGCAGGATCGACGCACTCGAATATCTTCTTCGGAATACGCATCATTTAACAACATCACTCTTGTTTCTACAGTCTAACATGTGAGGAGCGATACGTTTTGAAAAAATCGATATTTGGCATTGAATGACACTTTATAGCATCAGGTGTTTCGGCCTGTTGTTGTCAAGGCCGTATGAGCCGGGCCTACCACTTTTCAGCACCCCAACTTTGTATTCATTGTCATTGTTTGCTTTGCACCATCATTTATGAAACTAACTATCAGATGTATAATCAAGCGATCAGACGTATAATCAAGCCATTCTGTTTTTGAATGGACATGTTATGTAATGTATAAGATTCAAATTTTCCTCCTCAGTTAACGGAGTTAACTTTAAAACATCATTGTTTACACCTAAGTTAGTTTCTAAAATATGTCAGAAATATGTCAGAAACTATTGCATGTAGTAGTTTAGGTAAACACCTGACCGTGTGTTGTTCTAATGTTGGGCCTGCGTCGTGGACGGGATCCCAACACTAAAATGACATTGGGTAAACCTCTCGTGTTTGCTGAGACATGTGTGAGGTGAAGATTTTGACGACGTTAACGGTAATGACAGTATGCACGGCGTCGACATCTTTGTTCTTATAGTTGTGCATTGTTTATTGTGATTAAAATAATTAGTTTCAGCCATTGAACAAGTTAACTATCGACAAAGAAAGATTCATTATATCGTAAGAATACAGTGCTATATGATTATAATGATAATTTAATATTTATACTAGAAATATTAGCGAGTTTTATCAATCAATGGGGGAATCAAGTACAAACTTGATAAATAAATCAATGAATGAATTGTACCAATAAATGAATGAATGAATGAATGAATGAATGAATGAATGAATGAATGAATGAATGAATGAATGAATGAATGAATGAATGAATGAATTAAATATAATTATCTATGAATGAATGCATGAATAAATGAATGAATGAATGAATGAATGAATGAATGAATGAATGAATCAATCAATCAATCAATCAATCAATCAATCAATCAATCAATCAATCAATCAATCAATCAATCAATCAACGAATTAAACAGATATAAGACATTAATCTGATGTCGGCTGCCGTTCTGCATGTGTTCCGCCTGATAAATGCTCTACAAAATCATACATCGATGTATAACACCCAGTTTGTGTTTCAAGTTTCAAGAATTTAAATCGTTACATCCACATCAAGTTAAAATCATTTAAAAATCTATTATGTCGCCATACACCATGACCACAACATATTTATTGTTATGGTATGTCCCGGTCATTGCAACTGCTAAAATATTTTGCCTGGCGACCCCGGTTGACTACTGCATGGTAACCCACCCCCGTATTCAGAGGATAGTGGTATGTATCCCTACCCCAGCTACTCTTTTCTTACTTGACATGATAAGATTCACAAAAAATCAGTCCATTTTTGCTTCACCAAACTCATTATAAACCCCCAGGCCAGCAAACCACGGTATGACATATGTGATACCATCAAGACGGCGGCACTGTTGATTATAAAGACTTACACTATTGTAATTAGTCTACACATGTGTAGACACTATCATTCGAATTTTTCAACGATCGAGAATGATAGATGTTTGGTTTGCCAGGAAAGTAAGGGGAGTAATTCGGATTATTTTTGTCAGAATAATTTTTTTATTGTAAAAGTTATTATATATATCTATATACATCTACTTTGAACAATCCACGAGACAACTCTTTTTTATACTACAAGACAAGGGGGGGTGTACTTATTTTGTCTACTGGAATTTTACTTCCTATATTTTGTGACTTTAATTTTCATTGTATACTTATGTTTGCAGCCACTCTGTTGGAGCACTACAACGAGAATTGTGTATCATATGACAAGAGTCTGCTGACACAAGGTGAATCAACAGGTGTGCTGGTGTTTGGCTGGAGGAGCAGACGATCTTTACAGTTTCTCTCCACAATCCTGGAACAAGGAGAAAAATATCCCATACTCATGTCCTCTTCTGACTTGTTAAACGAGCGACGCTACAAAACGCCACAGACCTCCATGATCTATGAGCAGCCAGAATTAAAATGGGGATTTGTGAACGCTCGCAGCAGATGCCAGGTGAGCGTGCTGCGGGAGCTTGTACAGCAGTACAAGGTGGATACTGTACACGTCTCCTACGATGAGTTTGACTTTCTGCCGGTACAGAACTCATCTGACGCTGGTGCTATTATGCGATGTTTTATTATTCTGATGCAATCCCTGTCCAAGCAGCCCCAGATAGAGGTGTATTTACACCTCAAACAACAGAGACGTGCACATTATTTTAGCCCTTACTCGGATGAGGTAGGCTCCATGCGGTACAGTAAAGTGCACGATGAGGAAGGTGGCACCTCTAAACAAACTGACCTATTAAGCAAGCCATGGCGTGTTCTCAGTAACAAGTGTGACCCGCTCTATGACTACCAAAGATTGTTCGACGTATTCCAGAAGTCGGTGGATATCTATGCTTCTACGTTCAAAAACATATACTCAATGACCATTCACACTGTGGTTGAGGCAATAACGTGACATGGTTTGAAGCTAGGTTTATGTTAAAGCAGCTGGGTCGTCTCGATTCACTGATCAATAATAATTACGTCCACCACTCTTTGGAGGTCAATCAATGTTGGTAACTGATAACAGAGAATCAAGATGACCCACCTGATTTCATCATTGTTTATTCTGGTGCCGGCAGGTTATATTTGTTATTATTATTGTTATTATTTTGTTGGTTGTTTGGGGTTTATTAACTCATATAAATGCTATCATTGTCAACTTGTCTTTCAACAAACCTATCACTTATAACCAATCACTTTCTGTGTTCCTGAATTGACACAACTTGTTTTTAAAAAGACTAAATATGAACGTTTGAAATTTGCGCTATCTAGATAACTAAACAGGGCCGGTACTCTCCAAAAGACTGACACAGATCTTAGGTATGTGATTGGTAGAGTTATCAATATTAACCAACCACACACCTTCAATCTGGATCAATCTCTTAGAGAAATCGACCCAGACACACAACTGACATATTCATATACATTTCGCAAATGTGAGCAAATGTCCTTGGGTTCACGACAGCGTACGTGTTACCTTTTGTTGGACTAAATCATTGTCAGTTAAAATATGTGGATATAATGTGGGTACGGATGAAGAATGACTTTGGGACGATGGAGTAATACGGATAGCCCACAGTGACACAGTCATGTCGATGTAACCTACTAATAGTAAATTCACAACATAGATATATAGTTATGTTAATAGACAATCTTTGAATGCAACGTTGAAGTTGATCATAGTCATGTGGGCATGTGTAATATTTTCCAATTGGGAATTGCTTATTTTTGTAACTGCCAAATCCGCTTGAATATAGTATTTGATTATCAGATCATAATTGGATTATTTGCGGATGGAGTTGTTCCTATACTTTATGTAGGTTTACTTTAATGTGATGCTGGTTTATATTGCCAAAAGTATAAAAACTAGTTGAATGCGCTTGGAGTGCGGTGGTTAACTTAACTTATTTACTGAATTTAGGATATTTTATTTATTTCAAGCTAGAATGTTAAACTACCCTGGTATTTCCTCGACCGTTAGATATGAATGAATATACATTAGTTTAAAGCGCTGAAATGCTGAAATATTTTTATGTAAACCAAGAAACCATTATAGATATTTTACTCTTCCAATGTGGGGATAGACGTCAGATTCTGACGTCTATAGGCGTCAGAATCTGACGTCTACACATATAAACGTCTTTGGTGCTTAGAGAGTTAAGGGTCACTGTTTGGGGTAATCACATGCCACAGTAAAGGTAGACGTTCTATTTCCAAGGAAATATTTGGTAAAAATGTTTTTATTATTTATATGATAGTCCATGGACTGAAGTATTATGTGTTTCACTCAGTAAAGTGTAACACATCTCTTTTCATCCTAGGATATCTATTTTTATTTCATGCTATTGTACACATCGGACTCCTTGAAACTTACATTTCCTCCATATGGTTATAGTTTGGGTGTATTAATAATATAACGCTCTTCTTAACCTTGCTGATTTGCTTAACTGCTTTTGATTCATTTAAAAGCTAGAATTGCTGACGCAATTGCCTGGTACAATTGATAAAATGTATTTTCGAAATTTGTAGCACTGGTTCGTGGCTGGCCTAACGTCGTCTCATCCTAATAGTCATGATGTTTTTTTTAAGAAATTCAGATATAATCCAATTATTACGTAGGCTTGCAGGAGTTAAATTTAGATATGAAAGGGTGTATCTGCCACTTTGTAAAGTGGCAGATACAGCCTTTCACGTCTAAGGGGACGTCCTGTTGAGACCGCCGAGACAAAGCCAGCCAACAGGATACGTCGACCCAAATGTAAATAAGTTGTATTGAATCAACGTCTCGTTTCTCCGGAAAGCTGAATCGGTGGTTTGTGTCTGATAGGATGATTTAGGTTTCCTAAATTAACCCTTTCAAACCTGAATTTACCATTGTAATCTTCATTCACTACAAGCCGAGAATTGATGTCACAATTCTCGACTATAGGGATGTTAACACCAACCGTTTTTTTGTAAGAGTGAATTCCCCAAAACTGCCTCGACAATAAAATTGAGTCAATGTTTCAAGCGTTTTGTAGGTTTATTTAAGCGCATACGTACTAGTAGTTTGTAATTAACAAAACAATAATTATTTTGACTAAACATTTTTAACAGTCCTATTAATATGGAAATGTATCTAAATGGCCCCATATTGTTTGTTCATATGATATAATGTTATACAATGTTTGTTAATTATTCAAGTACCATTAAATGGATACTGATATAAGCTGTATTCGCTGTTGATTTTTATTAGTTACGCTGAGAAGAATTGTCTTAAAAGTACTTTCGTGGCGATGTCAATGATTTTCAACGTTTTCCAATAAAAGGCGAGCATTTCCCATACAATACAATACAATGCAATACAATACAAGATATTGTGTGGTTTAGTTTGCGATACGCAAGTGGGTGAAATAGTTCGAAGACATAATTTCATCTTCCGCCTTTTTAGTTGCCAATAAACATTTGGCACTAGAAGGGTAAACGTCGAGGACAAGTAACATAATTTTATACGACATCCCCGCAAACACAAGACATTTTATTATATTTGTACAATGTTGGACCAACGTCGAAGACGCTGGTCCAACGTTGTACAAATGTTATAAACATGTTTTGTGTTTTCTGGGGTATTTCTATATGATGACAACAATTACAAGTTTACCAGGGAAACAGTACTTTTATATTCAATCCATGACCAGTTTGAGCAAGTTTATGACCGTGGATGTGTAAAACCATAAACCTTTATCTTGAATATTTATCTAACATAATACTTGTCGTTAACACCACCCATTGTAGTCAATGTGTCACATGTACTACTCAGATGAGTGATCCATGCTACACTTTGGGGCTCGGGGACGATATGCTAAACATCAGCTGATATACTTTTTTTAAAATACTGACGGCAACCTTTAGATTTGGCGAGGATGATCATCATTGTGTAGGCTGCGTCACTGTATGTGTGATTCATATTTAGAAATAATCTTTCAAATAATTTCAAATCAATTTTGTCAAAATGTACGTTTTAAATAACAGAATTTGCGCATCCACCGTCGATATGAAATAATTAGCGACTTATTATTATCATGATTATTATTACTATTTAGAGACCTAAATATATGAGTGCATTGTGGACAGTTAAAACGTTGTTTCCGGCCTTTTGTTGATCCAGCCGGCGATCTTGTCATGTTTGAGAACCCTCTCCTTCAAGGCGACTAGTTTAGGAGAGTTGCTCCAGTCCGTTTTGACGCCCAGTCTCACTTCCAGCCAGTCCATGAGCACAGTGAAATTGATATCGGCCCAGGTCATCTGTCAATATACACATATTTTAACAACATAAATGATCACATCTTTTCTTAAAGCGACACAATCAGGCTAAAATTATCAAAAAATCAGTATTTTTATTTTGGCTTCTTAATATGGCCATAAGATGTGAACATGTCCATAGACTAGAATTGCAAAAGTTTTTTTAATTTTGGGTTGCTGTGGCAACGTGGCATTTATCAGTTATTCCCGTATTTCTTTTTTTTAGACATGCATGTCCGAAATTAAATTCCGTCCTTGTTTCTCTCCTAACTGGTAAATGCGCAATACAATTTTTTTTAAACTTACGCAATTCTAGTACATGGACATGCTCCCGTCTTATGGCCATATTAGCGCATCCGCCCCACTCGGTTATTTAAATGTGTAATAAACCTTGACGGGTTTTTTATAAATGACAAATTTAAAAACTAGACTTTTACAATGTTCAAATCATGTTATTTGATATCTGCAAATTTTAAAAATTGCAGGTAAAATCTTTAAAAAAACTGCTCGAAAACGCTCAAAAGAGTCATCCGTATTCAGTGTTAATTATTTTTTATTTAAATATTCCTGACCTGATATTAGTAAAGCATAAAAATATGATAATCAACTAGGACCTGAATAGTTGCCACTTGGAATCAGTGGTTTCAATAACTTGGTGACTAGAGCTGCACATGGAATCTAACAAACAGAGCGACCTAAAACTATTTTTAATGTTATTGGCCTATTGACCTACAAAACAATCACTATACTGCTGCTTAAATTGACACAAAGATTTCATTGCAATTTAATTTCAAATAAATATTTTGCCACCTTAATTTGCCCACTAGGCCCCTATGTAGCGTTCAAATATACTTAACAATATACTTAACAAATATAGATAGCGCAGTATAGCAATACAGACAAGACATCAGGTTATCAGGCATTCTTCTTCACGGATGCAATTAATTACAAACTAAACCACAACAACTTGACATTTTCATTCGCTCGGAGTTCTGACTCACTAAATTTAGTGAAGCATGTTATTCCACCATATATTTTTCGTGGTGTTTTTAAGGTAGATATTTATTGGCGATAATTTTAAAGTCTATAATTATGGACAATATGTATCATTTCAATAACAATGAAAATTCGTTCTATTCAAACATACTGACAATAGATTTGGCTGTCTATCAGCTCAGGCATACATATGGTAGGCCTATAAGTGGCACAGTCGGTACCATTATATATTAGCGAGGTAATATACAAACCATAATATTTAATAATGCATTCTAATATGTTAATACCTCATAACTACACTGTCATTAAAATAAGCACACATTACTAGTCTATAGCCACATATTGTTAAAAACAGATGTTGTGTATTCTCACCAAATCTTATCATTTTGAAATATAGAAAATTTGTAATGTTTTTTGTTGACCTAAAATGCAAGTAAAAACATTCACCATCGCTTATTTTTCTCTCATTATCTTTCTCAGGAAATACACACCAATATAGAACTAGAAAGAGGCATGAGTTACAGCCTATTCGAATACATCATGAATTTGCTAAAAAGAGCCTTCTATACAGTATTCCTGTTATTATAAATAGCTGCCACCCTAACCTGAAAGAAAAGATCTACACACACAGTCTGTCCGGTTTTACACATTACTTTAAGCACATAACCATAGAAAATTACAATATTCACTGTAGTATTGAAAATTGTTATGTTTGTATGAATAACTGAATGGCCTGCTGCACATTTGTTTGGACGGTTGGTCTGAATTGAAGTCTTTTTTGGGTGTTATTAGCTGATTTTACCAGATTTTTCAGGATTTTAGAGTTATTATCATTATTACTATTATTTATTATTGGATTAAATATCGGTGTATTTTAAACTTTGAGTGATGTCAGCCATGTTAGTTTTTTGTTTGAATACCGTTCTATACATGGTTATTCAACTCAATTTCGCTAGTTTTACTGCCTAAAATTTTTAAAATGCACTTCGTTTTTCAAAATCATGCATTACAAATCAGGTCACAGGCTGGTTAGATGTTTGAACCATCAATATATATATATGGAGAGATTTCTTTTAGGACTGTTCTTTACTATTGTCAAACTGTTACATTAATATGCGTTAGGTACACTTGTACATACTGGCTATTTTTCAAAGGAAATTAGGATTTATTTATCATTTTTCAACTTCAAAATTGAGCTTTAATTTGTTGTGCTTGCTCATAAATTATGAGTCCTGGTAAGTAGATGGTTAAATGTGTCAACATTTTTCTTGTGTGTCTTATCCACAGTGAGGCATTGTCCCGCTTTTGTTTTAGTATTGTGGTTGAGAGTTCTTCACTTCACCTTCAGCGTGAAGCAGCATTTGTAGGCCCCGTGTAGGCACAGCCCGGCGGACGCGAGGCGTGCGGCCGGTGTTACTGCAGTGTTGGGTTAGCGTCGAAGACGCTGGGACAACATTGTACCGACATTGGCTGGACGTTTTCGTGTTTTGCTGGGGAGGCTCTGGGCCTGTGCCGGCGCGTTGTTGGGTCATCGTCGTAGACGATGGTCCAGCTTTTGGGCCGACTTTGGCTCAGGGTTTTTGCTTGCTGATGCCTGCATTGCCCGGGAGGATGCGGGCATCGGACCGATGTTGTTTTGTTGTTGGGCCGGCGTCCTAGACGGTGGCCCAGCAGTGAAGCCGCTTTGGGTCGTGGTCTGAGTTTTGCCGGGGGATCTGCTCTCGATATTTTCATATGTGGTGCCCGGCGGACACGACACGTTAGATCGATTTTGGTGTGGCGTTGGTCCAGCGTCGTAGACGGTGAACCAACGTTGGGCCAGCGTTGGTTCGGCGTCGCTTGTCTGCTGGGTAGTTTTTGCATAGCACATAGGCCTAACATTAACTTAATAAATCCCGTGGCAGCCGCAGGACATTGCGCCGGTGCTGTTTTGATGCTGGGCTTTTGATTAAAGGGCCCAGCATCGAACCAGCCGTGGTTCTTTGTCTGCATAAGTTTTTGCTGTAGACTACTTTATGCTGATACTATATTGTACTGAAAATGTTTTGTTGTTTCTACTGTATTTGATAATTTTCTGCTAATTAATTAAAAAAATACACGTTTTTTGTTAATTTCATGGGTGGCCCGTACGCTAGCGACCTAAAAGCGTTTTAGTACGGGTCTCCTGGTCGTAATACATTTAAATTGTTTTATGTTTATGTACATCTAAAAAATTGTATGTTTTATATTTGCGTCCAAATAAATGCATCTGAGTCTGAGTCTGAGTCTTATAAAGCGCTGATGTCTATATTTCCATAATTATAAAGAGAACTGTGTAAGTGTCAACAAAACTAAACATTTCTAAAAAATATATATTATATCGAAATTTCTATCACAACATTACACCAATACAATTAAGTTATCTAAAAAATTAAGAAAATGAATATTAACAATTTTGAAAATAAAAGCTTGATCAACATTTAATGATGACATTATTTTGTATCCGAGCCATCCGTCGTAAAAATGTCTAGTTGAGCATGTTTTTTTGTTTATGTTCCGCTTCTATTCACCACAGCGGGTAACTATTTATACAGGTGTATCTACGTTTCACCTTTATGATTGGCCAATTATTCAGTCGTCGATTTTGTACACCGAGGTCGCCTGTTCACTCCGTACTTATAGGCTATATATTAACTCCCTCTTAACATTAGTTAGCCTATGCTTATTGACCTGCACATTCAGCTGAGCATAGCCACCGCCGCAATTCCCACCTGAAGATGTATGAACACGACTTGATTTTTCTAGATACACGAGGGTAATCAGGTAATAGTTGTAAAGGCCTATGGAATGAAACGTCGGAACGTCCTTGTGTTGACTATATATTGGACACAGTGTGCTTGAGGAGGTGTGACACTCTCATATGTGATCATTCATTGTTTGTTGACCGCCAATTTTCCAGCCCCGTCAATCCACTGAACAATAGTGAATGTGCTTTATTGTGAAAAGTTTTATAACGGGACAGCGGTCTTGATTTTTTCACACCACATACTATACATCTGGTAATATAAGCGAGGTTTTAATTTACGCGAATTTCGCGAGGAAGATTATGACAGCGCTACCTATCATCGAAATTGATAATTCACGAACTCTAGACTTCGTGTCCCAAAATAAAAAAATCGAGAAAATCTAAACATGCGGAAATTACCATATCTACAGTATTTTACAACGAGTAACATTAGGAAATATTCTAGAATAACTAACAGCTGTAACAGGTCTTTGTCCTGAGACACACCTCTGGTAAAACTTTTATGCAAATCCGTTCATCACTATTAAAGTAATCCGATGGACTGACAAACCAACACAACCAAAACATAGCCTTCCAGTGGAGGTAATTATGCAATTAGCACTGATTAGCGGAGCTACGAATCTAGCAATAGGGCCTACCTGGCTCACACAGCTGAGGATCAAACACGAAGTGAAAGTGGTCGGATCATGCATGATCACGAATTATAGTTCCAAATGGCGAGCATGTGGGCGACACGGAGTGCCCACAGTCGAATTTGACAAAAAATGTGATAACGTTACATATTTGCGCGGGGCCCACGCGGTCGTTGTTGGCGGACCCTTCCGACAGCCACGCGGTCAGTACTGATGTGTCATAGCCTGCTCTCCCAGGATGGTCCCGGATTGCTACGGTGAGGTGATATAGAACTGATAGGATGCGATATGGATTTTGACTCTCTCTCTATCCAGGCGACATTTTTAAACATTCCAAAAATTGGCTCCGATGAAAATGTCAAAGCCGGATGGCTTGGATGGCTTGTGTCAGCCTATTTATTACACGTAATATTTTCTGTAGCCTACTTTGCAAGGTGTTTTTTTTTAACTTTCACCACCACTAGAAAAAGGTTATTTAAGAAAGTGTTATTTATCATTATTGCTATAACCTACCGAGTCGCCGACAAAATATCCTCCACCTCCGTGATTCTCTGTCAGAAGCTTTTCAAAGTTAGCCAGGCTGCCTGGCATCTGCTCCGCCATAAAGGTCTTCATGCGTGTTTCCTGTGAACGAGCGCATACAAATCAAGTCAGTAGATTGCCAAAATAATGCGGAATGTATATAAATATTTTGAAAGTTAGTAAAGTTACTGGCAAGATCATTGTACATTCATAGCAGGATTTGTAATCATTAAAAACAGCCTCCTTAGGATCGTGACATGAATCAGATGACATTGCTCCTCCAGACTCAGGATGCGAAATTCAAGTTCTGGCTGTGAGCTGCCGAACACGCTACCCCTCGGTCACGGAATCCTCCCACAGTATTAAATATATTGTTAAGTATTCATTCGGGACAGTTCTAAAGTATTCATTTGGGGATACTTATACAATGAAGACATTAAAGCGCCACAATCAAGCTAAAATCATCAGAAAATCGGTATTTTTATTTTGGCTTCTTAATATGGCCGCAAGATGTGATCATGTCCATAGTCCATGTCCATGTCTAAAAAAAGAAATACGGAAATAACTGGTAAATGGGGCTTTCGGCACACTAGCTACGTTGCCACAGCAACCTAGAATTTAAAAGACTTTCGCAATTCTAGTCTATGGACATTCTTATGGCCATATTAAGTAGTCAAAATAAAAATACTGATTAGGATCGGCATACGGCCGGTATCCTATTAGGTTTATTTTGCCTGAGTTTGTGTCCTATTTAGGGGGAAAGAGGGATACTGTGTGTGGGAAACGGTTAACATTTCTGTACACCAGTCCTTTGAACATTAAGTTAAGTGTTTTTGTCTTTAACAAGTATTCAGAAAAAATATTCACGACTATATTTGTGGTTTAGAGCCTAATAGGTTTTGGATTGACTAATGTTGGCCCAGCGTCGCAGACGGTGGCCCAGCATTACATCAGCATTGGGCCAATGTATCGTGTTATCTGGTGCTTCTGGCGTCGTGATGTTAAATTGTGCAATCACCCAATGCTGTGTCAATGACGGGCCAGCGTCGAAGACTGTGGGTCAACATTGAAACAGCATTGGTTGAATGCCACGTGTTTGCGCAAAGTATACAACAGACCCGGTGATAGATTAGTGTTAGGCCAGCGTCGTAGACGATTGACCGGTATCGAACCAGCAATGGGCTTCAACGCTGTCCCAACATTGAACCGGAATTTGGTGGGTAGGCCTACATCCTCTGTACCAGGTACATCGTAGACAAGTATTGAATGATTGTTGGCCAGCACCAGCGATGGTGGTGGAAGGAATACACGTCGAAGATATATTTGAACTTGTCTCCTTGGTTCTTTCTAGGGACTGGCCCAGGCTAAAATCATCAAAAAATCGGTGATTTTATTTCGGGTTCCTTATATGACCATATGATGTAAACATGTACATAGACTAGAACTGCAAATTTTGATAATTTTTGTGCTGTGCATTCACCAGTTAGGCTAGATATAGAGACGAAATTCCCGCATTTCCTATTTTTGACATGGTTGTCAATAATTAGAAATCGGGAATTTCGTCTCTATATCTAGCCTAACTGGTGAACGCGCAGCACAAAAATTATAAAAATTGGCAGTTCTAGTCTATGTACATGTTTACATCATATGGGCATATTAAGAACCCGAAATAAAATCACCGAATTTTTGATGATTTTAGCCTGGGCCAGTCCCTTTAATTATATCCTGGACATTTAGGATTCTGGCCCATGAGGAAGACCAATACACTGATTTTTTGTCTCATTGTCTACGACGCTCGTGTTTGCCAGGTGTGCTTTCACAAGAAGCCACGTACAGTGTACGTCCGTCAGATAGACATCATTTTCAAAAGTACCTTTACTTCAGCGTCATCTGGTGAACGAGCGATGGAAAAGAGTGAGCTGGCTACATCCTCTACACAATCTACCAGCATGTCAGCTTGAGCCTCCTCCCACGGTGTCTTTCCCGCCAAACCTGCAGCAAACAGTTTAGCAGTTATTTAGTGGGAGTCAATTTGTACGTTATCGATAAGGCCCCTATATGATTCTATTTCGTTGTTGTAGCCTACAGATTAAAATATTGAATTGTGTTGTGAATGTCTATTCTCTACAATTCAATACATCGACCCTAGCTTTAGCTTCAAGGAGACGATATGTGTCAGTGCTAGAGCACGTAGAGCTACATATTATGATCTTACCAAATTGTCTGGCCAGATATCGGCTGATGGTGTTGCTTTGGCAAATCAGTTTGCCGCCCACTTCCAGCAATGGCATCTGTCCAAACGGGGTATCTGCAGGTATGAAAATAGAAATATACTAATGTAACAGATAAATCTGGACACGAATAGAATAATTATTTCCTTCATCATTTTAATAATATCCTTTTTTATTGTTTCTATCAGTTCTCATGACCAGCTAAGAATATGAAAAGCGACTTCCAATTCATATTCTGAGCAACGATTTACTTCTAGGTGTTGTAGTATCCTTGGTCTAATAAATTATACGTTCATCTATTTAATATGACATCACCATATGCGGTTATCCATTAATTGTAATTTTTAAAGAGATAGATACGGCCCCTTAAGTCCTAAGTTACGTTATTGCTCATTACCTTTCTTCATGGCTGGCCAATCGTCGAAGCTGACGCGAACATCCTCATATTCTACGTCCGCGATGGCAAACATGATGCGAGCTACTTCCGCCCGACCACGCCCATTAAAATAAGTCAGCTTGTAATGCACCATATTTTCAACTCGACTGTTCCCAAAAGTATCTGAAATTAGTAATCACATTTTATTCACGCAATTGTGAAATTCTGTATCTTGTGCTAACATTATAAAGACGAATACTAAAAACTGATATTCCCTGTACGTGTAAGCACATTTAGTAAATTGGAATATGTATAAGTAAAATTGTGTTGTAGGCTTGAAGTGACGTCACTCGGTGAAAACAAGGTTATATAACACCCCCTCCCCCATACTTTATTCTGTGAAACGCAGTGACGTCACTCGGTGTAAAAAAGGTTATATAAGAACCCTCTCTCATACTTCATTGTATTAGCCAGCTCGGTGAAAACAAAGGAGGTCGAGGTCATTGAGTTTCACAGATTTGACCTATTTCCATTAGGGTAGGCCTACCCGATTATCCCTAATAGACCGGATATAGGCCTACTAATAAACACAGAGACGCAGCTGGGTGGCGTATTTACACGTGCAACGCATGACCCCCACACACCCCCCCCCCCTCCTCCCTCCCCGACTAAACTTTGAAAACAACATTGAGCTGACGACAGTCAGATACGAGATACAGGATAGTTACTGTCGGATTCAACACCTCATTTAGACCAATATATTTGTTGCTTAATTGTGAAACAGCTGCATCTTAGCTTTCCTTAAAACCAGGCCCGTTTGGGGAGGGGGGTGGGGGTTCGAGAGGGTCGCACAAAAATCCCAGGGGGCATGCCCCCAGACCCCCTTAACCTGCGTTTGCTATTTGCTCAACGCCAAATATAAATTCAAACAGTTTTTTTTACAGGAGGTCCAATTAGCTTATTTCGAAAATACCCCAGCAATCCAAAATTCGACCCCCCCTTCAAAAATTTCTGGGCACGGGCCTGTTAAAACAATGACCCTGAAGCCCGGCACAAGCTCTACTTCAGTGCCGTCAGGCTCTAGATTTTTCTCAAATGTGGTAATAATCGTTCCCATCTATGCCCATAGCAACAACGGCTGTTATTCTTTATCGACAATCATTTGTAGGCCTATAATATGCTTCGTCTGACATCTTATTATTGCATTAATGTGTTTATATACTTATAATATAGCGATTTGATCTCATGCAGCAGGCATATGTACACAATTCTGAAGATACTTCATTGTATTAGCCAGCTCGGCGAAAACAAAGGAGGTCGAGGTCTTTGAGTTTCACAGACGCTAGAATTAACCCGTGCAAAATGCACGAGTTGAAACAATGTCAGTTCAATGTCGAGTCAATGTTTACAACGCTTTCCCAACATTAATCCACCATTGGGATTGAGCGCCTCGTCACCTGTATGTGGTCCTGTGCTGGGTTGGGGCTATAGGCCTATACCGTGTTCACAGACGCCGACGTTGGTTCGGCGCCTCGTGTTTGCTGTGCTGTTATTGCCGTTTGGTGAAATTCTGTGAAACGCGGTGACGTCAGAGTAAACCCTTTTGAATACCCGGTGAAAACAATGCTATAAAAGTCCCCATCCCCATACTTCATTGTACTAGATTACTAGGTGAAAACATTGCAGGTCAATTAATATTGCAGGCTATTGAGTTTCACAGAATAGTCTATACATATTTTTGGGATGTACTGTTAATAAAAGCTAAAATACAAGTTATAATTCAATTTTTGTTTTTTTATTGTAGCTGTTGTGTGGGAGGATATACAGTATTGGGTGCCCGGAAATGAAGATTTGTTGAGAGAAAGCGTACAATGAAAGACGAACCATAAGAACTCGTATTCTATCATAGTTGATCTATAGATAGTTACTACGCATGATAAAACGTAGCATATTGTTTTCAACATACAGGTTAATTTCACCCATTGTGGCTATAATGTGTGTTGCTGTGACAAATTTTACATTCAGCCGGTATTTTTTGTGAATTTTTTATAGGACATTTTCTGACAGTAATAATTGCAGATAGTGTGTATTTTGAAGATAGTGCACGTTCACGTGTGCTGGTAGTTTCAAAACTGATATGTTATCGGAAAATATTCCAATATAATAAATTATAATCCAATTTATTATAATCTAATCAAATCTTTATATCAAACTGTCGATCGAATCTGAAGATATGAAAATAAATATATCACACTGAACTTTGCATTGGCAAAAATAAAGATTGAAACTTACCTGGCGATATTACAATTACAACTTAATTGTATTAATAACATTGTTAACAGCGACGTGATCATACCAACCTGTTACTTGCTCCGCAGATAGATGTTTTGAGTCTGTTCAATTGGAAATGAACTTTTATTCGACGAGTGACTATCGCTTTCGTGAGTCAAAATCCGGAATGGTGGTTTCGAACGGGATGCCATCCTAGAGATTGTAGTCATTAATAACACTTTAGGTCCAGATCACCAGACCACAAAAATATATTTAAAGTGAAAATATAATTATGACAAGGAATTGTATTTTATCAAAATTATTTATCGTGATTTTGTTTAATAAATGTTATTTGATTGTGTTATAGGTTATGTGACCTCAATCTGGCAATTCCATTGAAATTACAGTTGATAATATTACAATTATATTATTATTACCATTGACGTCAGTAGACTACAGTGTGATAAGGGGGTGACTGCGTATCCTGAACCGTTGTAGCTAAGCTAGACATGCCTGTCAATTATAATGTTAGGGACGGTAACTAAGAAAACGTTGTAATAATGAATGGAGTTTTAGGCCACCTTTATACACATAATTTACAATAGAACCTCACGCGGATGGTGAGATGAATGAGATGACACTGCAGTCCAGACACAGCATTCGAAATTCGAACCCTGGCGGTCTGAGGCCGAGCACGCTACCTCACAATATTGAATCCCTACGAGTGAGCGGGGAAGAAACATTTCGTTACTTTGAAAGCCAGAAGGCCAGAGTGGGGTTAGAACCCGCGATCTCCGATTTTCCAAGCAGGCAGCTTTAACAACTACACCAGGGTCTCCGCCCTCAGAGAACGTGGTGTAATGTGGGCCTATTTGTGATACAAATACAGAATAATATATCCCGGGTTCAAATCCGATCCAAGTCTGGTGTAATTTAATCAATTAGTCAATGTTCACAAGATGTGATACGTCCCCATTAAGTCACAATTTAACACTTTCGGTGAAGGCCTACACAAGCCGAATACAGCATAGCAACATTAATTTACCCTATTCAACAACCGCGAGAGGTTGTGGGTATTATGTAGATTTATTGCAAAGCCAACGTTGTAAACAACGATAAATAATAAACGTTGGCTGATAATTAGGTAAACTTGTAAAGTTTTGGTTTAAAGCTGCTACATATTATTTGCTTCAGCTACTGTAAGATGATTTCAGGTTGTGATTTATCCAGAAAATATGCGAGCCGTGTTATAAATGTGTAGTATTTTAGATGTTTAACAATCTCATCAAGCGGAAATTTTGACGTGTATTTAGAATCTTTCAGTATCAATAAGACCAGACATATTTTCAAATGCAGATTATTTTTTAAACAAGGGGACATATAAATTATTTCAAAGAATGCTGTTATCTGGTGTAAATCAAATTGTGTTTCGATTTGATTAAACCACAACTCCACGTCTGTTGAGTAAAAGGTGGCTATTTTAAATTTCGGTAGATTGGTTGAACGCTGTTGAAGCTGACGTCTAACCGGCGAAGGGCTTCCTGAGGATTCACTCCGTGACAAATCTCTCCGACGTCTGTTGCGTGCAATCCGCAGGAAATCAGCTTTTAACCTTCTAAACACTGCATCGGTGTCTCTTAATTCTGTTGTCTTCTCATCACTCATAAGATAGTACGAATCCTTATGACGAGCCCCTTGTCCGTCGAGGGGTGATGACACGAAACACGTCTCCTTTCTCAGCCATTTTGAAATGTGTATTTATTGAAATTAGTTTAAAAAATGAAACGTCTGAGTTGCTGGCCTATTGGCTACTATGCAATGCTCAGACGGTTATTGAAATAGTATGCATTTAACACATACCAACTAGTTTGATCGTTGAACTCCGCGTGAAGAACTGTGTGCACAGTTGTCTAGCTTGAGAAAAGTCTAGATGTGTGATAATTCTATGTATGAAGATTGTCCATTTAAATTCGCAGGTAGTAGAGTGCAGGGGTTGCTGAAATAACTGAAAACTCCTTATGCAGAAATGTGTGCGTGGTAGGGGTCATACTATTTCATTTCACATATAAATTGTGATGATTGTAGGTCGTGAACTGCATGCAAAAATGCCAGAATAAATGCTAAATTGCTATTCTAAGCTATAGGGTAATAATATTTGGTAATTCGACCTGTGTGGAAATTTTTTCTGCACAAGTCGAAAAACACACAATGTATCAAAATAGTCGCCGTAGCGCAACTGTCAAGTCTCAAATTCAGATTTAATAAGTAACAATTAAATTATGCCCATCATGACAAAATTTGAGTCATGAGTGCAATTGTAATATGCATGTACAGTTCCGCTTGATTTATAGAATCATTTGTTGAAATTCTTGACTGACAAAAGTCTATAAAGACTGCTTAGTATAAATCTATTGATGAATATTTCCCATAATGAACATCCTTTTTTTTTTTTAATGTTCACCATGAGAATTATTCTTATCGACGTCAAAAGCGATCGCTCGCTTTGATTTGTATCGGTGCGCATAAACTAGTGCCCATCGATGTAGACTATCCGGTTGTGTGATGTGCGGGGTGTATGCATAGCGGCACGCTGCTGTGCCTCTATTCGGGTGGTGGGTGCTTCGGCTATCGTGCACTGTGTACGTGGTGTGCGTATGATCGTGTGGCGCGCCACATCAGCTCATGACTCATTAACATATTCAACAGCTAAGTATGTCGCCGACGTTTGGCACATTTCTTAGCCTATCTGAAGTCTTGAAAAAGTAGACTATCACATTTTCAATCACAAAATATCACACATAATAAAATTAAATCATGCAGTCTCTCTTTCCTGACTGAGAAAGATATTTTGGAAAAATGTTATCTTGTCTAGACTTTATTTCCAGACACTGTGCAGGCTTATGTGGCCTTGACATGTGAGCGGCATTTGCCGTGCACGCCATTGATTCAATATGGCGGCCTAATTTATGCTAATTATGCCGATCTGAGCTGATGGGGTGATCCCGCAGTGCATTACTGGTAGGCGGGAACATGTGAGGCTATACGACAGCCAATTGAGCTAAAGTTAGGGAGTCCGGCTGCCAAGATGACGCCACTCTTACCATTAAAATAATTCTGATGCCACTGAAATAAAAATATGATTACAATCATAAAATGTGGACCTACGGTCCTAACAATGATTTATTTATAGACCAAATAAGACGTTTTATTCACATATATTTCAGGTGAACAGTTTTAAGTGGCTCTAATCCTATTTAAAAGCTGTCTGAATCGAGGCGATATTTTGGTCTGGAAATAATTTCTTTCTTTAACTTGAACAAGAAAAAATATTATTGATATTTCTTGAATTGGCCGAGAAAATTGAATCACCCAATTATGGTGTTAAACGATTAAAATGAATTAAAAATATTTATTTTCCAATCGCCAAAAACGGCGTAGTTAGAAAGAAAAAATCGTAAAATTCTTACTATTTCAGGTATGACCCAATCAGTCCAATATTACTGCGCATTCCAGCGTGTCGGCCATCTTGAAAAAAATTGATTGATGTCTCATTTTTTTAAAAATCAACTAATTTTAAAACTATCCTTGCTGGCTCAAAACCAATGCCGTTTGGTTGCTTTGTGAAAACAATATGCTTGAATGAAGCTGCGATTATGTTTCAATGTCTGAGGTCACCAATATGGGTATGAGGAGGGACGATCGTGTCGCCAACTTGAGTATGTTGAAGTGTTACGTTCCCCCTCATTTCCATCAACTCTTCCGTCGGGACGACGGGAATAAACAACTCCTATTAATTCATTTTTCGGTTATTTCTCACTTTATCGTAGTCTAGACATTCACACAGTGCACACAGTCCCGGAGTACGACGATCGACGCAATGCTGCTTGGCCCTGAGCTCACGACGGGACATCCTGATGCTTCAGTGGCAACACATGAGTGGTGGCGCACTTGGCTGAGAGCGGGCTCGATTCGCGGCATAGGTTGATCAGAACGAGGCTTGGCGGGCCCCGGCCACTCGTCAGTGGTCGGAGAGACCGAGCAGTTCCGAACAGGTGAGACGCTAACCCCACAACTGTATGGTGTGAAATAAAGAATACAAATGATCATGACTATTTATTGTAGGATACTGTTTACCTCCTGACGGCTTGAAATATGCAAGTGATGACTATTTGAGGACATAGCCTATGCCAAGATGTAACTGATCTTGGTAATAATTTGCCTATGTAGGGGCCCATGTCTACGCCTAATAGGTGATTTATTTCAAAAACAGGTAGGCCTACCTTGTCAGATTTTGAAGAATTTGATGAATATATTTTCAACAATTCGAATATTGAAAAGATGTAAGGAGTAAATTAACTCATTCCAGACAGAGCCCGCAATATCTCGGGCAAGCTACTCTTGAATGTCTTGAATGAGTTAATAAATAAAAAGCAATTTGAATGATTTGGAAATAACAACAGTTCAATGTATATTCTCACAAGATGTAAAAGTAAACAATTACAGTCATGCTTAAACCCATTGAGCTTTGTAAAACAAATCTATATTCATATTTGCAATGGTAGACAATGGAATGATTTATTTTGTAGGAAAAATACTTGTGAAGATGCCAGTTTTGTCGATTATGTGGTAGTTTCTCCGATATCGATGGCTTAAATTACTAAATTAGAAATATGTGATTTCAATAATATGTTTTCTGATGCTCATTGTGCTAATGTTTTTTACATAAATATCTATCATAGTGTAGAACTACATAATGAGGATGAATTGTTTCTTCTGATAATGTCATGATAATTATACAAAAACCATGTAGGCCTATACTTTTGTACAGGGAGCGAGCTCTTACAGCAATGGGTGTCAGCAGGGAGAGGCCAAAAATGTAATTTTCACAGTGTTAGATCGAATATTTCGTCATCTGTGCTCATGGCTATAGGTGCTGACATCTTGTTTCCTGATTAGTATTTTTGAGGTCAAAGTTCAGCACAGAGGTAGAGACGAATTTCTATGGGATATGTCTTTGATTATCGCCCATGTCTCACTTCTACACCACCTAGCGAGTAGAAAAATTCCCTGCGAGAACATTTCCCTTACGAAGTTATGTAAGACCAAACTCACTGACAGTTTACTTAGTCCAGTTCAACAACATATTTAGACAACATCTACAAAATGTGCTTCCGCTTTTAATTTTTTTAAAAATGACGATGTAGATAACACTACATTTCTGTAAATAGTAGTGTAATCTAACTCAGTGTTGCAGCCCTCTATGTTTGTTCGTTTGTTTGGCTTAGACTTTAGCTAACACGCAAGTGGGCCGCCTGGGTCTTCCGACAATATATGGATTGCTCAACACCCTGCGGCAGGGCCTGCCATTTGTTAGGTAGTCTAGCCTACACGTTATCCTCACGTTACATTGCCTTATACTTATGTTATAGGCTATGTCATTACATGACCCCCTACTTTAGTTCATAATAATTTCCGCTTGCTTTCTAGGCATGCCTATTCATATTATAATACATGCTGTACATATATATTTCAAAATTTACATGTGTATTTATTAACTAAGTGTAAGCACAGGTGAAATAAAATTGGCAAGAGTAGATAAAACACTACCTAAAATTGGCATTAACTGTTGATGAAACACGATCTAAAATGAAAAAACCTAAAACAGTAGCCTAGATAAAACACCATATGAAACACATGCAATCAACTTTCAAAGACAAAGGTAGATAAAACACCATAAAACACAATTATCTTCAACAAGGGATATAACACCACCTAAAACGCCGGTAGGCATAGAATTTTTAATTCTTGTGAAATAAGATACAACTTTTTATCATTGTATAGTCATTATACCGTTATTTTTCAATAGGTTTTTTATTGAAAAAAGTGACGCGAAACAATCTGAGAACTGACTCTACTGGGAAATATTTAATCGCGACCTCTGGTGAATAGATATTCATAAACATTTCTGGGTCAACATGACCTAGTTCCTGCGTGTCATGGCGCGTTGTTGTTGATTGTCGATTGGTGTTACTATTTGTGTCCGATTTATTGATCATGTGAAGTATGACAATAATCCGTAAGTAAAGCTGGAGCGAAAATGTTTAAATGTTTATGATCCAAGTAGTAATATATTTGTTATGGTGTGTCATTTGTTTATTGTTATGTTATTGCCTTTGGTTTTGCATCGAGAAAAATACATTCATTCATGTGATGTCCATCACTGTCTCAGTGTCTGTGATCACACAGTTACTTGTTTCCGTTGATAGATGTATTATATAGACGGATGCCAGTCGTTTCGACCCCCTGTCGTTTCGGCCCCTTACCCGCTCGGCCCCCTACCCGTTCGGCCCCCAAGTATACATACATACCACACGTGTGGTGTGCGTAGCATGCCATACTCATAGACATAGTCAACCCGTTAGGGGCCCTTACACAGTACACTATACAGGCTACAATGCTTACCCGTTCGGCCCCCTGAGTCAGACTAGGTCTGGTATACTATAAGCAGTCTTCACTGAGAGCATGTTCGCCCCTCTCTTACACTAGTCTTAGATGGTTTGATAAATAGAGATTATAATAAATTGTAGGGCCCAGTATAGCTACTGTACGCCTGATGTTGAATGTTATGATAGATATTAAAGGTCTAATGACATGAATGAAGCCGTGGGCCTACTTAAAAAATCACGCCATGCAGCAAATCAAGGAACAAAACAAAATTGTATTAACCCTTATCCTGCTGATCCCAACTATAAGGGTTAATTAATAGGCATACTGTGTTAAAGTGAAATGAGTAAATGTGAATTTAATTTTGATGATTAAATTAAAAAAAACTAAAATCTTGTTAAACAGTTTCAAGCCCTCGATCATGCAGTGTTTTGACGAAATAAATGTTATTGAATTATTGTTTTATTGATATAATCGACCTTTATTGACAAAATTAACTAATATGATGACATTTGATGATTTGTGAAAGGAGTAATACCTCGGAGAAGGCGATATGTACTCCAATGAGTTGTAGCCTACATGGCGGAGAAGGTGAGTAGGCCTACTACCCCAGAGCAGATGACACAAGTTGAGTTGTGAAGGAAGTCACACCTCGCAGTAGGTGAGTATGACTCCATACCTATGTTTTTATTAGAGCAGGATTATAGATAGGCCTATGATAATAAACAATTAAAAAGTACAATAAGCCTTTAGAACTGATTATACCCTACTTAACAGTGAAATGGCACATAATAATTTAAAACATGGATATAAAAATATAACTGATATAACAGGAATTGGTAAAGAGTGATTTACCGTTCAACTGGAATTGTTCCACTTGTTCCCAAATGGAAGTGCCTGTGATGGAAAGCACTCGTCTGTCAACTGCAAGTATACGGGTGACACCAGAGCAACTTCAGGAGATAGTACAAGACCCTCCTGCTTCAAGTGCGAGAGAGTTGATACTAGTGGACTAGCCCATGAGCTCTGATGAGGGGTTTGATGCTGAGCCTTCTGATACACTTCCCATGGATTCTCTTCCACCTCATCCATTGTCTGACGACGAGGATGTGGCTGGAGAAAGACAGGAGGATGTGTCAGGAAGGATCAACGTGGATGTAACTATACAGCCTGTACAGCAAGAACTTGGCTCAAGAACTTGGCCTACAGGCAGCCTACCAAGAAGACTGTGATGTGTGCAACTACACCAGGAATTTGCTAGCATTGCCCTTCCTGCCAGCAAAACATATTACAGACATCTTCAACCATCTGAAAAGCAAGGCAGGATCTGATCAACTATGCCAGCTAGTCAGCTATGTTGAAAAGACATGGATCTCGGGACTAGGGAAACCAGCTGATCTGAGTGTCTTCGAACAATCAGTGAGGACCAACAATGATGTCGAGGGCTGGCATAATAGACTGAACCGCTATGCCAGACGAGGACAGCTGCCACTGTATTTGCTGGTAGCTCTACTCCACAAGGAGAGCCTGATGGTGAGCCTTCAGGCACGTCTTCTCTCCGATGCCAAGCTGCGACGCTATCAAAGGGCCAAGTACCGTGTTCTGCAGGGGAGAATTTTTAAGCTATCGGGCGATTACTTCTTAGGAAACAAGACAACATCCAACCTTCTCCGTGCCTGTGCAGCTCTGTACGGTCCTGTAATATAGACAATATATATATATAAACAATACAAAAACAGCTCCAGTGTTATAGACAATATAAACACTAAATAAGCAATGGTTCGATTGATATAATCATCACATCTGCTGATTATTGAATTTGTAAATAAAATAATGTATTAAAATACTGATTTCCATCAAACATGTTATCAATTGTTTTATACTCACCTTTCTCTTCCACGGCACACATACCAGTAATTTATATCCGGGGGCCGAACAGGTAGGCCTACCTTGTAGGGGACATGATATAGTGTACTATGATTTATAATGTCCAGGGGGCCGAACGGGTAGACCACAAGCGTATTGCCAGGGGCAGAACCCGAGGGGGCAGAACAGGCAAGGGGCCAAAACGACTGGTTACCATATAGACTTTGATATCGACAACGGAAACAAGCAAGCTTTGGTCCATCACGGTCAGATCACGGATTCACGGCCATCAGTTAAAACATATATTCAGTATCAGTAGACCTATCATTCTTATGTTTTTGGTAACTCTAGCGAGCGCCAGGTATAATTTTTGTTTGAAAATTACATTGAAAATCATTTCTTTGTTATGTAGGCTATAGTGATATTCCTTATTTCACGTAATAATATCGCACACCGCTCTAAGTTAAACAGTGTAGGCTACAGTCTGTTCCACCAGATCCTGGGAGTAGCCTTTTTTCAATTTGCTCGATCGCTTTTTACAATTTTTTAACAAATTTTTTCTCAGATTATTTTTCCATCTTCCCCCAACATCCCTGAAAATTTGGTAGATTTTTTTGTGTAGGCCCTACTATCAAAATTTGATTATTTGGCATGTAATAAGTTTTCAAAATCACAGCTCTCTTTACCACCATTAGAGTGAAACAAGAATTTTATTACATGCCAAATGGTCTAGCTTCCAAAATATACAACAAAATTCCACCAAATTTTCAGGGATGTTAGCAGGTTAAGGGAACATGAAAAAATGATCCTATAAAATTTTGTTAAAGAATTTTAGAAAGCGACCGAGCAAATTAAAAAAAAGTCTACTCCTATGATCTAGTGAAACAGACTGTAATGATGTATGACTTGCACCTGTCGTCATAGTCTACATGACAAAGATTTAAGAAAGGATCAGGCGATGTAAATTATTTTTTGCCAAAAAAATGTCAGAAATAGTCGCCGCATGACTTGCTAAGTTGATTAAAGTTAAAAAAGAAATTATGTTACCAAATATTTTTTAAATGGCAAAAACTGGTTTGAGATATTGGGCGAGCGATCGACCTATATGCCTAGGCGTAGTCTATCACTACCGTACTTGATGATCATGTAGACTATTAATTAAAAAAATGTCACCCTCCACATACTTGCCAACCTTTTGATTTCAAAAATCGGGTAGGTTTATGCAGGATGCGGACCCCAAAATGCACCGAAGGCGTCCCCAGCCTGCTAGGGAGGTCCCGGGGGACATGCCCCCCCCCAGATTCTTTTTAAATACATGTTATCTATGTGTCATTTTCTGTATTCTAGGCCAAGTTTCACTATTTATTTTGAGTAGTTTTTATGTTTTTATAGTAGCTGGGGTAGATTTACAGATGTTTTTATTTTTATGAGCTGATAATTTGAAATTCGGTAGGATAGGCCTATAAAATCGGTAGGCGGTGGATAGGCCATGAAATCGGTAGCCTACCGCCAGAATCGGTAGGGTTGGCAGGTATGCCTCCATAAACATGATAAACCCCATTATTAGCTTCGTCTCTGAATTTCCTAATCAAATACATGTATGTCAAATAATCTATACGGCCTAGATTCTGAAATACCTTCTATTCTAAAACATTTTTAAATTTTTACTGGTAGGTAAATCACAAAAAGTCATTTTGATGTTTTTTTCATGTTTTTTTAAGGATTTATGTGAATTTGTGAGACACTAATAAAAGTCATATTTTTCTCTGGTTGTTTGTTCTTTTTGCTCACTGGTAGGAAACCATCAAATGTTGTGAAATTTAAAGCGATAGTTGTTTTGATGGCACTTGTATCCCCTTTTCTGGGGGGTTCCCACCATTAGGTTTCTTGCAATTACGAAAAATAGTACCAGCTCTTGCCTTTAATGTTGCCTTTAATTTCATAATTATTATTGCAACAAATCATATAGGGCCCCACACATTTGGAACAGTTTTCTGGAAACAACTGGGAATGCTCCCTCTTTCGCCAGTTTTATGACTCGCAAAAAGCGGTGTGATTGTTGCTCGGGGAACCAATTAGTCCCACAGCTAAGGGGGTTTTATTTGTGTTGAAAGGTCCATACGATCCAAAAGTTCCACCTATAGTGAAATTTTTCTGGAATTCGAATCTGCGCGTCTTACAAAAATCATCCTGACCAAAAGTAACGTAAAAACCCTTTAAACACTAGTACCGTCAAAATCTCAAACCACAGTTTAAAATGTTGTGTATGCAGTGCTTGTTTGCTAAAACTGTGGTAATTTTCAGTGGGCAATAATGTGAGATATGGTCAATTTTCCCGAGTCTGAAGAAAAGCGAGCTAGTTTTACATCCAACCAAAAATGGGAGTAATATGTTCCCATAACTCATTATTTTCATTCCAAATGACAGGGTTTCCACCGGGGAGGGGGGTCCGGGGAGGTCCGGACCCCCCTCTCAGCACCACAGGGGGGATGTCCTCCCCCTTGTTGGGAAAGAAAATGAGAATATATTGCAGATTTTGCTGTAATTTCAGCTAAAAAAGGCCATTTCAAGCACTCAAATTCAAAACTTTGAATTTGTTTTCTCCTGATGGAGGACCCCCAGACCACCCACCCCTTTTGCCCCCCCCCCTTTCAAACAATCCTGGCGGAAACCCTGCATGGGTTAATTTTAAGTCAACGATAGTTCTAGAACATGTTTGAATCGAAACTAAACATTTATACTATACAAAAATCGGCTGAGAGAAAAGTATTTTGTTTATTTACTGAAAAAGTATGAGGAATGGTTAAAATTATGTGTTAAAATACCCCCTTAAAGCTATATTGTGCATTTGTCATACATCAGACACAAAATATTTTACATCCACGTGAAAGCCTGTGTCATATGTGAGTGATAATAAATAATTTAAAAATTATTTAAATAGAAAATTAACATAGTTTTAGCAAACAATCACTTCATTTCAAATTGCGGTTTGCGAATTTGACAGTACTAGTGCTTAAAGGGTTTTACAGTACTTTTGGACAGGATGATTTTTGTAAGATGCGCAGATTCCTGAGAAAATTTAACTACATTTAGAACTCTTGGATCGTATGGACCATTCAACACAAATAAAAGCTCTGGGACCAAATAGAAAATGGTTTTGATGATCTGTGATAAATTACTTTTATATATGCTGTGATAACTTTTTTCAAGTCTTAAATACTTTAATCTATATAACGTTTTACTTTACTATATTTTATAAATATTCTTTGTATATGCAAATAATATATGTAATATTTTATCTACTCATTTAAATAATCATTTAACAATAGCTTCCTTTACTGTACGTTTAAAATGCATGTATAAATACTTGAATGTGTGTTATTGTTATTATATTGTTAATTTACAAATCTGGACAATAGCCTTTGGCTAATGTTTGTATTGATCACAAAAACAATTTTAAATAAATATGATATGATTTGAACAAATGCTTCAGGAAGTAAGTGGAACAGGCATGCTGTGCGCCCTACGGATATTTTTTTACACAGGTGCCATTTTTTAAAATTTTTTAAAAAATGCAAAAAATTGAAAATAGTAAAGTTTCTGCGAGATGTCAACAATAGCCAAATTATTCATTTGGAATTTTCAACCACTTGAAGTTGTGTCTCGCTGACGCGATTCACAACTTCAAGTGAGTGAAAATTATTCAGATTTCACAAAATTGAGGTTAACAATTTTTAAATTCCTGCTGATTTTTGTCACGTTATATCTTCAACTTGTTTAAAAGCTGATATGCAACATGCTAATAAAAAATGTAAAAATCGAATATAATCAGCGGTTTAAGGGTTAAGGTGACATAATAAACACAGTCATCGTGACAAAAAGACGATGCCATTAGCAACATAATGAGATCACTGAATCATCAGATCATGTAGCACTTGGAAAAATGCTCCCACTAAGAACTGACACTAGGGTATTTATACATAGAAGGTGGTGCGGTGCAGCTGCTACGCCAAAAGCCAAGGTTGTTACACCACAGAAACCAGCATTCCTAGTCAGGGGTACTGGGGTTGTTATTAATATTAGTACCATACTTTTCGTTGTCTTAACAGTTGGACAACATCTCCAGTGTTGGCCAAGCTTTAGGCCAGAACTGGGTCGGTCGTCTCCCGACAGCACAACATTTTGCTTAGGTATATCATGTTTAGTTATATTTTATATTATTGAACATTTTATTGGTCATATTTAATTGTTGTATATATGGTGTTGTAGTACCTTTCAATGATGTGACCTCATCATAGCTTTGGTGAGGTCACAATCTCGAAGGATCTAACGTTAGCATGCTGGATCTTGCTTTCTAAATAGAATGGACATCCCAGTGAACACACATCATGTATGTGGCATTTGTGCAGCGTCAGCCCAACGTTGGTCCGGCGTTGTACGGGTGCTTTGTGTTAACTGGCAGGTCTACAAGAAAACACGAGACTTTGACACTGTGTTGTTTTGGTGCTGGGCTAGCGTCGTAGACGGTGGCGCAGAACTGCAGCAGCACTGTTTCAGGGCCCCGTGCTTGCAGCTGAACCCTATTATCATGATCATAGGTGAATATTACTCCTACATGGGATGTTTTAGTTTCAGCGTTGCACTGAAGCATTGACCGTTGAGTATGTTTATTTGTGAGTGTCTTGCTATACTCCAGCGTCTAATCTTTTGGTTTGATAGTAAAAGTAATTTTACAGGCTTTGATCATTCTATTTTCTTTCATAAAAAAAAATTAAGGGATTGCAAATTACAGTGGAGACCCGGTATCGGACAGCCTCACAAAGTGGAACATCCCGGAATACGGACCACCTTTAGCAAGTCCCAAATTATACCCCATTCACATAATGTATTATCAAATTCAGAAAGCGCACCGACCCGCGTTTCGGGACACGGACCACCTTTTTCCAGTCCCAAATCATAAAAGGATCCAAAAAACGAACCAGCCTCAAAAGCAAAAAAAATCATTCACACTTTTACAATGGGAGAGATATATGCATCAACCATGGAGTTAGTAAGTACTATCTCCATGCATCAACTAAGCGACCAGCTGCGACTGGATTCACTAATGGGAGCAGCTGTAGCTTGATCCACTGATCAATGCAATGGGACAAGCTGTGACTGCATCTACTCATCTTCTACTAACAGGACCAGCTGTGATTGGATCTACTAATGGGACCAGTTGTCGCTGGATCCATTAATGGGATCAACACTGCTGGATCCACCAAGGGACCAGCACTGGCATAAGTCACTAATTAAGTGGACCAGCCCTGGTTGGATCTAATAAAGGGACCATCTCTGGTTGAATACACCAAGGAGACCAGTTGGCTGGATTCACTACGAGGACCAGAGCTGGTTGGATCCACAAAAGTGGCCAGCGTTGGCTGGAGCCACTAAGCTTAGACTGGATGACGTAAAGATCAGCGCTGATGAGATAAAGCATACAATGTTATTTAAACATTGTCATCAGTGCATATTGTAATCACTCGCCCTATCATATTATGTCCCTTCCTTGAGTCGCGCATCCTCGGTTGGTTGCGTTCTCAGCGGTGTAGTGTTTTAGTTCCTAAATAGCGCGAACTTACGATCCCAGCTTAGTGTGAAAGTTTATGTTGCCGAGACAATTTAGGTCAACTTCTTATATTTAATAATTTGTTAAATTATAGGAAGTTATATTAACACTGTTATAGTAATAGTTGAGCTAGTGGTCCATAGGAACCAAGAGGTTAAACAAAGACGCTTTTGATTTTCAGCGAGCTGACAAAAATAACATTCGGCGTGCAACAATACATAAATTATGGTTAACCACGGCTGATCGATTTTTTACTCCCAAGTTGATCATAACGACTCCGTGCATGACTCTCGAGTTTTTATAAAATAAGAAGCGTGGCATCTATTTTGAACACCGCTAATATAACTACAGACAGGCCTCGGAGTTCTGTCCTCCGATGTTCCGTCATATTCTACATCCGTCGTGGTTTTGACGGGAACGGATCTGCCCAATGTATTTTTGCTTCTATGTTCCGTCATTCCGATGTCCGCAAATTTCTGGGACGAAAGGGTTAAATCAATGAATAAGTGTCCCTTTGTTCTGTCACGTTGTCCGCCTCCGTCACCAAATCTCGGTGACGAAAGGGTTAAATCAAACTTAAGCGTCTCATTGTTCTGTCACAGAGATTAGTGGGGGACTAATTAGCAAGTAAGACCCGGCAAACACATTTTCACGATGTGAACATTGGTTTAACGCTGGGCCACTGCCTTTGACACCGTACCCCCAACAAAGGAGGAATCGCTCGTTCTCCATAACACTTCTTGACGGCAGTAATATGATACAGCCCAGCAAACACGAGACGTTCACCCAATGTTGTACAATGTTGGGCTATTGTTTAGGACGATGGGTTCACATTGTACCAACATTGGGTGAATGTTTCCTGTGTCAAAGCCACCGTCTCGCACATTGAAACAATGTTCAGTCATACTTGGCACTATGTTTAATTTCGTGTGTAGCCGTTGGAAACTATAAACAATATTCTTCACAAAACACAGTCTCCATCTATCCCAGCTCTTTCTGATATAAAATCACTTTCTGAATCGTTGTCAAAATTTTACATTGACAAAAATGTCAAACATCTTCTTTATCGCCGACGATACCCAGATATATATTTATCTCTTCCGCTTAAAAATCCCGATATTTCTTTGGAAATTTTGACAAAATGTCTTCAGGACGTGTCTTCTTTGATGTCACCGAGGAAATTAAAACTTAACCCTGATAAAACCGATTTTTTTTCAATTGGATCTAAAGTGCAGCGTGAAAATTTTTCGAAATACTTTCTAACAATATTGTTGGCACAGGAAGTAACTCCATCTGCTAGAAATCTTGGCATAGTCTTTGACAGTGCTCTAAATTTTAGGAGTCATAATATATATCTGGTATATCTCGCGCTTGCTACTACATGTATCATATACGTGACATGCGTAGAATAAGGCGCATTTTAACACCATCTGTTGCTAAAACAATTGCAACTTCTTTGTTAGTTAGCAAGCTGGATTATTATAACTCTGTCCTGTTCAACGTCACTGAAAAGAACATATCTAAGCTGCAGGGTGTAACGTTACAGAACTCTTTGGCGCGGGTTGTAACAAAGTCTCCTCGTTTTTGTCACATAACTTCTCTTCTAAAATCGTTGCACTGGCTACCTGTTCGTTACAGGATCAAATAATTGTGTTCCCTAACCTATCATGCTCTGACCAGTGGACAGCCAGTATATATTCGAAACATGCTTCAGCCATCGCGAGAGGTAAGGACACTTCGTTCCAGTGATCTAGATCAGCTGAATGTTCCACGGGTCAGAACCGCGGTAGGCAACAGGGCCTTTTCTGTTGCTGCACCTAGATTTTGGAATGGACTTCCTTTAGAGATTTGCTCTACAAAAACACAAATTTGTTCCCGGAAGAAATTGAAAACGTATTTTTTTGGTCAGGCTTTTCCGATTTCAATCCTCGGTGGTCCGGTTGGCCCAGACGACAAACGCAAACGGGTTTTGGAACTATGAGTAGTATTACGATTATGTTTGTCGCGCCTCTGAGCTCAGATCACCGAGGATTTAGTGTTCGTGGATTATCTGAGGTTTTATTTATACAATCTGACATGTATAATACCTACGCCCTGCATCGCTCATCATTTTATTTTAATTACCAATGCACTAAGCAATATGATTTACGCTTAAAATTTATCGCACGGTACCGGGGGAAACCACCAATGGAAAACTTTGTTAATGGCATCCCAGCGTCACGTAGTAATCCATAAGCTAAGCTGGGGGTCCGCTGCTTTTGTACATATTGGTTTGCAAAGAGGAAATGTTTAATGTTATTTCTACTGCCACCTTCGCTTGCACACATCATACTTTTTGTACTATTTGTATACTTATGTAACACGTACATCAATGATCTATGCTGAAGAATAAATAAAAATGTTATAATTGAACATGCATGGGGGTACTGGGTTGATTGCTAGTAGAATCACTTTTCGTCCACATCCGGGGAGGGTCATTAGGGATATGTTCCGTCTGTTGAATGCTGTGTTCGGCATTGTACGGAAGCACTAGTCCACAGCAATCATCCAAGGGCAGCTGCAGCCTCCTCGTATCTGGCCATAATCTTCGGGCGGATTGCCAGTGGCGTACCCTGGTTCCTTGGCTTAACAGCGAAGCCAATGCAGCACCCGCATCAGTGCATGCGCTGGTGTAGGCAGTGGTAGCATTAAATAACCGGCAATAGCGTGTGTTGCCATCAGGTCTCTCCCGAGTAATAAATGGAGTTACCCTTCCTATTGCTACTCTGGGGACTATCCGACCCTAGGATAGCGGAGCTGCGCGAAATGCCAAGGAGTTTCAGCATTAAATTGCACAGCGAAACCCAAGTCTCCGGCCGTCTGGGCATGTCTGGGGGTAGATCCCCTAGACATGCCCAGAACCCCTTATCGGGCGAGCGAAGGGAAACGCTCTCGATAACCCACCATGCCCTATCACCCCCACCCTCACATCAACATTTGTACATCATTCATCTTATCAATTGACTACAACGTTTTTATCGTATTACAATGTCCCTTAAAAGACCATTTGTGCCGAAAAGTGACGTAAAGCAATGATTTACTACTACTGAACATGCATGGCCAAAGATTTCATATGCACACATGACACTAATATAGAGTTTTGGACATGTTCAAGATATTTGAAAACTATCGGAAAGAAATGGAGATTTCAATGATGCGTTAGCTAAATTTTATGTCAACATCATGATCACATTATAAGCCGTTATGCGATCCGATATATAGGTCTACCGTAAGTGCTATTTATAATAGTGAATTTATTTATACCGTAAATTAGGGTAACTTCTCCATGTTGAGGTAATTTCGCAATACTCATGATACTGACCCATTCTATAAGAAAGGCTATGTAAATATTGAGATAATTTTCTGGCTTTAAAGCGCGTAGGCTGAAATCGATCTTGGTGTTTCAAAGTAAAAGAATGAGTATGACATTTTAATAGCAAAAAATCTTGGTATGATATTCGGTAAACTAGAAATAGACCTTGTCGCTGTTTAATTATGATACACTAGTTCAGTATCATGAAATAAGCTGCGGATGGCGACGTCACCTCTATTTTTCGGTACAACTCTATGGTCGAGTGAACTGCTTGCAAATTTACAAAGCGTGCCTTCTCATGCGTTAAAAGGGTAACGGTACATGTACATGAACAAATATTTAGAGGCCGTCTGCATGCTTCAAACGTATATAATTGGCAACGCGAAGCTCGTAAGGTCATGAAGGTACTGTGCTATTATCAATCTTATATGATTATCGTAATAGCAGGTGTGATTATACACTTTGCTGTTTATATGGTATGTGATAGACGTTAGGTTTTGTTAAACCTTTAACCGGAGGTCTCGATTATATTCGTTTTATAATTTTTTGTTAGCACATTAATAATCAGATTTTGAATATGTTAAAGATAAAACGTGACATCAATAAACAATATTTCAAATCTGTCAAATCTGAATAAGTCACTTGAAGTTGCGTCTCGCTGACGCGATCCACAACTTCAAGTGACAAGTCCAATTAAAAACATTGGCAGTTAAAGGGTTTATCAACTAAGATTATCAGTTTCACCACGTCACAAATTTTCAACGCAGAACTTGTTTTTGTATGGAAAAAAATTGCTGTGTTTTTGTAGTTCCGTGTAGTTCCGTGCATGTATGACTGAGAGGCAGCTTTTAGACAGAAAGATAGACGTTTTATTGACACTATTATCATGATTATGAGCAGCTATCGTGATTTACGTTTCATTGCATTATAACACAAGTTGTGTGTGGGTTGAAATTCAAGGTACCTTTATCATGTTTATCGAAGCTTTTTGTTCTGAGCTACTATTAGTTATGTAAATCATCATACAAATATAATTTTGCACAGCAGTATCCTATATACATGATATATACATGTATATGTTGACCTATAACAATTCACTGCATCTGATTGCACATAAATTAGCCATAAAAACTGCAAGACGATCCTTGTTTTGTTTCTCGGTGGTTGTGGATGCTTAGTCTAGTGATGCATAAAATACAAAGCTTTCCTTTAATGTTGTTGTCTTAATGTTTTGGATGCTGTCCAATTATTTCCACGTGTAGTCGCCACAGTTTGGTAGGAGGAATGGAACTGTCATGATGTTGACATTTTGATTCGCGGTATATTACAGGTTAATACTTGGCACACAGGTAGAGAAGCCCATATAGCTCATCGTCTGTAATCAAGTTAGGAGGAGATATGGGACACATGATTTAAACTAGAATTTGGCTTCACCTTCGTCTAACATTCAAGGTTATAATTCAATCCTATGATAACGTGTCCTCGTGAAATTGCTACACATAAAATATATGTAGTATTTTCACAAGGAAACATAATACAAGTAAAATAATACTGCTGGTAACAAGTTAGCAACGCGAAGTATACTGTTTTTATCTGTTTTAATACCTCCATGTACACTCTTATTCAGATAAGGAATAATCTCTGCTTTATGAACATTGTTACAGGACATTTATCATGAAGGATAAACGTGACATTGTGAGTGAGATTACTCAGTTCATGTACGCACTGCTGCTGATGCTGGTCGTGTGTGGTTTCAGCAGAACAGGTGATTAACACATATTGTCTTCAATATAAATATCAAGTGAATAAATAGTCATGAAAAATCTCAACAGCATAATTAATATATCCAGGTATTATTTGTTATTTCGTGCATCACGAGAATAATATCTGCTAAAGCAATTATTTCGTTTTGTACGATATAAATATTAGAAACGATTTTTTTTTTTGTAAGTATTAATTGTTTTTAGTTTTCAAAAAGCAGTTAATTCTAATTTTCGGAGCAGCCTCTCCAATTAAAAAATAAAATTGGCAGCATTTATTTTAAGAGGGGGTCATATAAAAAGGATACTTACCATAATCACTTAAAATGATTGCAATGTAATTTTTTTAACCCCACCCCCCCGCTTAACGAAGTTGGGGGAAGGGGGTGAAGGCTTATGGTGTCACCCCTTTTTTTGTCAGCATTTTCGTCCCCGTAGAAAATCTCTGCAACACATGGGAGATTTTTTTCATATTCACGCACACATCACTTAGGGGGTGTAGATGTTCCTTTCGGAGGTTATGACCTTTGACCCATTTTTGTCTTACACTTCTGAGCCAGCATATTTTAGACACTAACAATCTCGTTTTCGGAGCATATATCGTAAACCCATGGGGAATTACTTTCATATTGGACACACACATTATTTAAGGGGTTTCGATGTGACTTTTGGGGGTTATGCCTTTTGACCTATATTTTTACATACGTCACTCAGCCAAAGCAGCTTAGACACAGACGATCTCATTTCCGGAGTATATTTCGGAAACCGAATGGGGATTTCTTTCAAATTGCACACACACATCACTTAGATGGTGTAGATGTGCCTTTTGTAGGTAATGACCTTTTGTTTTCTTTTTGATCTGCATCTCTCCAAAATAGCTTACAGACTAATAATCTAGTTTCCAGAGCATATCTCTGAAACCCATTGTTATTTTTTTTCAAAATGCAGACAGAGTGTGTAGATGTGCCTTTTGGTGGTCGAATTTCGACCTATTTTTTTTATCTTAGCCAAATTAGTTCACAGACTAAATGGAGTATATCTCGGCAACCCACGGAGGGATTTCTTTAATATTGTACACGCACATCACTTAACTGTAGATCCCGTTTCCTGAGCATATATCTGACACCCATTGGGGAGTTACTTTCAAACTGCATACAATCATCTCCCAGCAAATGTAGATGTGCCTTTTGAAATTATAAACTCTGACCTACTTTCTCACCCACATCTCTGAGCCAAAATTACCAAATAGTTGTGGAATAATGTTCAACAAATCTGAACCAAGCAGCTCTTTTCAGGAGCATATGAAATTGAATGTGCCTTTTGGGGGTTATGAGCTTTGACTTACTTTTTGACCTACATGTTTGACCTACTGCATCTCTCAGCCGAAATGTCTGGAAAATCTGTTAACGTATATATATCTGACTCAAACACCTTTTTTTTCGGAGCATTTGCCTATGTACTTTCGGGGGATTATTACCCAGAGGGTGTCGGCCTATAAGTGACTTTTGTGTTTCTATCACGAGGGTGGGGTAGTGTGATTATGGTGGCATTTGAGTGACCTCTTGTTATGCATTGATATGCGATGGATTGGTGTATTTTTTAACTTTAATGGAAGTGAATGAATGTGTAGCTAAGACTCCTTTTCAATACATTTATCAGATGCCGAAGCTGATTTCGTAGGTGCTCCAGTGACACAACGAACCTTAGTTGAAAGAGATACTCTCCGTTTTGAATGCCAAGTCAGCGACCAAGGCTCTGATAAAGTAAGATATGTGCTTTTTTAGCTAATTTGTTTTTCAACATGCTGAATGTCATAATGAGTTTGTATTAGACAATGTTGGTATGTCTGCAATGATAGGCCAACATTAAACAACACTGGATCAAAGTCTCGTGTTTGCGTATTACCTATCTAGTTTTTTTTCGTGGTGGGCACTCATGTAATGGTTACGCCGCATGCCTGTTACACTGAAGCTTACGGTCACGTCCCCTGCTCTCGTATTCGGTTTTCAAAGAAGCGAAATGTTTCTCTTCTCTACCCACTCATGCATTTTCAGCGTTGTGGGAAGGATCTTTAACAGATAGGTAAGGTGTTGTCCCTCACACCTCCAGGGCTTGAATTTTATCCAATGCAGACACTTACAGTATCCTGTGTGTGAAGCGCAGTGTCATCTTATTTTTTTTTAATCCCCAGGAGGTTCTTCTGACCTGACCCAGTTTAGCCTTCATGTATATGCACAAAGGTGAGCTAATTCTTTTATTTATTCAGCATACATTGATACAAAAAATGATACATAGTGACATACATTAAAATCATTGGCCGCCAAATCATGGTTACCGGAGATAAGATCCCGAAAAGTTACCTAGTAGGATTTTATTTCCACAGCGTTCTCTTGATTGTGACGTCAAGAAATACTTTATCATATATAAATAATTGGTCAAAATGACCACACCAGAAATTAAAATATCACAGCAATTATTGAAAATAAATATACTCTCGTGGAAAGAATACTCCACAGGACAATAGAGAAAGGCTCAATGTGCCTGATATAAGGGCGGCTTTCTTATAACCTTTAAACCAGCGCTCAAAGAAGCCCCTCCCTGTCCCACTGCGCGTACCCCTCCACGAGAGTAGAAAAAATCCTAATGTTTATATAATATATACGTTAATATGCTAGTTTTAGACTTGTACTAGACCAAAACCAATTAAAATACTGAATAAAATATTAATGTGAGAGCTAGTGAAAAAATATGTGCTTCCTCTTCACTTCTTTCTCAACTCATCCACATGTGTTTTTTGACAGCATGCAAACTTAAAAAAAAGTATTCTGAGATGTACCGGTATACATGGTATACTGTTCCACATTTTACTGGCTGAGTATCGAAAAGACTTCGCACTCGCAGATTTTACATGTGGTAAGACCAGGGATTTCACACTATTTCTTGTGTACCTGTCATGTTGATGACTGACCGTGGATATTGAATATCGTATGTATTTCGGTGCTTTTCCATGGATTATTCTAAACATATTGTTAGTTTAATTTGTCTAACTGGTTTCGAAACTGGTATCCAATTTAGAATTTTGATTTTGTTAAAAGCCAATATGTGACTTTATGGAGCAGCTTAGCGAAAATCTTGCATAATTTGTAGTTTTGCTGGTAAAGCTCACCGAACCATGCAGAACATGCGTAATCGGAAATGACATTGAATTTGTGCAGATGTCAAACGTTTCCTTGAATTTGTTTTGCATGTCTCCATAAGCATTTTGCTCGTGAGTTGCCTTTCTTAAAAATATTTTCCAAGATATAATTTTCATCTAAAGACTTGTCCAGATCTACTACCAAATCTCGCACCATGGTATCACAACCACATGTAACATTCATTTCTGGAGAAATATCAAGTATTTTAATTGAACGAAAAATTAGAGATCCTGTCTTCCCTAAATGGATGGATAGTCCATCATCAACCAGTAATCCATTCAGATATGATACTGTAATTAATTGCCAAGTTGTTCCTCGATTTTGTTAACATTCTTGACCAAAACTAAAGTCGCTAGCATAAAGAATGAGTTGGCATGAGTCTGCAGCTTCCATGTCATTAATATACAATAAAAATAGCAATAGCTCCATAATGTATCCCTGCGGAGCCACTCTGAACCAGAAAAAAATGTCATTAAATACATGTTTTATTTCTGCCTTCAAGTAAGATCCAAACCATTTAATGGGCAGAGGATCCAAACCGAGAGCCTTCAATTTATGGAGCAAGATATCATGATCGACTGTATCGAATGCTTTTTGCAAGTCGATCATAACCATGCCAGTATGTCGGTTGAAAAAGAGCTTCAGAAACCAGATTAACATGAATAAAGTACATTTTCTGATTTCATATAATGATTCAATTTTATTCTAAGTAACACTTTTCAAAAATTTATAAACAATAGTAAGAATAGACACTGGACGATAATTACCAGGGTCAGTTTAAGATTTCTTTTTATAAAGGGGTATGAGAACCTTTGCGAATGGACAGTTTGAATTTCATTTTCACTTACAAGTGAAAAAGTTAAAGCATTCTGTTGTACACCCTTTTCCTGATAATAATTATCAATAAACAGATAAAAGTGCCTCTAAACCACATGAAGTTGTTTAGAAACTAGGTTTTCTGCAATAGTATAAAAAAATGGTTTTGATGACCCTTTTGCTGTTTATAAAATACCTAATTTTTTAATAATCTTCCAAAGATCAGTAGAAGGATGTTTGCACTCATCAATGTTTATCATTTTAAAAAATACGTGCGCTTGGCATATTTTATTACACGCTGCAGTTTACTTCAAAAAAGACAGAAAGTTTTAAAATTGTCTGCAGTTCACGACAATTCATCGCAGGGTAATCTGACTGACCAGTGCGGGCGGGGATTGTCGTAGGACAGGAAGGTGTACGATTTTCATAACTCTCCACAACGGTGGAGTCTTGTCGGGTCTCAAGTATTAATGTCAACGAGAATTTTAGCACTAAATAATTATCAACGAGCTCAAATTGTATTTATTTGTCTGTTTATTAAAACACACCACTTCATTTTTTTCTTTGTCCGACCAAAAGTGCAATACATTCTAAGCCGGGAATGGAGAGTTATTGTTGATCAAGTACTGACCAATTATTATGGTGGGTCTATGGTACTATAATCAGTCAGGGGTGACCGAGCTGTTGATTAAGAGGGATCCTCATCGTGGTCGGTCAGGTCGGATGTGTTTCAAGTCAGTTAAAACCCTCGGAGCTCTACATTCTTAGCTGCGGAAAAAACCTCGGCCCTCGGGCTTTATCCTATAATGAGTACCAACAACTGCGCGCGTGCACCTCTTTAGTAACAATATCCTACCAGTCGATTGGTAATGTACACAGCGTTGCTTGATTATTTTGCTGTCATTAGGGAAGGTTAGACTAACATTCTATCTGTATGATGCGCGACATAAGCATGATAAATTTGAATGCATTCCTAAATGTTCCTTGCCCAGTGCAAATATGGTATAACGCTCAAATGATATTGAGATACACTCTATGACATAGCATATCAAATGATTCACGTGAGGAAGATATACGAAATGTGTATAATTATATGAAAATCACTTTATATGAAATGCACCATGTAGAATAAATATTTATTTGATTTGCTGCAACACGCACTATGTTATAGCATAGCCGTGTATTATTTGAATAGCCGTGAACATGTGCCGTATATACTAGTAGACATACTTTGTGAAATGTCAGCCTTTCATCTTTTGTATAATTTGAAAGGCACCCTGCCCATATCTTTTATGAAGATTGTATAGCTCTATTATACAGCACATTACCTGGTGTCGAAACTGTCATTCAAATTCTTTGTGCAAAACGCCGTCAGAACATGGCTAGACCATTACTATAAAACAAAATATGAGTTCTCGGGGGAGGATACACCCTGAAATTTTTTAACTCTCAAATTCAAAATGGCCGACAATCGGCATTATTTACCTCAATGGGCCTGATATCAGGTAAACTGTGCTAGATAGCTAGACCATTACTATAAAACAAAATGTGAGATTTCAGGAGAGGATGCATCTTGAAAAATATTGACTCGATTAAATTCAAAATGGCCGCCTATCGGCCATTATTCACTTAATCATTGCCGTAATTTGGTAAACCGTACTAGATGGCTAGACCATTACTATAAAACAAAATGTGAGATTTTAGAAGAGGATGCATCTTGAAAAATTTCCACTTGATCATATTCAAAATGGCCGCCTTTAGGCCATTATTCACTTTCACATGGCCGTTATTTGGTGAACCGTGCTACATGGCTAGACCACTACTATAAAACAAAATGTGAGATTTCAGGAGAGGATGCATGTTGAAAAATTTAGACTTGATCAAATTCAAAATGGCCGCCTATCGGCCATTATTCACTTTCACATGGCCGATATTTGGTAAACCGTGCTAGATGACTAGACCATTACTATAAAACAAAATGTGATTTTTCGGGGGAGGATGCACCCTGGAAATTTTTATCTCTTATCGAATTCAAAATGGCCAACAATCGGCATTATTTACCCCGGTAGGCCTGATATCAGGTGAACTGTGCTAGATAGCTAGACCATTACTATAAAACAGATAATTACTGTAAAACAAAATGAGGTTTCGGGGGAGGATGCACCCTGAAATTTTTTAACTAGTCTATATCGAATTTAATATGACCGTAAATCAGCCATTATTTACCTCGATTGGCCTGATATCGGGTAAACTGTGCCAGATAGGTAGACCATTACTGGGATACTGATTAGGATCATTAATTTCAATGGAAATTTGCAATCTCTGAGAGACTGTCTAGTTCTTATCTTACTCTTAGACTGAGCCTCTTAGATCTAGTGGTCTTGCGTCTTGATTTTAGCCTAGGACTACATTATTAACCCTACACAAAATTGCCTAAATCAAATTATAATTCGGAGCGGGAGCTCCTGGACTTATGTAGTCTTGTTGTATGATGCTAAGCCACCCATCCAGATGTTTCAAGGGCATACCAAGTAGCAATAGAAACATGTCGGCAGTCTCAAATATGGGGGGGGGGGAGGGGTATTTAGGGAAACTAACATTTCGCTTGGCTGCCTTTGGGAATAAACATAGAGGATATTTTTACACATTTTAGCAACATTAATGCTATCATATGATACAAGCATAGAATACTATTACAGTGGTTATCAGGTTATTATCTTGGTAATAAATGATTGTGATAAATGAAATATTGTGTGGGACAAAATGATGAGGCATATAATTATGGTCTGGGAGCCAAGTTTCAAAAGACTGCTAGTTTTTTAGTTTACTTGACACAAAGAGTGGCAGAGGTGTGATAAATTCATGTGGAAGTGAAATATCACTAGAACATTGTTAGGGTGGGTGTAGAAGTTTCCAGAGCCAGCAACGTACTAAAAAAGAGGTATGTTCAAGGGTACCCTCGAGCCCCCAGGTTATTATAAACACAAAACACAATTGTTTTAAAAACATTTAAATCACTGTCGATCCTATTTATCTTTCATTAAAGATAGGATGACAAATTATTAGAGTTTCGATTTTTTTCACAAAACGTAAGTCAACCAATGAAAGACAAGCAATGAAAGACAATATTTAAACTAAGACTTAACACAGCTCGTGGAATATAATTTCGTCGTGTCCTGTACATTTGCATGCCTCTGATAATGCTAATGTCTATTGACTTCATTTGGTAAATCGTCCACCTGGTCCCACTATATCAAATTAGAATAATCCCACATTGTTGTGTGAATGAATTATGAGGTCAAAAGAGCGGATGGGGTACTCTCACTAGTTAGGCCTACATTTTTTCCTCATTGTTATAGTTATAAACAATTTTAATACCACTCTGGCCACATTTTTTCTTGGAATATATTCAGGATGAAACAAATGTTTTCGATAAACGTAAACCTACTCTTAGAGTCAATATTAAAATTACCACAGTTCGTAGTATGTAACGTTTCCGTTACCTGTACATTCGTATGATTATGAACATTTGAATGTCTGCTAACACCGGTTGATACATCTGTCGTCTGGTACTACTATATCAAATTAGAAATAACCTACCTATTTGCATGAAGGACTTATGAGGTCAAAATTCCGGATGGGGTAATCTCACTAGTTACATTTGTTCTACCCCTTGTAATAACAAAATCATATTTTTTATAGTTACGAACAGCTTTAATACCAATGTTGTCACATTTTGTCATTGAATACATTCAGGACGAAACATATTTGAAGTTAGGATATTTTTAACGATATCCATCTAACCTTAAAGGTCATCAGCTGCTGGGGTTTTACTATATTTTCACTGTTCAACGAGAACATGTGTAGTCCCATGTGTAGTTGCACAGATATGCACATTGTATCTTGTGTTTGTTGGATTGGCCGGGGTACTGGGATGATTGCTAGTAGTAGTACTTTTCGGTCATTAGGGATGTGTTCCGTCCGCTGCATGCTGTATGGCATAGTATGGAAGCACTAGTCTACAGCAATCATCCAAGGGAAGCTGCAGCCTCCTCGTATCGGGCCATAATCTTCGGGCGGATTGCCAGTTGCATACCCTGGTTCCTCCGATAAACTGCGGTGCTAATGCAAATCTAGCATCAGTGCAGGCGCTGGTGTAGGCAGTGGTAGCATTAAACTGGCAATAGAGTGTTTGACATTAGGTCTCTCATGGGGGATGAACGGAGTTACCCTTCCCATTGCTACTATGGGGACTATTCGACCCGAGGATAGCGGAGCTGTGCGGAATGCCACAGAGTTTGAGCAATAAATTGCACAGCGAAACCCATGTCTCCGGCCATCTGGGCATGTCTGGGGGTAGATACCCTAGGACATTCCCAGAACCCCTTATCGGGCAAGAGAAGGAAAACGCTCTCAATAACCCACCATGCCTTGTCACCCTCATCCTCACATCATCATCTGTACATACATCATTCATCTCATCAATTGATTACAGCGTTTTAACGTATTACAATGTCACTTAAAAGAACATTTGTGTCATGAAGTGACGTAAAGCAAAGATTTACTACTACTACTTGTTGGATTTGCCGCAGAATACATTTGATATACCTATGTGTCTTATGGGAAACCATGACCTGTCACCTAGAGGATGTATGAAGTATGAAGTCAAACGTCGACTCTCCTAACTACGTTGAATATGCATCAGTATAGTATAGGAGTTAGCCTTCAAGAGATCAGTGGTGTAATCATAAAGGAAATGGGGGATGTAGGCTTATCTATAACCCTATAACCATTATGATGTCACCAGACCTTATATTTTTATGAATTTTTTTATCAGTATGTGGCTTTAATCTCTTGTAAATATGATGTCTGAGTGCATCAGTTGCTTTACGGAACGACTCTATGCCAATAAATGCTGCCTCAGAAAGTTTATCACGAGCAACACTTTAAACAGTAGGAAAAGTCAGTGATTCTTGCCCTACTGGTCAATTTTTTCACAATTTTAACATGACATTCCTAGTAACATGGGGATGTGCAAGTGATTTTTTAAAGATGCTACCAAAATTCAAAAAAGTTTTTTAATTTTTGTGCTGCACACTTACCAGTTAGGCTAGATATAGAGACAAAATTCCCGTATTTTTTATTTTTGACATGGTTGTCAATAATTAGAAATCAGGAGTTTTGTCTCTATATCTAGCCTAACTGGTGAATGCGCAGCACAAAAATGAAAACACTTTTGCAGTTCTAGTCTATGGACATGTTTACATCATAGGGTCATATTATTAAGCTAAAATAAAATCACCGATTTTTTTATGACTCTTTACCTGGGCATGTCCCTTTACCGTCTGAAATTATTTAAATTTTACAATCACATTCCCCACAATATGGAAATGTGCAGGTAATTTTTTTGAGGTTTTGCTGAAATTCAAAATGGCCGCCACAGATCAATTTCAATTTTCTTAAGGTCGCAAAAACTTAAGTCGTAAATTATTCAAATTTTACTATCACATTCCCCACAATTTGGAGATGTGCATGTGATTTTTTCAAAGTTTTACAGGTAGGTGATTTTACTGAAATTTAAGATGGCCACCACAAGTCTCTGAGTATCTGAAGTATCTGAAATATTACACAACATTTCAAATTAATAGTTGTTTGGCTTGTGAGTTGTAGATAATTATGTATAATCTAAAATGTATTTATCATTTAGTATTCCAAGACACAGACACAGTAATATGACAATGCCAAAGACCACATAAACCATTTTGATGTGCTTGTTATGAATAGGTCATAAAATAACTTTACATCCAGCCTTCCCTTTGCAGACATTTCACCCAACTAGTGTAGATTTTATCCGCGGGCGGGCGGGTGGGCGGGCGACAGTCAGAAATTCAGCTGTTACTAAAAAATTAACTGATGAATTTTGTTTATTTTTTACAGACATGACCTATGTGCCTGGGCAATTCATCCCATATATTTTTTTTGGCACCAAGCCATAAGCGGCCATTTTCCGAGATGGCCGCCTAAAAAGCTTGTGGGCACGATAATTTATGAACCGTTGGTTGGACTGCGTTCAAATTTGGTATGGTTGTTCTCTAGGTATTTCTGATGATCTGATCAACTTTTGGGTTGAATTCATTGAAAACAAAATGGCTGCCGCGGCCATTTAAAAAAATGGACGCCTAAAAAGCTTGTGGGCACGATAACTTATGAACCTCTGGTTGTATTGCGTTCAAATTTGGTATGGTTGTTCTCTAGGTATTTCTGATAATCTGATTACCTTTTGGGATGAATTCATTAAAAACAAAATGGCTGCCGCGACCATTTAAAAAAAATGGCCGCCTAAAAAGCTTGTGGGCATGATAACTTATGAACCGTTGGTTAGATTGCATTCAAATTTGGTATGGTTGTTGTCTAGGTATTTCTGATGATCTGATTACCTTTTGAGATGAATACATTAAAAACAAAATGGCTGCCGCAGCCATTAAAAAAAATTGACATGGTGGTAGTGGGGGTCATTTTAACTGATGAATTTTGTTTATTTTTTACATACATGACCTATGTGCCTGGGCAATTCATCCCATATATTTTTTTTGGCACCTAGCCATAAGCGGCCATTTTCCAAGATGGCCACCTAAAAAGCTTGTGGGCACGATAACTTATGAACCGTTGGTTGGATTGCGTTCAAATTTGGTATGGTTGTTCTCTAGGTATTTCTGATGATCTGATTAACTTTTGAGATGTATTCATTAAAAACAAAATGGCTGCCGCGGCCAATAAAAAACAAGAGGCCCAGGGGCCTTGACGCTTGTCAACAGCATCGCAAAATAACAGCTACAGATGTGTCAGAGAATGTATATCTAAGCTCTAAAATGCGATATCATGAAAATAAAATATGTATAGGCCGGTAGTATATATTTATATTCAAATTCAATTCAATTCGGTAACTTCTATAGCGCCTAAATCCTCGGAGATGCGAGCTCAGAGGCGCAGAATCCAAATCGAAACCAGCTCAATGTCGAGAGTCATAGCGTGAGTCGTCAACTGGGCGCCGAATCTCCGAGGAATTAGGGGGGGAAGCCGAATCGAAAAAAAAGTCTTCAACATTTTTTTAAATGAGGTGACTGTACTCGCAGTTCTCAAAAATACCGGCAATGAATTCCAGGTGAAGGGAGCTGCAACTGCAAAAGCCCTTGAGCCCCATTTTGTTCGAAAACGTGGAACAGTTAACATATTTGTGTGTGGAGTGGAATTTCTTGTATGCTGATTGCAAAACTCTGTAACGTGATCTATCGTGTCTGTAACGGGTTCCGCGCCAAACTCTTTCCAAGCGACGTCGTCGAACCTTTGCTTTTAATATTTCTTGTGTCATCCAAGGGGTAGGGGGTCTTTCCGAAACAGTTTTAGTGAGTAGTGGAGCATGTTTGTTTAAAATAGTTTGCAGAACGAGTTTTGGAAGTTCTTTCTCAGGTTTAGTTTTTAAATCTGAGTTCAAAATGTCATTTTTTAGATTATCAAGATCAATTTTGTTAATCCGCCTAAAAGAAATTTTCTTTTTAACACACTTTGGTCTAGGAAATTCTAGTTCCGAAAGAACTAAAAAATGATTGGAAAGCCCATCACAGGCTAAGACGGATCTAACTGCTGGGCAGGACGTCCTAGTGATAAGTAAGTCAAGCCAGTGTCCATGTATATGTGTCGGAAAATTTACATGTTGCTCGAGATCAAAAGATTCAAGAATATCGCAAAATTTAGTAGTAGTGGGACTTTGTTTTTTGTCAAGATGAAGATTGAAATCACCGAGTATATAAAACTCAGTTGCTAAAGGTATGAGTAATTCCAACAATTCCTGGAATTCCTGGTAAAAAGTGTCAGAATGCGAAGGTTCAGGATGGTACATACAAAGTACTAAACCTTCAAATGAACTGCCAGAAACTTTCAAACATATGCATTCAAATGTTGAAAAAGATGGAGTGGTGTAGTCTGTTACCTTGAATTCATTTGAGATAAGAAAACCTACCCCACCCCCTCTTCCATGAGTTCTAGGTTTATGTAAAAGTGAAAATCCTGGGGGAGTAAGGTCAGATAGGCATGAAAGAGTGTCAGACGGTTTTAACCATGTCTCTGTTATAGCGAGAATGTCAATTTTTTTACTGGTTACCATATCTGCTAATAAGGCTGCTTTATTTTTCATTGATCTTGCATTTAATGTTGCTAATCTCACCCTGTCGGTACTGCAGGTGCTAGGCCCAGGGTTTAGGCTTACGTCACCAGCAAGCAGCAACAGGATGGCTAGCTTTAAAGATGGTTGAGATTTTGGGATGGGAAGTAATTTTCTATTGTAACAAATATTTAGAGTTGGTACACTGATCTGGAAAAAACTGGAGAAAATTATGTCAGATTGAGAAAGTGAGCTAAGTGGCGGTTCTGACTTCATTAATGAGTCACAAAGCCTAAAATCATCTTTTCTCTCGACAATCGAGATGCCAAGGAAGAACAGGGTGATCAAGAAAGGTAAATCCATGCTGGATTAAAATTGATGGATAAAAAGGTTTTCCTCAATGGAGATTTAACAACCAATGCCTACAGATGGTTTAGCGGCAGTTAAATGGTGCAATGAGACAGGGTGGAAGTGCATGCATAAGCAATAGGATGACAAGGAATTTGTTAATATCAAAACGTAGATTTTGTTAAAACGTCTTCTCGGGGCCTCCTCCGAGACGGGTAAAACATCACAGAAAAGGTCCAGCCTGGCCTGTTATTAAAAGATGTTGAACATAGATGGTGAACAATGGGTGTAGTTATTAATGCCGCTAAAAATTCAACAATTGTTGCTAAACCTACAGCACAGATCAGTGACAGTCACACTGACGTCGACAACAAGCAGTGACACTGACAGTCATGACAGTGTCGTCGGTGACGGTGTGAATCATCGCCGAATGAGCGATAATGCAGTGAAATACCTGATCAGGCAATAAAACCGGTTTAGTCTTAATACAGGACACGTTTAAAATCACAAAATTTACTAGATTTTAATATTTCATTACATTTACTATGCAATCAAATAGAAAATTCGAAATAAAAATGACCGAAAAACTGCAATAGACACAATTTTTGTCTACTTAATTTTTTGGCAAACCTGCCCGCGAGGTCTCACTGCATATCTTATCAATCATTGGAATTTATATTATCTGTTCGATTCGCATCATACATTTTGCTGATTTTACACACATTCTGAAGTAGGCCTACTGCACATTTAATGAAAAATGCTTGACAAAAAATCATTTTTACAGGACTACAATGTTAACATTACAAAAGTAGCCAGAAATTTTCACGAAGTCTTTATTCTTCAATATTAATTCTTCTGCCTTTATAGGCCTAACAAAATCGTCACAGAGTTGTAAAATATCAACTTTTAATGTTTCTTACTCAGCCGTAAAATCTACAGCTCAGCCCTAATCTATTATTATCACATGTAGACTTAATGCACTTTTACTACACCCTCTTATGTAATGCAAATTACAGGAATCAAAATACACACAGTAGATCAACCCAAAGATAAAGGGTGAATACCAGTGATCTCGGCCTTCGACGATCTCGGCCCGGGTGATCTCGGACGGCCGTTGGTCATCTCGCCCGGTGATCTCGCCCGGTGTGCGGTGATCTCGCCCGGTGACCTCGCCCGGTGATCTCGCCCGGTCGGCCCCCGACTGGCCTGACCACCTTACCCCTGTATCCGAACACATTGACGGCAGGCTGCCGAGAGATCTCGCCCGGTGATCTCGCCCGGTTATCTCGCCCGGTTATCTCGCCCGGTTATCTCGGACGCTTAAAGACGTTATTACCGCGGTGATTTTAGCATATGTAGGGCCTATTTAAAAAATACTTAGATGCTTAGACATAGATCAATATAATATAATAGAAATATGTAGGCCTACTTTTTCAATGACATTGCTCCAATCTGTTCCCCATATCTGTGAACCGTACAGTAATAATAGGCAGTACAATTTTATCGAAGACAGGCCTATGTAGATCTATAATTATTAGGCCTATAAAAGTAATTAGGCCTATTTAAATGGAAAATTTAATATCACGACACGGCTGATTTATATAGGCTAGTCTACAACTACAAATGTAGGTATATCTCACAGTTGTTTTATCTATGATATAAAGAAGCAAATTGTATAGTCGATTGATCGTGAAATTGTACACTATTTTTACACGATTTGTATAATAAATCGTGTTATAAAGAAGCAAAGTCACCAGTTCATGGAATATTTGTTCTTGTATATTTAGCGCAAAATACGCTGAACATTTTTTCCATTAAATTAATTTTTTATATGTATTGTTATTGTATTACCTGTTTTACGATGAATTGGCTACCTTTTGCTTACGAGACGGCTTGGTGAGAGGGCATAATAGTGAGTGAGGATTATTTTGAACATTATAGGGAGGCCTACATTTGTAAGACTTTGGAATGTAAAGGTTAATAGCCTCACGGGCCGTGCGGAAGCATGTTGCAGCCCGGAATAGTTACTGCTGGTCAGGCACAGGTCACCGTCACAGGTTGATTGACAGCAGTTGTCATACACTGATTGGTCAACCGTAATAGGCCTACTGATGATTACAGCTCACGCCCACTCTCTAGAAACGTTATTTCGCTAGAGGTGGCATCCCGTTTACTAATCGCTATGACGTGACGCCTTTAAAGTGAACGTAATATATTTTATATAAATTTTATTCCAGAACATGCGCTAAAAGTGATGCATGTGACTAAAGTACTATTATAGAAATATATAGGCCCTATATTTGTATATTGTTCAAAATGATAAAATGGTTATAATTTACAATTTGTTAAATACTGTAAGGACTAAATAATTTAAAGATGGTCTAAAGATGAGACATATTGAAGTGCTAGCTATACTCATAATATTATTTAGTGATGCATGCGAATAAAATATGAAATATCAGAACCCTTTAATGTAAGCTCCGGGTAACTGGTTTTATATAGTTAAATTTAATTCAGCTGAATATCTCCCCAGCAAAATGAACATGTTACTATTGCTATATCGCAAAGGACGCATTTATAGCTCATCCAGTTAATAAACAGGCAATGATTTTCTTTAAATGTGTGTAATTTCCCGCAGCAATAAAGCACTTTTAAAGATATAAATACGGTATTGTTATTTCCAAAATGGAAAAAATCGTTCAGATCATAATAATAAAGTATTGTATCCCTGATATTATATTATTCATAGGATAACTACCAAGCCTGTAGGACTGTAAAGGTTTAAAACGCTCCAATAATCCATCTCGACCTTCATCCATGGCTAGATGTTTAGGCCTACTAGAGTTTGATCGGTGTAAAAAGGTTAACGTGGCCAAGCGAACGGACAACATTGTTACAATGACGGCCCGGCGTCTGTAATGCTGGGCCAATATTTAAACATCATCTAGCCACTGCTTTCATTTCACTGGCGGCGCCGAAGATGGCGTAACTGCCCGTCAATGGTCGATAAGAGATCAAGTTCATATAAGATTATGTTTATTTAAAATAATTAGGAAAGGAATAAAACGGCGATAAATTATTCAAGGATTAACCAGCTTAAATGAAAGGGCTCTAATCATCTTGCCGCCATGTAGTATTTAACAGTGTACTACACGTTAAGAAACATGATGTGCTTCACAAAATTATCGCGATCATAACACCTTGCAATACAATACAAACGAGAACGCTGATCGATAGTTAAAGCGCTAACAGCAATACAATTGTAATTCTGAAATGTGTTATATCTCACAACAAGTTGAAATGTTCCTCCATGCTATAATTATGAACAAGCATAACATTGCACAATGTGAGTTGCGAAGAAGGGGCATTCATCAAACGACCGCCGTGTCATCACCTCTGGCCACCTATTTTATTACGTGATTTAAAAACAACCATAACATTTTTTTCGGTTGAACCTGCTGAATTAAGTTAATTTTATTTAATAGCTACAATTACTGTGATCAATCATGCACATCATATTCGTGCTATAATATTTTATAACACGATATAAAAAACAACATCATATTCGTGTTATAATACTTCATTACACACGATTTTACAAACACGATTTAAATAAACATATTATTTTGTTTATTAAGTTTAAGTTTATTTATTGAAGTATATACATTGCTGAGATCAAATCGGGCACGCCATATTAGTTTTATATTATTCTATTACAGGATTCGTGTTATAATATTTGAATTGAATTTATGCTCAAATACAAAAAGAGATACTGTTGTTCTAAAAGGGTGCCGTTGTGTGTTTTGCAATACAGCTCAAAATATTAAGTATTAAGTATTAAAGCATTTATAACGCGTCACATATCTCATGTGATTCATGGGCGCCGAAATATACACACGAATTACATACATATAGTACTTCTACTGTCCAGCAGCGTTCTCTATTATATTATACATGTGTTATGTTCCGTGTAACATTTATGTTCAGTAGAGCAGGTGGGAATTTACTTATGCTTACGTATGCTTACTATATCAAATTAATCTGCCGTAATATAATTCAGTCGCAAGATAATACTTTGGAAAACCCCTCCCTCTAATTATAAAGCCTATTGTTTCATTGGTTGAGAGGAGGTGCAAGTCAAAGACAGATGTCGAATCAGAGGGCCCTTGTTCATGACAAGGTGTGCAGTCTGTTACGTCATCACAGGGAAACTCCGCCCTCTCAAACCACAACGAATGTCCCGCCCAACATAGATCTTTTTATTTAATCTTATGTATGTTATTAATGCCGCGGCAATTGTGCGATTTTTTTTCACACCCAAACTCGAATTTTAAAGATGCATCCTTCATCAACTTAAAGGTATGGATCTCAGTAATATGAATATTGGGGAAGCCAATACAGTAAATGTGGACAAAATTGGTGAGCTAACCAGATATGGGCGTTGTGAATTAAACGAACAAAAATTATGACGGGAGCGTTCTTTTCCCCACACGATATGTTTTTATAATTCGGTTATGTACTTTTTATCATAATTATGAAAGGTTGACAGTATTTTCAATTAATAACCCTTAAAGTGCCACATACCAACATTTGTAACGAAATAAATGAGCAATAACAATTAAAAGGCTTTTAATTAAGGAACACAATAAGAATATATTTTTTTAATGTAGCTATGTAATTCTAAAATATAATGATGTTTTGATCATTTTTTCCTATATTATTAACCATATAAGTCCTAGATGCAAAACATTGGTATATAATTAAAATGAATACAAATCAGATGTTTTTTTAATCAACACTCCGAAGCTCCAGAAGCGACATTTAGGTTTTTAACACAATACATTGTGTTAACAACTCAAATATTAAGCATTATAATATGCATTATAATATGCATTATAATATGTAGATTCTGAAATAAGTAGGTCATGTTAGCTTGCGACAAAAATGTCAATTCATGTATCATGTTATATTCACCCCTGCATTGCAAATTGTGAATAAATTATTGCATTACTTATTAAGAGTCTTACTTGTTGTTCGTTGTGTTCTGGTGTCACCGAGAATCGGATGCACATTGGTGATCTTATATAAAATAGTAGGCCTACGATGTACTAATGCATGTCTGGTAGGCCTACAGACAGTATAAGATTAACGTGTTAGTTGCCGTATTCATGGTATTGGGCTGGTGTCTGCTGGGCGAGATCACCGGGCGAGATCTCCGGCGATGAGCGCCGCACATGTAGCGGTGCTTGTGGGGCTTGTGAGGTTGTGGCATGCTCACATCGGGGACAGGACACGGGCCGAGATCACCGGGCGAGATCACCTCGGACGGACCGAGATCACCCGGGCCGAGATCGTCGAAGGCCGAGATCACCGCACACCTAGATAAAGACCCGTGAAAGCTTTCTCCACGTTCTTTGCTGAAATGTCACTGTAATGTTATCAGGCCAACGTCGAGTCAGGTGTTAGATGGCTGTATCAAATGTAATGAAATTAAATTATTGGGGTTTTACGTCACATTTGTGCACATATAGGTTAAACTGGGCCAGGAGAACCTCCTGATGATTGTGATATGAATGAGGTGACACTGCCCTCCAGACACAGGATTCGGAATTAAGCCCTGTTGGTCTGCGGCCAAACTCTCGGTCACAGAGGCTGCCCACGATATTCAATCTTTACGATTGAGCAGGGAGGGAACCTTTTGTTTATAAAACTTGAATGCCAGAGCAATGGACAATCACGATGTTGATCCAGCATTGAAACAACTTGTGCTATAGTCACGCGAGGACGCTATCCCAGCAAACATAAAACATTTGTATAACATTTGAACAACGTCGGCTCAACGTCTTAGACGTTGGTCCAACATTGTACGAAAGTTATACAATATATAGGGGGGGGGCCTACAAAACAAGACACAAAATTATACATGGGCCTATATTTCTAGTGGTAGGCCTATATGATTTTTTTATTTTTATGATAGATCTATATCCGTTGCCACTCTCACTGATTTTTACTGCCACTAACGTTAGGTCCAATCATCGCAGATATTTACATGCATGCATGTTGACTCATGGTTGATTCAATGCTGTAGTGACGTCGCAAACGATGGCCAGTACTGAGAAGGCATACATGCCGTAGAGTAGGGTGGGGCAAGACGCCCCCTTAGGGTAAGATGCCCCCTACGTCATAATGTATGACGTCATAAATAGAGCACGCTCTTCGGTATTTTAAAGTGTTCCTTTGGTTGTTTCTATTTGCCCGCCAGGTCACAGTTGATTCTCGAGAGAATTACATAGTATGCATTCATATTTACTACTTTGAACACCTTTTTTAATACAAAATATCAACCGATGCATGGTCCTCTGAATTCACAAAAAACACCGCTAAGACATGGCCGTCACAATGCTGGTAGAATAAAATCAGACTCAGATGCATTTATTTGGACGCAAATATAAAACATACAATTTTTTAGATGTACATAAACATAAAACAATTTAAATGTATTACGACCAGGAGACCCGTACTAAGACGCTTTTAGGTCGCTAGCGTACGGGCCACCCATGAAATTAACAAAAAACGTGTATTTTTTTAATTAATTAGCCGAAAATTATCAAATACAGTAGAAACAACAAAACATTTTCAGTACAATATAGTATCAGCATAAAGTAGTCTACAGCAAAAACTTATGCAGACAAAGAACCACGGCTGGTTCGATGCTGGGCCCTTTAATCAAAAGCCCAGCATCAAAACAGCACCGGCGCAATGTTCACTACCATTGTGCGTGGTCACAGTCTTGCCCACATATGGATCATGCCGTAATGCAGCGTGTTAGTTAAACTCCTCCAAATGGGGTAAGATGAGGCAAGAGGCCCAGGGGCGACACGCCCCACAGTTATGGGGGCGTCCTACCCCAACAGGCAATATTAATAATTAAAAGTGTGAAACAATCGAAATGCAATGCTTCAATTGCGTCACATATGTTGAGCCAATGTTGCTTCTAATTCAAATGTGTTTGTAGATATGACCGTTGTTCACGCACTAGGCTTTCTTTTATCATTGACTCAGAACGACTGACTGTGACTGACTAGCTTCTAATATTCCACTCACTCACCCACTCACTCACCCACCCACCGACGCACTCACTCACTCGTCCATCCATCTAATAATCCATCCATCTATTCATGTATTAATCCATCTAACAATCCATTCATTCATGTGTCCATACATCTATCAATTTATCCATTCTACCATCCATCCATCCATCCATCCATCCATCCATCCATCCATCCATCCATCCATCCATCCATCCATCCATCCATCCATCCATCCATCCATCCATCCATCCATCCATCCATCCATCCATCCATCCATCCATCCATCCATCCATCCATCCATCCATCCATCCATCCATCCATCCATCCATCCATTCATTCATTCATTCATTCATTCATTCATTCATTCATTCATTTATTCATTCATTCATTCATATGTGTTTAGTAGAACGCGATATCTACAGAACCGCTGGTAAAATTTTGTATGTGAGCCATTACCTGCCTGAGCACGAAATCAAAAAGGTTTTGGTCACGGTTCAGTGATTTTCAAAAAAATGGCGTCCATTTTTTACTTTTCGAGATTTTGTGAATGCGTTATTTCATGAACCACTGGTCCGACTGACTAGTGATTTTATGTGTAGGTACTTACTTGTCTGGCCAATAAATGAAAAGGGTTTCATCACAGATCAGTGATTTTCACAAAAATAGCGGCCTTTTTTAACTTTTTCAGACGTTGTGAACGCGTTATCTCAAGAACCGCTGGTCCGAATCACTCGTGATTTTGTATGTAGGCCCTTACTTGGCTGACCACGAAATGAAAAGCTTTTCGTCACGATTGGGTGATTTCCATAAAAAGACCTGTAATTTTTAATTTTCCAGACACTGAACGCGTGATCCGGTAGTCCGAATTTTGTATGTAGGCATTTACCTGCTTTCCCATGAAATGGAAAGGTTTTTGGTCAATTAAAATGCAGGATGATGACGAAAACACATCGACCACCCAACTCACCCAGCTCACTCAACTCACCCAACTCACTAAACTCACCCAACTCAGCGAACTCACCGAATTCACTCACCCAACTAACTCAACTCTCTCAACTCACCCAACTCACTCAACTCACCCAACTTACTCAACTCACCCAACTCGCTCAACTCACCCAACTCACTCAACTCACCCAACTCTCTCAACTCACCCAACTCTCTCAACTCACCCAACTCACTCAACTCAGCCAACTCACCGAACTCACTGACCTCACCCAGCTGACTCTACTCACTCAACTCACCCAACTTACCCAACTCACTTAACTGACCCAACTCACCCAATCACCCACTCACTCTACTCACTCTACTCACCCAGCTTTCTCAAATCACCTAACTCACCCAACCACTCACTCAACTCACCCAACCACCCACTCATCCAACTCACTCAACTCACCCAACTCACTCAACTCACCCAGTCTGGTGATATTGCCTAATAGCGAAAATACATCTCTAGTTCGTCCATCCATTCTTTTAATTTGTACGTCCATCTACATGTATCCATTCATTGATTCACCCATTCATTGATTCATCCATTCATATACTCCCTTCCTCACCTCACTCACCTCACTCAACCACCCAACTCACTCAACTCACGCACCTCATTCAACCACCCAACTCACTCAACTCACCCAAATCACTCAACTCATTCACCTCACTCAACTCACTCAACCACCCAACTCACTCAACTCACCCAACTCACTCAACCACCCAACTCACTCAACTCCCCCAACTCACCCAACTCATTCAACTCACTCAACTCACCCAACTCACTCAGCTCACCCAACTCACTCAACTCACACAACGAAACCAACTCACTCACCTCGTTCACCCACCTCACTCACCTCACTTAACTCACTCAACCACCGAGCTCACTCAACTCACTCAACTCACCCAACTCACTCAACTCACCCAACTCACTCAACTCACCCAACTCACTCAACTCACCCAACTCACCCAACTCACTCAACTCACCCAACTCACCCAGCTCACTCAACTCACCCAACTCACCTCAACTCACACAACGAAACAAACTCATTCACCCACCTCACTCACCTCACTCAACTCACTCAACCACCTAACTCACCCAACTCACCCAACTCACTCAACTCACCCAACTCACTCAACTCACCCAACTCACACAACGAAACCAACTCATTCACCCACCTCACTCAACTCACCCAATTCACCCAACTCACTCAACTCACCCAACTCACTCAACTCACCCAACTCACTCACCAAACTAACTCAACTCACCCAATTCACTCAACTCACCCAACTTTCTCAACTCACTCAACTCGAATAAAAAGGGCAAGATGCCCCTTATCCCTGGGGTAAGATGCCCCCGGGGCATTTTGCCCCAAGTGTGGGGTAATATGCCCCTTTTTGGCAATATACATTACCGCTCATAATATCTTAGCAAATAACATGGAATAAGTCTTTTATCATTTTTTATGTTCCCCTCATATGCCTCTTTGTGAGCATTGGATAACTCTTTATTATGGGCAATCTATTCAGCTGTAGGACGTTGTGACCTTAGAGGGGGCGCCTTGCCCCACCCTACTCTATAGGCCTACTTCCAGGGATCGCTAGGATTATGCTCATAGAACTAGGCTTACACAGCTAACAGCCTAACACCATAGAGATATATTGATAAAACGTAGGGCCTACAATAGGAACTATACCGGACTACACCATACCATACATCGACCATTGTTGGTTTAGTGTTGATTTAGTGACCAACCTCTGAGACAGTAGAACAGCTGTGCTGAACGGGCGAGTGTTCAGTCAGACCAAAGAATATCGCCTATTATATAGATTCCTTGTCAGACAAGACACAATAGTCTCTAAACCAGTCAGTGTCTGAAAACTAGTTCATTGTCGCCGCGCAGCGATAATGCTGTGGGCCATCTATGGGTGAACTCAACCATTTTATTTTATCAGGCATATTTTATTGTATGTTCCTACTTAGGTCTTTATTGAAATAAGGGATATTTAAAAATACAAAATTATAATAATGTGAACTCAATCTCCCAATTTCCAATACTCATTATCATACAGAATAATTAACACCTAGGACATCATATTTTATTGTATGTTCCTACTTAGATCTTTATTGAAATAAGGGATATTTGAAAATACAAAATTATAATAATGTGAACTCAATCTCCCAATTTCCAAGACTCATTATCATACAGAATAATTAACACACCAGGACATATTATTGGCGGGATTATTGTGTATATGACAGGGCCAGGGTTCAAAGGCTACTTCATTCTAGGGGGGGGGGGTGCTGTTAAGGGGGGATCCCGCTACGTGAAACCGACCCTGTAATGATGACATTGAAACAGCGTTGTAGGCCTCACTAGGTAACTTTATATTAATGTCAGCCTCTGTGGCATATCATGCATATGTCTCGATCTATTATATAATGTGATGTGTAACTTAGATCTATCACTCACCATGTACACTTTTTTGAAATGTACAGATAAAGAAATAATTTAAAAAATCATCAAAATTGTTTTTGTTTATCATTAATAGATTACGGACAATGCACTAGACATATTAGAATGATCTTGTAAAACGGTTGTCGGAAAAGTACTGGGTGTACTGGGTCGATGTGTCGTGTTTGCTGGGCACTTCCCGGCAAATACACGAGACGTCTGCTTCCTGTTAGTTTAATGTTGGTCCAGCGTTGCAGACGGTGGATCAACATTTAACCAGTATTGGCGATATGACACGTGTTTGTTGGTCTGATGTGTATAACACTATCGACGCCGGTATGATCCCCTGTAGGACTGAGAGTGTCAGCATCAATAGACTACGCTGATTAGTCTATTGATGCTGACACTCTCAATCCTACAGGGGATCAAAATATCGTCATATATTACACCTGTGACGTCGAAAATATGTTTCAATCGTGATCATTCAACATTTAATCAGCATGATTAATAAATGTGACCCGCCACGCGAAAAAGGCCATAAGCTCAAATTTTTCAAAATTGATTTTTTTCAATTGATTCGATAGCCGTGTTGTTCCTGTCTCAATAACTGAAAGAATTCTAGTTTTTGTTTCATAAGATTTTTAATATTTTAAATTTAGTTAGGCCTATGTAATAAATAAAACTAAATTTTAAATGACGTCATAAATAATTTGAATAAAGCCGCGGAGAGGTACCTTCTCCCGTGGCGGGTCACAAATGTATTGTTATATATTTGATTTTGGCTTTCATTATTTCACATATTTTAATTCTTTTGTTGATTGTCTATATAGCCGAAAAATCAGTTTCCCAGCAAACACAAAACATAATTTGTATAATTTCATATAAATTCGGCTCAACAACATTGCATAAATGTTAGATGCGCATAAACAAAGCTAGCCCAACTGTATTAATCTAACATCAAGTCAATATCATCGGGGTTACCTTTATAACCCCCTCGACTCACAACCCTCGACCCTCAACCCACAACCCCTTGAGCCACAACCCCCTCACCCACAACCATTCCGAATTACCCCCTCGACCAAAGTTGAAAATGGGTAATTTAGGTTTAGTTTATAATCGTGAAAGGCCTATTGGTGGACCCTTTTTATTTATATCATAGGCCTAGTTTGTGTTTCTGATATTAGGCCCTATATTAATGAATAGGGCATAATAAATTCTCTGTCGGTAGACCTATATCCTATCCATATATGCGTGCCACGTTTACAAGTCAAAGCGTCCCTGTGCAGACAATGTTGTGCCAGCTGTGGAGATGCTGGCCCAGTATTGTGACAACATTGGGTGAATTTCCCGTGTCAGCGCCTGTGTTGGCTTTAATGCCAGCTACAGCGCCCATGTTCCCGACACTGGGGTCATAATCTATAAAGCACACACTCACCGAGCTACATGTAGCTGATACAATGAAGTATGGGGGAGGGGGTCTTGTTTAGCACTGTTTTCACTGAGTAGCCATTCAAAAGGAATTCTTTATGAAATAAATAATATATTTCAAGAACTGGACTAGCTGGCCTAATCATTTTTATCCACGCGTCCCCGAGCCCTACGTGTTATGGGGGGATAAATAATCCACCCCCCCCCCCCCCCGGTGATTGAATAGTGCCCCCCTAACAGTTTTGTTGACAATAATTATATAATTGATTTAACTGCCTGCAGTGGGTCTCATATGCCTGGTGACTTGAAGTTCTCAGAACGTTGGAACTTTTGAACGTGGGAACTTCGGGAACTTTTCGATATAGGCCCTATAGGGCCTATTAGGCCTACTTGAAGTATAAATATTTGGTTACTAGCCTGTCTGATACTTCGTTTCCATTTTCGGGCTGTGACTGGCGACCTTGCCAGCTATTTGGTTACCATCTAATGGGATAAAAAATATGTTGTTGTTGTTGTGGGTGGAGGGGGTTATGGGTCGAGGGTTGTGGGTGATGGTTCGAGGGGATCGAGGGGGTTATGAAGGTTAAACCCAATATCGGCCGGCTTGTGTCTACCAAGAGAACAGCACCTGGTGGACAAATGTAGTAGTATAACGTCTTACAAAGCCAAAAGGCAGTAACTACAAGTGATCACAAGTGAACAGTTAATGCCTATTAGCTTTCCACGGCACTATCGCCGCCCTTCGCTTTGTATTTCTATACAGCTCCAATTAGACTGTTAAGAATCCGTGCGAATAGGATATGGAGAACTGAAGAAGGCAACATGAAATATAGTGGATCAGTTTATGGATTAGTTGACAATGACCATGATGACACTTAAGTCTTTGGAATCTATACGCTCTGCAGAAATGAGGACACGGTATTGTCCATGTCACTCCCACGATATATTCTAATCGATGTAGGTGCCATGAAATGCAGTATCACACCCCCTGGGCCAACGTTCTATATGGCACCTAATATATTTTAATTATCTCAGTGATTTATTACGATTGATGATGGGATATGTTGTCTAGAGCCACCAGGCATAGGTATAGGTTGGGATTATATTAATGTACAAAATCAAAACAGTAACCTGGTGAAGACTTGGCTTGGATTAATTATGGCTGGGCCAACGTTCTATATGGCACCTAATATATTTTAATTATCTCAGTGATTTATTAATCTTCAAGAATCGCAAGCAAGCACTGAGATTCGAAACTTCGAAGTTGTTACATCTCGGACCTCGGCCAATGAGGAATTACAGCCTTTCATTAAGCACCCCCTCCCCCCAACAGGTGAAGGCTTTTGGCATTTGCTCGGTTTCCGCCGTCGTCTGCGCCGCCATCGCCGTTTGTTATTGACCATACTCTCTTGTTATTTGGACAATTTTCTCTATATTTACATGTGTCACTATAGACACTTGGGGAATTCTGTGAGTGATGTTTTTTCCCCTTTAGGCCATTAGTCAGCCATTTTCCAAGATTGCTGTCAAATATCTTGTGGACGCGTTATCTTAAAAACCGTTACTGCGATCGGCCTGATATTTCGTGGGATGTTTACATGTACCCAGACAGCGGCTCATTAATGTTAGGGCAATTTATCGTTAAAAATGGCTGCCTGGCAGTTACTGAGCATCCCCGATGAATATCCGGATGCTTATAGTGTTTAGCAATTTTCAGTCTCCGCCGCCCCAGGTGTATCCTGAAATTTTGTTTATTTTTCACATATAGGCCTATGACCTATGTCACAGGGCAATTCTTCCCATATATTTTTTTTGGCACCGAGCCAAAAACTTCCATTTTCCAAGTTGGCCTCCCAGAAAGCTTGTGGGCATGAATCCATTAAAAACAAAATGGTTGCCGCGGCCATTAAAAAAAAATACATGGTGGTGTAGAGGTCATTTTGAATGTGTAAAAATAAATTTGGGGATTTTTTTTTACACATTTATTTTCTATATATGACCCATGGGCTATTCTTCCGATATATTTATTTTTTGCACCGTATTTCTGATGATCCTATGAACTTTAGGGGTGGATCCATTAAAAGAAAATGGCTGCCGCAGCCATTTAAAAACATAATTAGGGGGGGGGGGTCATTGTTTTCTCATTCTTTTTTTATATTTATACTGGAGTGATCATGGACTGACCTTGAAATATCTACACTCCTTCAGCAGTGTCACCTGTACATGTGTAGACAATGCTAACCTTCGTCTTTGGCTTGGATAATAATGCGATGGTCAAAAATCAGGACAGTGGGAATTTCCCTTCTACCAAACACATGAGGGGGAGTTTCAGAATTTTTCAGATGCCGCCAGAGCTGGTCGCTGAGTGAACCTGGAAACCTGCCAACACCTGGATTTGGCAAGCTGCCATTATTCACAGGAGGCCCCTAACCTTTCCAGTCCTTGACGTGAGTGAGAGGGCTGGTTTCCAGTCTAGGACATAGGCCTATCTAACGGGGATGTTTTAATGTGTTCGTGCCGAGAACAGTCACATCTAGTTGAGATTAATCTTTCACCAAATGGAAAACATTTAATGGATGGCCCCAGCATATAATATAGGTGTTTACAGTTTTTACCCACGTTCGTTATTAGGCCTAACTGAATTAACTGATGATAATTATGTTTACTTACACGAAAGATTTCAATTGCTCCAAGAATGAACAAGGCATGCATTCTTGATTACACCCAGCTACTGCGAACAATAACTTCATACTAAGAAAGTAAAAATGTCAGTGTACTAATAAAACTCATAGTAAGAGTTCTGTCAACAGGTGGAGTGGTGGTACGTTACGGATCACGCTCAGTTGTCCAGTAACAGTGAGATACTTAATGACCATGATAAGCGTTACAGTATTCAGCACCCGGATCGTGAGTATTCACCTGACTGACACATAGATCTACATGTGGATTGATTTCTTTACCATCCCATCTCTCTGAGTGCTCTGAAAACAAAGGATTATACTGTTATACAGAAATACTTATTCCTGAATATTCACACATTTTCAGATGGATCATGTGCAAAATTAAAGTAAAGTATTAAAATAACGTAGATATATTTAAATAATTGGGTAATCTTCAATTATAATTTTCATCTTATCAAGGAGGTTGTCTCTTCCTAATTTCGCTGATTTATGATCCCAGTAAACAAGATACGTTAATGCAGCCTCATATGGTGAACCAGCATTGAGCTGACGTTGGTGCAACGTTCTCTGTTCACTGTCACTTCATTGATGTCGTCTCTTATCGAAAACAAGCTTGTTCTGATATGCTGAGTTTTAACGTTAGTCAATTGATTTACAGCCTTCTACACTGATCGTTTTTGTCATCGCACATATTTTGATCTTATAAATCTTCTGATCTTTCAGCTGGAAGGTGGAACCTTCAAATAAACTCCGTAGTTTTGACAGATACGGGAACATACGAGTGTAGGATTAGCAGTACAAGCAAGCGTCAAGTATATCAGCTCACAGTGAAAAGTAGGTATTCATTGACAAAAAACGTATCAACTGCCCAGCTATTTTACCATCCTTATGAATACGAGACGTTGAGCCAATGTTAGTTTAATGTTGGGCGGACCAACTGAACATTAAACAAAATTGGGTGAATACCTCGTTTTTGTTGGATTCTGTTAGTGAAGATAACTTTCGAAAGGTACTTGCTAGTTTTACTGGTTAGCACGGAGGTGGTCATGTAGGCCTATTGTGTTGTATATTTTTGTTATACTGTATAGTGATATGTACAAATAAATCGTAATGACAGTATAAATATGATTACAATGGCATATGCGTACCAATATATGAAAGTAAATATAATTTTGTTGAACGAATTGGCCAGAAAATAACGTTATTAATACATAATAATGTAACATTCATCCCAGCAAACACCGGGCACCGACCCACTGGCAAGGTTGGGCCAGCGTCGAAGACGGTGGACCAACATTGTCCTGGCAGTGGGTCGATGTCATGTGTCTACCAGGAGACATAAAATGATCAGCAGATACAGAAGGTAACTGTCACTTTATGCAGATATGACTGCTAATACCTGAATACTACAAAGAGAAGAGAAGTTTGTGGAAAATCAAGTTATATATACCTATTACATTTCACCTGTTATACAAATATATATCTATACTGTAATATACTCAGTACGCCTATCCCACGCCTGACAAAAAAATACCTAAAAACCTATAATTATTTCAAATTTCAATTCAAATTTACAGGAAAACTAGAACAGAAGCTCCCCAAACTCTGAGGCCTGGCTTTAGGCTGTTTGAGTGCTATAAACAAACATTCAGCTTAAAGCGACACAATCAGGCCAAAATCATAAAAAATTCAGTATTTTTATTTTGGCTCCTTTCCATAATATGTCAACATATCCATAGACTAGAATTATGTAAGTTTTTTTTAAAATTTTGTGTTACGCATTTGCCAGTTAAAGATGGAGTCAGGTTCTAAACTCGCATGCCTGTAAGCCTTCAGCATACAGTACAGTGTGGTTGATTCAGTAACCTGATTACAAGACTGGATACTACTCCAACGAGACACTCACCCAAAGCTGTTTTAATGTTAGGCCAACGTCTGCGACGATGGCCCAGCATTGAACCAACATTGGAGAAATGTACAATGTTTGAGAGAAAGTGCTCCTGCCCAGCAAACACAAAACATTTGTATAACATTTATACAACGTCGGCACAACGTCTTCAACGTTGGTCCAACATTGTGTATAAAGCCATACAAATGTTTTGTGTTCACTGGGTGTCGGTACAAGCGTGGGGTTAAACAGTTTCGAGATACCCACAGTAATACAGTCAGTTTGTTTGCAAAGCAAGGCCCAGCTAAGATCCAGGACTAATAAGGGCTTTGAGATTTGATGGAATTGTTACTCATAGCTTAAGTATATATGAACTTGCTGTGATTTGAGAACTTGCTCTTAATGAGACTTTGGGTATGAAACGCATATTTAGTATTATTATGGGATAGGGCCTTGGCCTACCCACGGGCAATATTGCATTCTGGGGGACCTTTGTCCGGCGAATTTTGACAGTTGACCATACCTTTAAGCGAGAAATAAGGACGAAATTTAATTTCAGACATGCATGTCCAAAATAAGAATACAGGAATAACTGATGAATGGGGCTTTCGGCAAACTTGCTACGTTGCCTGAGCAGTCTAAAATGTAGACGACTTGCGCAATTCTAGTCTACGATCTAGTTCACATCTTATGGCCAAAATGAAATTCCAGATTTTTTAATGATTTTAGCTTGATTCTGTCGCTTTAATATTTTGTAAACATAACTGTGTTGGTCTTCCTCATGGGCCAGAATCCTAAATGTCCAGGATATAATTAAGGAAAGAACTAAGGAGACAAGTTTAAATATATCTTCAACGTTTATTCTTTCCACCACCATCACCAGTGCCGGCCAACATCCATTCAATACTTGCCAACGAATCGTGCTGCCCAGGGGCGGATCCAGGATTTGAAAACGGAGGATTCGCAGGTGGCTTGGGGGCGAGTTTTTAGGCCAATTTAGGGGACTTTTTAAAGAATTTGACGCAAAAACGGGTGGGCGTGCGCCCCCTCCCCAATGTTGGGCCAGCGTCGCAACCCATTGCTGGTTGAATGCGGGTCAATCGTCTGTGACGCTGGCCCAACACTACACAACACCGGGTCTGCTGTATACCTTGCGGCAGCATCCCAGCAAATATGTGACATTCAGCCAATGCTATTTCAATGTTCTCCAAACATCTTCGACTCTGCCAGAACATTTAAACAGCATTGGGTGATTGTCCCGTGTTTTCTGGGACTGTGGTATTGCTATGAGGGTGACGCTCCCCCCTCTGTCGACAGAAAGGTCACTACCCAGATAACACCATACATTGACCCGATGCTGATGTAATACTGATGACTTCACTTTCAAACTTATCCCTTTAAGCTCTAATCACGAATATAATGGTGAATATCTTTTTTCTCGAAACTTTTTCAAAACGCAACTATTTGACCTAGCAACCTCAAACAATATATTTGACTTGTTCATATGGACTGTTTCTCAGAAATGTCAACCATTTCCCACACACGGCACCCCTCTTTCCACACAATATGACACAAACACAGTGAAATAAACTTATTAGGCTCCAAGACTCCGGTAGGGCCTAAATATACTTATAATTAATCACGTTTTGCTATGATATTTAATTGTACATTAGCATTGTGGTTTTCGATTTTTTTAGCTGTCAATGGAGGCTCAACACTCCCGACTACTGCATTATCTTATCCCGAAGGCAATTTCACTGGTATGTAATCATTAGTGTGCAAGTTGGGATGCTATATATAAATTAGCACATAATATACATTTGACTCTCTAGCTCCACTCCGCCACCGTTTATTTACACTAGCTTCGTTTTAGGGAATACTCATAGCAGTTCTTACATAGAAGTTTAAGCAGAGATACTAATTACAGAATAATAATAAAACATTTCACCAGTTAATATTGAAAACTTGGAAGAACCATATATTATCTTCTGGCTAACACACTGCTGTAAAACGACACTAAACTGATTACGTCAGTGTTATAGGCAACGTTTGTTCATCTTGTTTAATTCTCTCCATTTTGTGTACATCAAATGCAATAAATCTGTGACAAGTTCTGTTTTTATTCTGCAGATTGTTGTGTGGAGTTAGAAGTGAAGTCATCTTGCCTTCCTGTGTGTAACCCGTCCACTGTAGACCAGGAGAAGTTTGATCCGGTGCGGGACTGTGCCACTGATCTGCCCAAAGTACTGCACTGCGGCAGCTGTAAGTAATTGTCAAATGGTTTTCTGATCCTAGAACATGGCTTTGCAAAGTTAAAAGGAAGTTACTATTTATAAAAAAAATTGATATTACTTAAATTTAATATTACTAAGTTGTAAGTTGCGGTTGCTAGACACATCTTCAATCCTACCATATCCAAGCCAATTAGGTGGCTTCCTTATTTTGAATAGCATGCTGGCCGGCCCCAATGGCTTATTCAGTCTGGTGGTGCCTCAAAACTCAGAGGTACTGAGTTGGAATCCCGTACGGGTCGGATGTTTGTCATCGAGGTTGTGCATAAACAATGCTCCAAACTGTGCAAATGCCTGGTTCGGAGTGTGCAATGCCTATGGTACTGTGCAGTATAAAGAACCCTTGAAGTCATTCGATAAGAGTAGGGCGTAATCTCGACTTCGGGCTTCCTTTTTCTTGATGTTGCCATGATTGTACAGAAATCGATTTAAAGCAATATTCACTCACTCTTGGAATAGAATGCTAACTCTTTACTGCTAACTGTAATGAATAAGTGAAATCCCCACGGAAATATATAGAGTGTGTCATGTCTAGTATTAATCTTGAAATAGTGCATACATCGATAAAATATTTTGACTTATTTTCTAACTGACTGATTTGTGTTCACTTTTGGTCACAAAGGTAGTTCAAACCAACTAACATTCTCAGTGAAACAATTATACATGCAAATTATAGATAGAGATTGTTGAATATACTATAATTAAGGTGTAGCTGTTTTAAACTGGACAGTAAATGCCAAGGAATTATACATATTGGAAATAATTTCTGGTTTGTGTGTTTTATTCAGCTGGCCGTAATCACATTCCCTGCTGTCATCGCAGATACGTGCCGGATATATGTCTGGACTTCTGTATCAACAACGTGCCAACAGATCTCACAATGGATTATTTCATATGTATCAACATATCCATGGACATTATCCAGTGTTTTGAGGAAGGGTTGTGTATGTAACTGTTGTATTTACATTCGCTCTATTCTGCACTGGCAGTTATTGAGTGCTAGTACTTGTGTACTTTTTTCAAACTGAAGTACGTTATTTCGCGTGAAGAAAATTAACATCATTCTAATAATAATTATTATAAAATAATTAGAACTATTGGTCTGCTTTTTTGTTACTCACATAAATTCATTTTATTGGCGACAGTATTGACAAATTGGCAAATCATATGATTAAGATATATTCACTCAAAACTATTTAAAATTAATTGTATTTCTTATATTTTTTGACAAAGAGTTTCAATTATTCATGGCTGCTAGTTTCGTACGCGCTACGCCCAGTTAAATGGTAATCGGATGGATGTGTATTAACAAGTTCCTGATATTGGCTTATGATATGATCAGCAGCTGAACCTAATGTTGACTTTAATCTGTGTCCTAATGCAGGGATGTAGCCAGCGCCCTTTTGCGTGTCGTTGCCGATACGCACTCATTTACGGCCGACATGCGCTAATGTGTGCGTTATAATATACGCACAACAAGACCGATACTCAAGTCTAAAAATCCCTAAATTATGCTTGACTTTCTATTTTGAGAATATTTGGTCGTCCGCGATAATACACTGACATTGGATTATGACGATTATCACTGTAAGAAATCGCAATGCATGGATCTCGCTAGCCACTCTATCGTGTCCGTGTCGCACATGTATGGTCAATCCATTCTCAGTGTGCTGATGATTTACGCCTATTACTTGCCACGCATTTAGCGAACATTTCGTTTTTGCGAGCTGAACTTTTAATTGGTCTGTGTTCATCACTGTTTGCAATGTATATAGGTCTATAGGCCTCGATATGATGCACTATAGATAAACAAACAGTGATGTTTATAGTTTATGTTAGTTAGAGAAACATATTTGTCGGTCGGAATATATTTGTAGAGAGCGTGTCTAGTAACCCAGATGTGACTGTGAACTGAAAGTTTCAGCCATAGTGTTTGACCACACAAAAATGTGATATATTCCTAATATGTGAGACACTAATATATAAGATTCGGCTGCAATCTAGCAGGCCAATAAAGGGTTTATTAGAATGGGTTTATTAGAATTAGCAGCACTTCATGTGCATTTAAACATCACCAGCTTGTTTTTAGCTACGTGGGTGAAATATCTGCTGGCATATTTCCGACCATGGGTTGACAGCCTGACAATCTTTCTCACTCAGCGTCATTAGGAAAATGCGTCTGGCGTCCTTCTTCATGACCATGGTTGTGTTCAAGAGAGGGGCGATCACCCATACATTGTTTATATATTGATGATGTTGACTAAAGATGTACAAGTATGTATTTAAAATTGGAAGGATAGTAATGTCAATGTTTTAATCATAGCAATAAAGGTTATAGGATGTCAAGACAACATTTCACATCCACCTATTCTGAGTTTGCCGCCCTTGGCTATTTGCCAACGTTCTTGAGTGAACAATAAAGTAAAGCCCCAAACATAAAATGACCCATATAGTCCTATAGTTTGTTTACCTTGTTATGATATAGATAGTTGATGATGTAAGCTATTTAAAATTATCAAGGATAATAATGTCTTAGTGTTAGTATCATGATATTAATCAGTGTCATGTCAAGAAAACATCTCAGTCTGATTCTAGTATTATTCAGTTTGCCGCCCTTGGCTATTTGCCAACTTTCTGGTGTGATCTTAATGTGAAACTTCACATCTTTTTTGTCAGTCACCTAATTTTGATTTACCAAAATGGCAAATTGCACTCGCACTCCTCTTCGGGAACCTAATTGATCTGCTCATTCCAGGAGAGGACAACCTTTTAAACTATATATTATTAATATTAAATAAGATTGTAATGATGAGTGACATTACCAATGATTTCAGGTCGGAATAACTGAATTGTCAAGTTAAAGTCTGCATTGTAAACTAGATTTAGATTAAAAAATAATAATAATAAGAGGTGAAAAGCCTTATTCAAAATATCTGACAGCTGGTGTGTTCCTTTACTTACTGCTCATAATGCCACTGCCAATGTTGAGCATGAAGCGGGTCAGAGACCCAAGGGCAAGGTATCAGGACCCAGAGCCAAGATGAATCAATATGCTGTCAGTGACATTAACACTGACTCCCGTATTTTGGCTGTGCAGGTAGATTTACTTCAAGTTGCGAGTAAAAAAATATTTTGTTATAATATATATATTTTGTTCTGCTTTCAGATTTGTGCTATTTTTCTTGAATAATATACCTCTCAGCATCAAAACAACATTACAAATTGTATGACTGGAGATCCCCCAGAATTCATCCCAGATCCCGCACCCTATCAAAGCGTTTCCGGGGGTTACGTCCCTGCGTTCCTCCGGCCGCATGTACCGGGTAATAGACCCTAATATATCAAAATGTGTGCAGTCACAAGTTCCTGACTGCATTCCTGCTTAATGGCCCAATAATATTATTATATAAAACCATAGAAACAATTAAAGGAGACACTCACTATCCAGCTATATTGTGATGAGACCAGTAATTTGGTAATTTTTTACCTCGTGAATAATAGTTTAGTTGATAAAGTTTACTTAATAATAGTAGAATATAAAATTTAACATCATGAATACTAACATGCACACAAACGGTAAAATCAGATGAAAGTCGCTGCACCAGTGTTCATTTGCGTAGTCCTACACCAAACACCGATCTTTTATAGGTTTAAGGGCTTCCATCATGTTGATGTGAGTGCAATTATGTATCTATGTCTTTCGCGTGTCTTATGTATTTCCGCTCTGATATCTATCTGTGTTTATAATATATCAAAATAAAAAGATAATTTGGTTGAGATTTTCGCAAATGTGGGCCTATAATCCATATTGTGTATGCCCCACAAGTCATGTTGAAGTAGCAAAGAGAGGTCGGTTAGTACTTAATAACAGACTCTGTATCCCCAGCAAACACGATACATTGACACGATGCTGGGTTAATGTTGGTCCGCCGTCCCCGACGTCGGCCCAACAATTATCCAGCACTGGGTCAATGTATCGTGTTTAATTTGCTGGGTAGGCTTATGCTATACATATTCTGTAATAGTTGCCATTCGAAAAGCTGTGCACCGAATTCTACGTGCGAAACCGATCGATTATGCAAATTATTGACTGCGCAACCGATCGATTGCGCAGCGAATCAAGTTGGCTTTTTTCATTACCACCTCATATATCTAAGTACATAGCAAAATATTACATCTCATTGAATGATGCTTTGGTGTGGGGATGTAGCTTTCGATTTTTATAGATGAATCGATCATTTGAATATTATAGGATCACACTCACAATGTGACAAACTTTTGCACAATAATAGGTCAACGTCATAGATGACGAGCAGAGCATTGTTTAAAATGTTCTCTTTTTTTTGAACCCCGACAGATTTACTTCCATCTCCGCCACACGCCGTGGAAGGTGAGGCACACAGTGGCGGGAGTATAGCCGTCAGCTGGTATCCACCACTGGAAAATGAAGACAAGGTCACCGGGTACAAAGTATTTTACCAGGAATCAGGAGACTCCTATTTCAGACACGTAAGTTTGATGTGTTGCCTCAATTTAGGAATCATGAGTTATAAATAAAAACTACAGGGTCGGGAGAATCAACGTTGTTTCTCACCCTTTGAAGCCTGAATTTACCATTGTTATCTTCATCCACTACAAGCCGCGAATTGCTGTCGCAATTCTCGACTTGTAGTGGATGAAGATGACTTGAAGTGGGTCCGAAAAATTCTCACAGCATTTTAACTACATAGCGGAAAAATGAGCTGAGGATGCGAAATTCTAGGTGAAATGATTCTAATAAGTTGACTGTTTTTGACATGTAGGCCCACGTACGCGCACACGTGTGTCATGTACCTATACCATGCCCATGAATATCAATCATTTAGGCATAACTATCCGTGTACAATAACAGTGTATGTAATTTTGTGTTTTTGCGTTTGTTGAATAATTTCATAGACGGCGGGTATTTTCCAGAACAAGGTAGGGAAAATCGTCACCCCCAAAGTGATGAACTGATCATTTACCGCAAAAAATCACCCCTTTCAGTGGCATTTTATTTAATTTCAAACTAACTTGAAAATGTCCTAATACAGCAAACACAAAACATTTGTATAACATTTATACAATGTTGAATCAAAGTTGGGTCGACGTTGTATAAATGTTATACAAATGTTTTGTGTTTGTTGGGTAACCCTTACAACGCTGACACATTTTTGTATAAACCATGGGAACCAAAGGATTTTTCTTACTTTTAATACCTATGGCATATGTCTACGGCCAGTATAATTTTTAAATTATTGTTAAAAGTTTGTACCAGCACTAAAAGGCTTAATATAAGCAATTCACGACAAAACGGGAACTGTGTTTTAATAATCAAGGTGATTTTTGTTTTGTGTGGAGCAACACTAGAGTTGTTCAGTCGTGTAAAGGTACACACAAAACATTTGTATAATATGTATACAATGTTGAACCAACGTCGAAGACGTTGAGCCGATGTTGTAGAAATGTTATACAAATGTTTTGTGTGTACTGGGAACAGTACTTGACACTAACCCATATGCTAATGTTAACGTTTCAGACGGGAAAACTAGACAACTATGATTACACTATTAAAGACGTGAGCCCGTCCACCATCTACCGCATCTATGTGATAGCTCTAAGCCACCACGGCTCCAGCCTACCTTCTTACATTTTCATGGTCAAATCAAAGTCTTGTAAGTGTACAGTAATCTCATGTGTAGTCGCCGTTGCTACGAATCCGAAGAAAAATTACCACTTTTATTTAGGCAATCCTTTCTTGAAATATACGCCCTTCTTATCGGTTTCATTTTTAACTAGCAATAAATTATATATTAAAACGTTTGTTGAAAATATTTTATCCCGTCTACCAGAATCGTTTTCATGGGATGATAGCATCTTTAAAACAACTAACGAGAATAAATGCTGCCTACATCATATTATAGGTTTTACAATTTAAAAATAAACTATCATTTGTGTGAATAATTTAACACTGAACAATATTTAAATCAGTGTCTCCACCATGATTATCAACTGTAACTCTATATATCTAATGGTCATAAATTAATATTATGGTATATTGTATTTCAGCACAACCTGTGGTTCCCGTTACAGGATATTCGTTGACTGGTAAGAAACATTAAATTTTATGTGATGATGGTATACTTAGATGACAATTTTACAGTGTCTGCTGCTACTCATGCTTTAGGAGGCGTCTGACAGCTCATTACGTGAATCGTTTAAAACGTTTTTGGACGATTCACACGTAAAATACAAATGCATGCTAAATTACATGGCGTGCTGTATTTCAGATTGCTGTAAAAGCCAACACGTCTCCGAGGAATGTAGCCTATATTTCTGTGAGACTCGGTCTGAGCTTGCTGACAAACCTCCGACACAGTGCTTCAGAGAGGCGGATAAAATACAAGCTTGCTTGGCAGGTTAGCAAACTCTATATATTGGTGTAATGTTAGACCAACGTCGCAGACTATGGTCCAACATTACACCAATCTAGGTTGGTGATTTAACGTACGATGTTGAATTGTTGGTATGCAACCAAATAGTACAAGTACAAGTATTTTATAATAATAATATTATTGTTAGTGTCAAGAGTGTAAAAAACAATCACATATAATGTGTCCCTTACTTTTTCAAAGCGACTCTGAAGGTTATGTCCCGACAAGTTTAGGATAGACGAGGATTTTTTTTAAATTCATTTCATCTTCGCTGTCGCTGCTGCATTTATCATTCAAATGGAAAAAAGACCTAATAAGTGGAACTCCCAAATTAGAATAGCTGCATCAAAATCAAAATGTTTCTTTTATTGACAATTCATGTTCGCCGACCAATCATGTAAACAACACTGTCTTATGTTCCGAAAATATCCAATGAGGGAAACCTTGGCGCTTCCACGCACATTAAACAGCAAACATGAGCTGATGAACCAATGGTGGGTTAATGTTGGCCCATCGTCTGAGACGCTGGCCCAACATTAACCCATCATCGGCATATCGTTTACTGGGAATTAAAGAGCTATGCGGAAGCTGAACTCAAATGTTTTGTTCAAAAAGCTCTGCTTGTGTACGGATGTTTGAAGCTGGAACTGCAGCTATCGCAATTCCCAGATTCGAGTAAGAGAAAAATGTTTTCACTTATGCAGAACAGAAAGACGAATTAATGTATAGAAGACTAGGATGTATTCAATAACGGATGGAACACAATATGGTCGCGCTACCGTTTTTATTTTCTATACATGAATTAAGGAAAACAAACGGATGCGGGGTCATTAATCCTTTCAGGTCTGAATTTACCATTGTAATTTTCATCCACTACAAGCCGCGAATTACTGTCGCAACTCTCGACTTGTAGGGGATGAAGATTATTTCAAGTGGGTGAAAAATTAAACAAAATTGCCATGTATTGGTAAAACGGTTTTACGGAAATTGTCCTACTAAAACTCTTAGTTATAGGAAAATTAAGTCTGTTTTTAGGGATGTAAAATGATGCTTTGATGCATCGTGAGGGCTTAAGGGGTTAAAAAGATTGCGTGTTGTTGGTGTGTAACCGATTCACGTCAAAAGACGTTTGACGCGGTGGCCACCTACGCCGAATTACCAGAACAATCCCTACACATTGCAAGAACACAGTTTATTAATGTAAGCATTATAACATCTACACTGCTCGGCAAGACCAAAAGACAGTAATTCCTTACTGCAGTTACTGCCTTTTGGATTTGCACGGTTGTACAATTGTAAATACACAAGCATTATTGTGAATGTAATTTCAGGTGGAATGGATAACACCCCCTGTTGTGAGGAGCGAGGGGTAGATCCTCATTGTCTGTCATTCTGTGCTGGAAAAGCCATTGAAATGGCATGGAACAGCTCGGAGTGTCTTTCTAAAATGTCTGAGATCACACCGTGTTTGAATGAAAATGCCAAAAGTAAGTAGGGCCTGCTGGTCACTGCTAATTAAAGACTTCACCAGGTATATATGTCAATATCTATGGCTTGACGATTGTGGTCGTGTGATGAGTGGGGTTATATTGTGCTCTTAAGACTTAAGTAAACAATTTAATCTGATAGAGGGTAAGGCAGGAAATTTAATTTATTCAGTGTTATTTTTGGCTATTTCTTTTCATGCACTTTGAGGTGTGAATTACACCCCGAAATCCCACATCAAGTTGAATAAAAATGGCCCGATTTCATAGAAAAGTATTTCAATGTGTATATCTTAAAAATAGGCCTAGGCTACACATTTAGGTATAATAATTATATCAAATTATGCCGTTTATCTCAAATTAATTTCATTCAAATGCATGTAATACTACTTTGTGCATTTATACCTTCATATACGTTTTCAATTCAAATAAAATGTCATTCAAATTAATAAAATTCTTTGTGGTAAATGTTCAATTTGGAACTATTTATTTATCACCAGTAGAAATATTTTTTGTTTTTTGAAGGTGGAACTTGCGTGAGCAATTTCAGTTTCAAATGAATGGAAAATACTATAAGTGGTATTTCAGGAGGACAAGTGTTGTCTTGGTCTTACAGATTTACCCAGTTATCCAGAGCATGTCAGACTACTGGAGGTGACTGGTGACAGTGTCAGCGTCAGCTGGGATAAGCCCGCGGTCAATTCTGATAAAGTGGTTCGCTATATCGTTCACTACAAGAAAACCCAGGAAGCAGATTACACCATAGTAAGATAATTATTTCGAAATTTGCTGGACCATTTTCTGGCACCGCCAAACCAGATGCTATACTTTAATAGGGCAAAAAGTAGCGTGGATGTGTTTTTTTCCGGTCTGCATTTGTCCGACTATATATATGACACATACATTAATAGACTAGATAGATAGACAGTCATTCTTGAGCGGATTTATTTTCTTACGAGCTGAAGCGTCTATTTAGATTTCATGTTGGGTTAACATGATGTATAAACTGAACACACGTGACTGTTTAACTTTTGGTTGAGTCATATTATTCTTATAAATGTAATATTTCTGTTAATGTGATATTGTGGTAGTCTACATCGTAATTCAGAGATGACGTCTCCAGTAAGCACCTGACACTGCCGGGCCGTGTTCCCACTTAGTGTTTACCCGGCTTCGGCGACGTTGCTCCAACATAACGACTCTTTTTAGCTGAGGTACCTCGTCTGCCAATGCGCGCTCCCACCAAACACAACACGTTCAACCAATCTTGTTTTAATGTTAGCCCATCATTGGTTCAACGTACGTTGCTTCATTTGCCTCGGAACGTTCTGTTGTCGCAATTTAGTAATATAAGTGGGTAGATGTTTTGTGACTGGTCAGTTATAAATGTTTTGCTTGCAGCAATCCGTCGAGACAACGATACTTGAAATAGGCGATCTGGAAGCCAATACAAACTACGAATTGTTTGTGACAGCAGAATCTGACTTGGGCAGCAGTATTCATTCTACGACCGCCAACTTTGTAACGTACGACGAAGAAGGTTAGTATAACCATAGATTAATCATATGGTTGGTTTATGGTATAGCTAGCGTTATCCTACAGCTTCTTTAAGAGGCGTATCTAGGGGTAATATTCAGGGTAATTTAGCACCCCATTCATTTTCCTGATTGATGACTTTTCATCTTATTAATTTCCTTTGAATTCAATACACCCATTCTCGACATGTGTATATATCGTAATTATTATATATATTTTATGAACCTCCACAACTGCACAATGGGACAGCATAATGCATAAAGATCATATCATATCTTTTTTACAAGAAAGGTACCACAAATACACATCATTTGATGCTGATTTTTCGCAAAATTCATTGTGTGACATACCCCTCAACCACCTAACAGGGGCCGACAGTGGCAACCATGGCCAGATGCACTGTCAAATGGTGTCTAAGCTATCTAGTTTAAAAGTAAGCAACTACTGCGGTTTTCCTTCACATGTCAGTGAAATGATAGCTATCAATGTGTAGAGGACACTAGATGTACTTGTACATCCTGATCTTACTCACTTCCAAGGATACTGTTCTCAGCAAACGGGATAGTCGAAAACAGCGGTACAACAATAAACAGCACAGAGTGAACGGCTTGTTTTTGTTGGGTGAATAACACACCACGGATCACCAGTTCTTTCTCTGCATCTTGTGAGTTGAGAAAGGTACTCGAGGGTGACTTCCTTCTATGTATCTCTGTGCATCTACCTTAATCTCATTGCTTTCCATAATCTAGTGGTGATTCAATCTTGATGTACTCTCTGTAGCTGACATGCAAATATATCCGCTATCAATTTATTGGTTATTCATATGTTGTATTTTATTGTTCAAACTATGACTGATTCGTTGTTGTCGTGAATACATGTAACGCATTTTCTGTTTCATTGCCCACTACGGAGTATAGCCCGCAAAGGGTTAAATTATGCACTATTAAAATGACTAACTAGATAAAGATCTAGCGTTAGCGTATTAGAGAGCATGTACATGACTGTACAACCCAACAAACATTGGTCCAGCATTAAAACAACATTGGACGACCGTGTCGTGTTAGCTGATTTTAAAAGCATGTCCGTCTTCAGAGTCAACCCTTGTGTTATCACTCTGTGTATTTTAGTATAGGACTACCACTGTAGTGTACAATGCCATCGCACACACACATCCTCACACTGGACGATATACAACCCTTTGTTTAATTGCGCGCCAACGTTGGCAGCATGCAGGTGATGTCGTAGCCCGGGACTGTCTCATTTTACAAGACATTCTGAGGCATACACGTTTGAAATTTAGCTTACTATGTGAAATTTTTAATACCGGTATAGGCCTATACATATTCATCTTTTGCCCACTTATATCGTCGTATCATCCTATCATATAACATGTACAAGAACATTTGAAGAGGGTAAATTATTGACACGTCGTCTAGCGGCCCATGGAAGTGACATTTTATGTCACACCTGCTATTATTACCAGGTCACTGGGATGCCTGCTAGTAGCGGTACTTTTCATCCCCATCTGCAGAGGGTCATTAGTCTATTTCGTGTGTTGCATGTTGTACGAAAAAATGAAATGAATCGGGCTTTAGGCCACCTTTGTGCACATATAGGCTAAACTGGGCCAGGAGAACCTCCTGAGGATGGTGAGATGATTGAGATGACACTGTCCTCCAGACACAGGATTCGAAATTCGATCCCTGGCGGTCTGAGGCCTAGCACGCTACCTCTCGGTCACGGAGGCTCCCCACAATACTAACTTTCACACGTGGATGGGGAAGAAACATTTTTGTTTCTTTTAAACCGCCGAGACCGGAAACCGAACCCCGAGCTCTGGCGTGAAAGGCAGCGGTGTTAACCACTACCCTAGGGCCCCCGCCCTGCATGTTGTACGGCATGGTATGGAAGCACTAGTCTACAGTCTCCATGTGTCTGGCTATAATCTTTGTGCGGATTGCCATCGACATACCCTGGTTCCTCTGCTCAACAGCGATGCTAATGCAGCTCCTGCGTCTGTGCAATAGCGTATTTGACAGGTCTTTCACGCTGGACAAAATGGAGTTACTCTTAACTATTGTTACTCTGGGGACTTTCCGACCCGAGGATAGCGGAGCTGTGGGAGAGGCCACAGTGTTTCATCATTAAATTGCATAGTGAAACCCAAGTGAAGTCTCCGACCGTTTGGGTACGTCTGGGGGTGAAAACCGTTATCGACGAGTGGAGGACAACACCCAAAATAACCCATCATGCCCTATCACCCCTCTCCACGTCATAATCTGTACACAATTCATCTCATCACTACACTAACGTATTACAATGTCACTTAAATGACTATTAGTGTCGAAAACTGACGTTGAACATTATTCTGCTACTGCTATTACCTGATTACCGTGTGGCCGGTACCTGTGAGAGTGGGGGCATGTAGTGTTTATCTACTAGAGTTATCACTTGGCCCAGACCGTGAATTACAAAAAAAAAACATGTATTGGTTTTCAGTGTGAGACGTATATGGTTATCAGCCTCTATTATGTCGCGCTGTGTTTAAGGTTCTAATGACAATAGATGATAGATGTCAGTTTAAGTATTGTTAGCCTATCTAATTGATCCTCTGAGAAATCACAAACGTTGTTCATGCGGTATGGGAAATACAGCACATATTCAATGAACAAGGTGCAACCACTGCCTTTGTAATTATTGTTTTTGTAAAAAATGTGATGTTATGTTCAGGGTCCATATATTGGGATGTGACCACACTGCCACCGCCAGAAACGCCTGCAAATATTTCTGGTAAGATTTCTAATTTGAATGTTTACTATTTATTTTTAGCATGTGATAATAAATTACCTCGTAACTACCCGCTAGTTTAGACACTTTTTCATGTACTGCAAAGTGTGAATTGCAGTGAATGAAAATTTTATAAGATATAATTACAATAAATCACAACGAAAGCTTATTTCAAGGAGTTGCATAATTAAAAAAATATATATTTGTAGATGAAATGTACCCTATTATGCCACATATATATGCATCACTAGAGGTTAAAAGGTTAAGACATTAGAAAAAAAGCAGAAGTTACTAGTTACCGGTATGTTATTTTCTACTTTAGAATGTTGTAAAGCTGATGGAATCGCTGTGGAGTGCCTATCGTTCTGTGATTACGAACGTGAAGTGAGTCTTGCTGACGTTGCCCTGGTACAGAAGTGTGAACACGAGATCGGTAGAATTCTCCATTGCGCTGCCGGTATGAATGTCTTGACGTATTTATGCCCCCCGTTAGAGCTAAGAGGCCATAACTGCCATCTAAGTTTTTTCTGTAAAATCATTTCTAAAAAACCCCCAGTATTTTACTAGTTGATGAAATAACCCCAAAGCATGTTTAAAAAAGACATTATTAATGCCTAACCCCTCAAGTTATTTAATTATAATTTGTATCCACTCAGTGACTGCAAATTGTGTCTCATTTACGCAAGCCACAACTTGAAGTGAATGAAAATGATGAGGATAAAGTCAAAGTGGAGGTCGATATACTTTTCAAATTCCGCTGATTTAATGCGCATTCCATCTATAAAAAGTACAATTTAATAAAAAAAGAGTTAATAAAAATTTGGCGCTTATAGAGTTAGAGGATAAACGTTCCCCGGCTGCAAGCATTAAATCTTTAACTATGGTTTTAGCCCTTCACTGTGGATGTTGCACTATAAAATGCGAGGATGTCGCATTACATAACTAGCAAAGTGATTCACTTGGTTGTGCTGGTGACGGCTCCCAGTCACCCTTGTCGGCACGCAAGCGTATATTAGGGAGGACGTGGATGCATTCAAGGTCTCACCACACAAATTCATTCGCGCATATCATTATAAAGTTTAAGTATAAGAAAGTTAGTCTCTTTTTAAATATTGTGGCTCTTTGCAGCAGCTCCTGTGGTGATTATTACGGATATATCATTTTGATACCAATTTAAAGCGATTCTGTAATGTTTTGTTTTAGCAAAAGCATCGAAATTAGAAAAGATAGATCTAACTGGAAGTCCTTGCGCTGGCTGTAACAAGGCTTTTCTAAAAAAACGAGGTCAATTTTTTTCCAGGTCGCCCGGGGAGAGTGGGACAAGAGCTTATTCTAGGCTAAAATAGCAGAAAAGCAAGCAGATTCACACACCTTTTTTATTTTGTATTTTGAAAGACAACAGTAGGATGGGTAAAATGATAATTAGGGTTATTTACATTTCCCCATTTTAGGAGTGCTGGGAGGCCTGAGCGTATGGGTCATAATATATGTAAGTCTATGGGACGGGTATTATGTGTGGTGAGACGTCAAGCCTTCCATACCCAATAATGACGTCATAATATAAAATAATACCTATGACAGGGAATCCCGAGTTATGACAGATCTGTTAATAAAATGATCAATTTCAAATAATTACGCAATGTGATGTTACAATTTTGAAATAATTTCGCAGCGAAAGAGTTAATACTGGTCCAACGTCTATGACGCTTTCCCAACATTAAAACAAGATTGGGTCTGTGGTTTACGTTTTATTGAGTTCAGTACCAGAATTGTGTCTTCCAGAGAGACGTGGCCACCAATGTTTGCAACACCGGGTCTGTGTTTTATATTTGCTGGAGATCAGTAGCAGATTTGTGTCTTGCAGATGGACGTGATCACAGAGAGTGTTGCGCATTGCGCGGGGTGGCACAGAGTTGTCTGCCAGTGTGTGCCATGACCCGTGATGAAGCAGAAGACTTTGACACAACCAAAAACTTGCTGTGCATTGCTTCCATTAGTGATATTATGCAGTGTTTCACTGAGGGCCTGGGTGAGAGATCATAAGTTTTAACTCTTACAACGCTGAAATATATTTGTCTAAACCATTTGAAGTCATCATAAATGTCATAGAAGCTCTTTTCGCTTCATTTGAATACCTACATGTATGTTACGGGTCTACGGCCATTCTAAATATTTTAATTCTCTCAGTGTGATGACCCGTCTACAGACATCTTATTCTGACATATAAAGACGGTCCCCACGCTGAAAGGGTTAAAACGCTCCATTCTCTCTCTGTGAATCACACATGATCAAACTAAACACTTATGTCACCCTTTCAGTACCAGGGTAGGACGAAATATACATTATAAAGCTACATTATTTTACCACATAGTAAGCTCTATATCTATAAAATCACTAATATCCACTACTATTTTTTCTGAATTACGATTTTTCATTAATTTGAAACTGGAGTTGCTGATGCAATGAACAGCTACAAATGGCAAAAAATATATTTAGTGATTTATAATAGACTAGACATCTCCCATAATTTGATGAATTTTACTGACATTTTATTTTGTCTGAAAAACATAGTAGCATTGAAAACGGATATAATAGTCCCAGCAGCACAGGACAAGGGTTAAGTTAAAAAACAATTTTCCACACAAATCACTTAGAACTATTTTTTTATCACAAGCAGAAAACACAATAGTCTTAACTGTATATATAATTAATTGCAATTTAATTTAAATGTATTTATGCATTGTGCTCATGTGTTTTCATTGATTTGGGGATGCAAATCACTTAAGCAGTTCAAACTTAAAATGGTCTGGTTGAAAAACACCAAATATTATTCAGCTAAAATATCTAAATAAGAATGGACCTTCTTATTTAGTGACGTTTTCAGTTAATCGCCTCACGACTTTTAATAGTTAAAAGTTAATGATGTATAATATGCAAGTGCAAGTCAATGGTTTGTATAGGGTTTAAGTGTATACTATATGTGTTATTAGTGTGCAAATCGATATATTAGCCAGCACTAATTTTCGACAAGATAGAACCCTTTGTGTCAAAGGGGTGAACATTTGATTAATGGATAATCTAGCGATAACATTTTACAGTAAAAATACCAACAAGACCTGAGACGTTTTATGTGGTCAGCTTTGGGAGCCATGATATAAAACTGGCTTGGGGTCAACCCCACGAACTGGCAGAAACTGTGGATCATTACATTGTGCAATATAAGCAAGAAAAGGAACAGACTTGGCAAATGGTAACATTTTATACATGTTCCCAGCAAACACGAGGCATTCACCCAATGTTGTTTCAATGCTTGGCCAGTGTCTCGTGTTTTTTTGAGGAAACTGTATAGCTATCTTTGGAAGTTGGTGTTATATTCATTAATTTTATCATAGTCAAAACACCAGATATTCCGTGATTTGTTGTTGCAATCCACAAAATTAGTCAAATTTAATAGCTCACCCAGTAATTAGATAGTATGTAGGTAATACGCACAGTCAAATGTTTTGACTCCATTTTGGTTTAATCGATTGTTTGTTAATTTCTAAATATAATGTATTTCAGTTATATGTTGCTAATATCTATAATGCTGTTGAATTGTATTAAAGATAAAGACATCAATAATTAGTTTCTTGACATGTAATTAACATTAAAACTCTTGCAGACCACAACTAAAGAGCAGGGCATCATACTACAAAATTTGCGTTCTGACACCATTTACACAATGCGGGTGATGGCGCGTAGCAGCCATGGTCAAAGCTTCCCAAGTGATGAGATAATGGTCCACACACTAAGAGGTAAGTCAAGGCCTAGAACATGCTCAAATTCTATTACATACAATACCAGCGTTGGCGATTCTCATCTTGCAGAGTATAACAATTACATTGCCCAATGAGATTATCAATCAACACAGAGTTGTCAGTGTTATTTATTGCCATTGTTTATTTTTAATTTGATGAGGACTTGGATAATGCATCAACGGGGCATTGTTTTGACCAATACTGCCCATCTCATGCACAATCATGCTCAAAATAATAATTGCATGGATCAAATTTCCAGTTGTTTTCAAGTACAAAAAAATGGACTGCATCTCAACTTATTTTATTAACATAGACCTATTGTGTAAAAAAATGTAGTGGTGACAGTTTTATAATCACATTATCATAGGCTGTCTAACCATTTTGTCACTTACACCTCTAAGTGACTCACTCAGACTACATATATTGTCAGTAACTGAAAATATTGTCCGTAACTGAAAATATGCTATTCTAAGCAGGGTAGAAATATGTTTAGGCCTATGTTAATATCTGGTATCCTAATCTGTAATTATAATGATTATAATGCTCTGTTTCAGAAAATAGCCAATGGCAAAATGCAACATTCAACGTATCTATCGATTTCACAGGTACATGTAACATCAATTTTGGCATTTACAATTTTAGAATACAGTATGCTGGTAACCTGAGCTTACCGACCACTGCTATGTGCGATCACCTGTCATTACCGACCACATTTTGTGTTTCCCAATGTTTTTTGTATCCAAAGTCCACTGCAATGAGCAACCACTTGTAGAAAGCGACCACCAGCCTCGATTTGTGGGCAACAGGTCCAAAATTGACTTGCCAATGAGCGACCACTAATATCAAAAACGTCGTTCCAACATCTGAGATATGTGGTCGGTCCTCAGTGATGAGATTCACTGTCATGCTTTTATGTCCTCACTGCTTATCGCGGACCGTCATAGCGACGGTCGCCAAAATAAGTTTGAGTTTCATCTGTTCCAAAATTGACAAATTGCCGATGAGCGTCCATTAAATAAATGTGAAAAAAAGTCGTGCCCACGTATGAGATACATTATGCCGTCGGTCGGCACTCGCTCAGTGATCAGATTCACTGTTATGCGTCTATGTCTGCACTGTTATCGCAGACCGTCTTACCAAGGAATCTTAATCTTTATAGATTCCTTGGTCTTACCCACCAAACAGTCTTACCCAGCAAACACGAGACATTCACTCAATGTTGTTTCAATTTTGGCCCACCGTATGCTTCGCTGGCCAAACATTGGGTAAATGTCTCGTGTTTACTAGGTAGCGGTGGTCGACGGATTAAGTTTTTTCAATTTCTATTTAATTCTTAATACATGTATAAATGTGCAAAATATCCAAAGTTGACCTGCCAATGAGGGACCAATAAAATGTGAAAATAATCGCTCCCACACATGAGATAATAGGCCACTATGGTTTTTTTCTCTGTTTAAGATGAGCGCACGCATTAGATTTAGGCCGCGCATTTCTCTGCTCAGCGCGTCGCGCATAAGATTGTTGCCGATTTCTGAAAAAAAACAGTCAATTTCGGGAGACGAAAAAAACATTCTGAAAAAAAAACAATTTATTTCCAGAGATAAAAAAAAATATTCCAATTATGTTTTTTTGCTTGTTTTTTCCGTCGCCCTCATTAATTTTTTTAAAAATAGATCAAAAGTTTTTTTTATTTACCTTTTCCAGAAATTTGTCCAATGTTTTTTTTTATTTAATCACCCTCAATAACTTTTCATGAAATAGGTTCAATGTTTTTTTTTCTTAAATGTTTTTTTTCGCCCTCCCTCATTAGATTTTTTATTTTTTTCCGATCTAAAACAGATATCTAAAATAGTGGCCTATGATGTGGTCGGTCGCTCAGTGATCAGACTCACTGTTATGCCTATCGCGGACCGTCGCTACGGTCGTCGAAATATACAACATATACAACACGGACATCAATAAATGTCGGCGATCAAATGAAATGATAACATAATCATATTCTGCGTAAATATGCGCAACGTGGTATTAGCCTGTAAGTAATTTTAGCTCATAGTCATAATCGTTTTATATTTAGCATGTATTTAGCGTTCGACCAACTATTGTTCAATTGTGGCCCACCGTTTTCAACAGACCCAACATTGTGTCATCCCTGGTTGAACGTCTGTGTTTGCTGTCAATGTCGCCACTCGGCCGCAACGGGTTTGTTCAAACACCTGCAACCGACACCTTTTACAGCCAAGGGCTACCCAGGTCACGGGACAAGTCTGTAAATTCAATTATATATTTTTATGTTGGCTTATTAGTTTGTAGACAGTATTGACTGTTGAAAAGGGAGGGGGAATATAAAATATATAAAGTTCAATAACATTTGGCTACTTATAGCATACTAGTAACCTTGGCTGTGAAAGGTGTTGTGCCAAAGCCACCACCTGTCAGTGCAGTCTCCACACTATTTCCGAGCTGGCTAATGCATTGGTTTTTTTATGGTGTACACTGTATTCTCTAGGTATCGGAAGATTTAAATATATTTTGAACAGTGCAAAGGTATTTGTTTATTTTAAATAATTATTTGCGAAATTGAATAAAAGCCTTAATAAGTGTAAACACATGTAGGTCTACATGTACTACCAACACATAATATAACTACATATTATCTTATGCATAAACGATTTTTTTTAGTACAGTACTACCATGTTTTTGTACTCAAAATAAACAGCTTGACAAGCCGCCGAGCGTTAGGGTGTTGGTGGACGGCAGCGGCGGCGTGCTAAGTGTGCTAGACGCGGCCACAGCTGAATGGGATAGGGTCAGCCATCTTCCACAACAATTAGTTATCTTACCCATGAGCACGCAGTGCGATACCTTGCTTTATCGAGCATAGTGTCCAACTATTTTCAAAAGCGAGATACCTTGAAAGTCACGCGTCTCAAGACCGGCCAATCAGACAGTGTTTGCCAGCTGGCTCACAGCAAAGCTTGCTTGTTTCCGTTGGTATGATAGATCAGATAGATATATAAGCTCGGAATCTCACGCTGATGCCATTGTGTTCCCAGCTTCCTGAATGGCGGCCACTGTATGATTATTGGCCGCCATGACGAAATTCGGTACAACTCACTGTCCAAAATGAGAGATTCCCAGCTTGTCGATATAATACATCTAGTAACGGAAACAGGTAATTGTGCATGACAGATGAACAAGAGGTGAATTCTTCATGACCTTTTATAGACAATAGACAATAGACAATAGACAATAATTTATTCAAACTCTGGCCGGGGTGGCATGGAGTGTAATATATATGAAATTAAACAATACATCTTTTATACACATAATTATAAAGATTATAAACAATAACAGAAAAAATACAATGTAAGCAGCAATCAAATGTAAAGATCAAAAATATTGAAAGATTCTTTTAAATATTTAACTAATTTTTTAATCACATTTGGATTTTGACTTGACATAATGTTTTTAAACTTTAAAACGTTTGGTCGTTGGTGACAATATTTGGGTAGAAATTGGTTTCTTACTTCAGACAAGATTGAACATTCTAAAACAAAATGAAATTCATCACATAGTGTGTTGTTATTACAAAAAATACATATTCTATTGATTCTTGGTGTGTTTGTGTAACGTCCGACTTCAATAGGTAGCTTGTGGTTACAGGTTCTAAATTTACAAAATGTTTTTCTTTCGTACAATGGTAAAAAACAAAGATAATTTTCGAATTTAAATTCCGTCTTAAAAATACGATACAAAGTACATTTACTAGATTCGTTTATCTCGACATATGACATATTTATAAATCTGAAACATCCAATGAGGTTTGAATCTCAGACACACCCCCAAGATGACCACATAGACAGAGTAACTGATTGTAGTACTCGATACGGCCAGGCTCCTGCGGTAGCACTGGCGTGAGACTGGCCAATGAGATGGGGTCAGCATGCTCATTGGTTTTCTATAGAAGGTGAGTAACTCACGGAAACGTTGGAAGCAGCGATCGCAGCATACTAGGCCTATTTGTTCACGCCCGCCCGCACACACGCACAGCATAGGGTCTACTCAGCTCCACTGTTCGATCGTGTAAACCCAAAAGGCAGTAACTTCTCAATATAATAGTAAGCTGAATACTGCAGTGTATTATTCACGACATGTCTAATTTTGTTGCAAAAATAATGCTTCTGTCAGAATCGAGCTCGTATAATGTGTATTAATGCACGTAAATTATGACATTTCCCTTTGAAAATTCATCAATAATTTGCTACAAGAACTAGGTATGACATGGTAGCATTTTTTTAGTAGAAAACAAAAATCTACATAGTGCATTTCTCATTTTAAAATGACGTAGACTTGAAAGTTTCCTTCCCTCACTAGAAGTATAGACATGGCAGTGATTGTCACCGCATAGACACATCACAATTTCCCGTGGACGAGGTCGACCGGCAAAGCCACAAACCTGTCTCACAAAATATTTAGATGCATCTAGACATTCTACAATTTTGATGAAACTGCTATGAACGACCACCTGTCTTGAGCAAACGTTTTTTACATGCAGAAGGTATGGTCGCTCATAGCAGGTTCTGCTGTACATGTAGGGTTTGGACGGGAATAAATTCTTTAGTGTTTGTTCAATGGTTTACGCAGATTGTTATACCTTATCGATTTCAATTTGATTTCAGACTGCTGTCGGGGAATGGGTGTTAGTGAGGAGTGCATGCCGGGCTGTTCAGGGACAGGCACAGTGGACTTACACACATGTGCTCATGATTTGAGTCACCTTATTGAATGTGCCGCAGGTGAATGAATGGGCTTTATGCATAATATCTTCACTCTTTACATGTACTATAAATAATATCTAGTTGATCTATTGTGAAAGCCCATTATTTCATACAAATGAACATCTGACGTATAGAATACTGGCCTCTTATTTCTGTAGTAAGCAACAAAGTAGGCTTACGCATATGAACATGACTACGTGCATTCCATGGCAATAATATAAATTACAAAAACGGCCTGGTAAAGGAAGGTGTTATATCAATTTTCTACACTTATACATCTTTCATACTGAGATATTGTAGCCTTTTGAACGGATCCTTATTGTTTTAATTTTAGAGCGTATGCCTACCCAGCAGACACAAGACGTTGAAATCATGGTGGTTTACCATTGGTCCAGCGTCGTAGATGGTGGACCAACGTTAAACCAACATTAAAGCAACGTTGTTTCACCGTGTTGTACATGTATCTGTTGGATATTTAGAGAAAAATAATGTGATATGAATTGATGTAATTTTGTTTTCTGAATTATCACTTTCAATTAATGCGATCTCGCAGATGATTTTTTTGTGCCATATAAATACAGCAACTTTAGGCCTACATACCATATTATGTGTGTGATGTTGCAATTGCTCTTGTGGTTGGGGTAAACTAGAACTTTTAAACGTCACTGTGTAAAGTGATAACCATTTTGTGACCACTGTTTTGATCTAGGATTTTCACGAGCCATACGGGTATGTAGGTCGAACCTCGTGAATATTTCTAACCTAAACGTATATTGGGTGGGTTGTCTGATAGTGTATTGGTTGTATTATATTATATGCGTCTCAGGTTTCCCAAGTATTCTTGATGCGTCCTGTCTGATGGTGTAACCCATTTTTTTTACTTTTCAGTGTATCATATCACTGGTGACCAGGCATGGTAGTTCCATATTTTTTATTTAAAATTATAATGATCATGTATGCTAGGTTCCATGTATGCCTTTATGGATAAATCAAATAACAAAAAATAATGTGGTCAATCAGACGAGATACATGGCTTAGCCAATATCATAGGGTGATTTACATGTGATTGGTATATAGATTGACCGGAGGCTTACCAAAATGAGAACAATATTAATCACTTCACCGCTGGTGAAATTATTTATTTATTGGTGCTCACAGCTTTTGACGTCACATGCTTTTTTATTTTTCAGATGGATTAAATCACAGAAAATGTTGCGAAGACCATCTGGTTCCAGACGTTTGTCTATCTTACTGCGAGGGTAAACCTAAAGCAGATTCTATTGAGGAACTGCTCTGTCCGACTGTCTTGGAGGACATAGTGACATGTTTCCGTGAGGGCAATGGTGAGTATGTACTGTAGTAACTAATACTAAAATAAGTATTCTATTACACACGTGCAGTTGTAGGCCTACTCTTGTTCACTTCACAAAAAGTAGGCTTTAGAAAAGAGCGTTTTTGAAGGTTTATGCTTAAGGTGTATTTTTAAACTAACAGACATGTGTGATGACGCGCTGCCATGCATTGTTTTTTACATGAGCAGCAGTACTTTGAAGATGATGTGCTCTTGCACCGGCAGCCAATTAAGGCTTTTAAGCACTGGTGTTTTATGAACATCCCGGCTGGGTCGTGTCAGCAGGTGTGCCAAATTGTTCTGAAGTGATATGTACAAAGTATCAACGTAAGTCCAGAAGAAAAGGAATCAGGGCCGCTGAACCTTTAAGAAACAGCCATTGAGCTACCAACCGCCAGAGAAAGGGGCAAGGGCTGGTCCCTTTGACATAATTATGTTCTGATTCCTTTGATTATTGAACATGAAAACACCATAAGTTGAACAGTCATCTTTAGCCAACCATCCGTGTCCGTCGTGCTACGGCCCATAGGCCTACTAACAATAGAATGATCAAGAACATTGCTTTAGACGTACTCCGCCTCGTGCAATGATGATAAAGAGTTCATTGCTTTGACATGCTACAACAAAACTACTCTTCTCAGAGCCCTTTCGCCTGTATTACAACCAGCAATTGATCTAGAATTGTGTTTGATCCTGATCGTTTTTAGCTGTGAATTCATCCTTAGGGCGTACAGGATGTTGTTACAATAGTCCTGGCGAGCAGTGATAACGGCATGCAGCAGCTTTCAGAGATAAATTGGGTACAGTGAAGCAGCGCTGTAAACGACACTGATTTGTTTGTTACGGGTCAGATAACTGTCCACCCCAAGACTCTTCGCATTCTCTGTAGGAAGAATGTTCACTCCAACAATTTGCAATGGTCTCGAAGAATGCTTCGAAAACAGGACATCTGTCTTCTCCCCATTTTGCTTCAGTTTGTTTTTCACCATCCACATATCGATGGCATCATGATACAAGATTCCACTCGCTGCACAAATATCTTCGAGTCTGAGATCAAGAAAGATCTGCGTACATAAGATAAATTAGTCTGTATCTCTTTATAATTTCACCTGAATCAAAAGAAAGAGGAAGCATCCAAGAATATATATATATATATATGTATACATAAATTTTACGTCATTATCTAGTTTATTATATAATGCACTGTATAACATAATGTACTGCTCATTTTAATGACACATTTATAAGTCTGTATAGACTTCCCGTCGTCAATAAAAATCTATCTATTTATTTTATTCTGCAACATAGCCAATCTGCCGTCCTCGCCATTATCATTCAAGGTGACTAAACGTTACAATGATTCACTGACATTCGCCTGGGAACCTTCAGAGAAGAACGCTGTTGGCATAAAATACAATCTGTTTTATAAAGAAGACAATAAACCCCTATACTACATTGAAACGGTAAGGGTTGAGCAACATATTAAAATTGTCTTTAACTTAATAAAATGCCTTTGTCTGTAACTTCCACTGATGCATCAGCGTTGAATATCAGAGCGACAGCCAGGGTGTAGAAGCAAACATGAGGCAATTTCTAATAAGCCTACAGTTCTATTGATAAGTAGTGGTAAAAAGGAGGAAAAAGGGAAAAACTGGCCCTTAAGGAATAAGCGGGCCAGATTTATATCACTTTTCTGAAGGGTGTTTAGAGCTAGATGTAGTATACATTTTGGAAGCAATGTAGAAAATATGGCATAAAAGCCCCGTGATATTATTATCACAAGGGCTGTTAATTGTGTCATATATTATGTATTGCGCACAAAACAACACGATTGAATATAAATTGAATTCCGCAAACATTATACATTCATCTTCAACTACAGAACTGGTCATACCCATTAATTACTCCATTTGGGGGAATTAGGCTGACTGTTGATATAGTCAATAGCATCGTAAGTCCAGTTTATATGTGTAAGTCCACTGCATCTGTAAATCCAGTGTACATGTATGTGTAAGTCCACTGTAGGCCTATACACACATATTATACAAGTGCATAGACCTATACACTGTATGTTTAAGTTCAATGTATGTGTAAGACTACCATGTGTGCTGGTCCACTGTATTTGTAAATCCACTGCATGTGTAAGTACTAATACACTTTGTATGTAAGTACACTCTGTATGTAAGTCCACTGTATGTGTAAGTACATTTTGTTTGTAAATCCACTGTATGTGTATGTACATTTTGTATGTAGGTCCACTGTATGTGTAAGTGTAAGTATGTGCAAATCCGCTGTTGTTGGGTGCAACCTATATGACGTGACATTGCATACCCATCTGTGTGGGCGCTACGTGTATGTATACGTTCATTATCTATGTATGTAAGTCCAATCTATAAGAGTGCAACTTACGTGGCGTGATATCGGAAGACTGTTGTATATAGTATGTATCAGTCCACTGAATGTGAGTGTAACTTGTGTGCCATGTCACTTTGAGTTACACTCACATTAAGTAAGTTCATAGTATGTGTGTGCCATTCACTGTAAGCTAATTCTATGGAAGTGTAATCTGCGTTGCTATTACTAGGCCTACATGTCCACTGTATGTAAGTGTAACATGCATACTATATAATTTCAAGTCCAATCTATGTGAGTATAACCTGTGTGCCATATCACTATAAGTTTATAATATGTGATTAGAATGGAATGGTAACAAAAAAAGATGATCTATATTATTTAATATTTAATGTACATTGTAGGCATTGGAAGGATTATCTTATACATTGACGGGTTTGAAACCCTTTACAGCTTATCTGTTGTATTTGGAAGGATATAATGCGCATGGGACCAGTCTACCCACCCCAAGGATTCGAATATTTACGACAAATACTGGTAAGCAATATTCAACAGAAATAGATGGGTGGCATTTATAACCTGATCCATTAAGCTTAGCATAAAAGTGAATTATCATCAGGTATCATACATCTAATATTATTACCACATCCTGGGTTGTAGTGCTCTCATAACAACAATTTAGCCATGTGCTAATAACGCAACAGGGGTATCAAATGAAAATCAGAGGTTTCAAATTACATTTGAAACCTCTGGTCTAAAGGCAGGTATCAAACGGTTGTCACGTGGGCTGCCGAGGCGTTGGCATACTACTACTAGCTCTGATCAGGCCGCTTAGCAGTAGCAGCGCGTACACCTGTACACTGCATGTGGGCCTACACACGCGTGACCTGCAGGTAGACTTGTCTAGCAGAGAGACCAGCTCGATGTATAACATAGGCTAGGCCCACGCCTACGGCAAAGTTCTATTCATCGTCATTGACTGCATCACCTTATATATATTATATTGTAAGACTACAGTCGGAGAATCAACATCATAAAGGGGATGGAGTTCAGTAGGGCCACCCAGATGCTCCTATTTATAACCATCCAACTGGTAGGTCTAGTCTACTAATTTAATCTTTTTTGTTAATTATAGGCTTAGGTCTACATGGACATTGTGTCCGAGTATTGTTTATGATGGTAATAATAGTAATAGCGTGTGTTTTATCGGCAATTATGTTAATTTGAGAACCTCCTTGTGAGAGTTGATCACTCCTTCGGCTCGGTTTTCAAATCACTCTGGTCGTGATCAACTCTCACAAGTCGGTTCTCAAATGAACATAATTACCTCCAAACACACGTTATTGTATAATTATTACCACATACTGGGTTGTAGTGCTCTCATAACACCAATTTGACCATGTGTGAATACAATAACACAGGTATGAATGAAAATGAAAATCAGAGGTTTCAAATTACATTTGATACCTCTTGTTGAAAGGGGTAACAAATAGGTCACGTGAAAGGCCATGTTGTCAGGTGCTTAGCTTTAGTACATGTGCACGGCCCAAATCAGGCCACCTGTCTCGATCACGCCATCAGCCGCGGCGGCGCGGCTAGTCTACACACGTGTGTACACACCGTGACCTTGCGCTAGACGTAGGCCTACTAGTAGCGGTGAGCTGTGATAGTGTAGATCGCCATCTTAGTTCACCTGCTGTAGTCTAACGTTAGTAGCAGGTAGCTGTTAGCAATGGCTACAGGATCATTTCACATCGAATTGGCCAGCAGCCAGGAGTCATCAGATTTATCTGAAAATGCAATGGATAGGATGGAAGTGGAGGCAAGACCAATGTCCACGGAACGAAGCACCAAATGGGATTTCTGCTGTTTTCTAAAATGGCAGGACAAATGAGGATTCAAAATAGATCTGGAATCTGTCGAAGAAAACACGCTGGCTGATCATCTGCGGGAGTTTTATGCAGAAGTTAAGACCGCAAACGGCAAAGCGTTGACCCCCAGCTCAATGACCGGCATTCGTGCAGCGATACACCGCAAATTGACGGCACCAGCTTACAACCGAAGTATGAACATAATGAAGGGGACAGCATTTATTAAGGCCAACCAAATGTTCATAGCCAGGTGCAAGTTGTAGGACTACGTGAAGGCTGGAAACCCCAGACCACAACACAAACAAGCAATATCTAACTCGGATTTACGGAAACTAGGTGATTACTTCAAGCAGTGGGATAGTAGTCCTGACATACTTGTTGACTTTGTTTGGTTTTCGTTGTGTTATATTTTCGGTCGTCGCGGGCAGGAGGGATGGGCCCCCATGAATAAAAAAACATTTCCAGCTCGCTGTCGATGAAGATGGTCATATGTATGCTCATAGGCCATTTACAGAACAGACAAAGAATAACCAGGGTGGCCATGAACAGAGAGATATGGACTATTCAAATCAACGAATGTACTCCCCAGACGCAGTTCGAGCTCTACAGTTTTATTTTTCCAAATTACACCTAGACTGTGATCGTTTGTTCCAAACTCCCCTGAAGAATTTCACCAAAAACAAGGAAGTATGGTTTTCTAGAGAGCCGCTCGGTCACAACACAATAAGTAAAATGATGAAAAGGATGGGAAAGAAAGCTGGTTTGGATGGGCCTTATACAAATCATTGTGTACGAGCAACTACCGCTACAAATCTCTTCCAGGCGGGTGTTTCTGCAGATAAAATAAGGCAAATAACTTTGCACAAAAACGACAGTAGCCTGAAACACTATGCATCCGACATGTCTGCTGAACAGAAGAGACATTGCTCCAGCATCCTGGAAAGACCACTCACAAAAATCCATGGCCGTCGCAACCATCACAAAGCCTCAGGTAGATATCATTTATAGTTACGATACGTAGTAAGGGGTTCTATGTAGAATATATGTGTCACAAGCAAGTAAAGGGTTCTATGTAGAACACAAAAGGCAGTATATGCTTACATACATGTAAAGTAAGCATATACTGCATGTGCAAGACACATAATATCCTATGTTGCATTATCGATAGACATAGGCCTATTCCATGTGAAGATATGAAAATAGCATACTGGTTATTTTAACCCTTGTGCTGCTGGGACCGTATATATATATAAATAATGTTTAAAGCATGTTAAACATCAAAAAACATCTCACTAAATTTTATACAAAATCCTTTTTAGTTGATGCTTGGGTCCAAAAATTCAATATTGGAGATGTCTATTTTTTCATATTTTAAATAGATCTATACATATTTTTCGTCATTTGAAGCTGGAAATTGCGTCAGCCATTCCAGCTTTGAATGAATAAAAACAGAAGCAAAGAATTCAGCAGGACAAGGGTTAATATTGCTGTATTTCTCTCGCAGGAAGTTGAAAATTGTGCGATGGATGCTGTTGATCTCGATAAACATCCAGTACTAGATGACACCACTGAGAAGCAACAGGCTGATTTTGACGTCGTCTCCAGGGATATGGAACTTCAGGTTCATCCTGATGGAATTCTGCACCTTAGCGACACAACAGCGCACAGACATCAGTGGGCATCAACATCAACTCATCGTGCACAGCATATACTGCCAGGATGTTCTTTCCACTCATGCTCAATAAATATTCAAATGCATAGTGAATCCAAACAGGCCTAACGAAGCCGCATAATTTACTCATAAGAACAGTTATCCCTACATTTTGGATAGTTCTATCCTGTCTGGGGTTGTTTTTGTTCAAAACTTTGTATTTTTTACTCAATAAAATATATACTCATTCCACGCTTTTTGTCTATATATAGTGTATGATGGAAATAATAGTAATAGCGTGTGTTTTGTCGGCATTTATGTTCATTTGAGAACCTCCTTGTGAGAGTTGATCACTCCCAGGGTGATTTGAAACCCTTGGGCTTCGTCCTCGGGTTTCAAATCACCCTGGTCGTGATCAACTCTCACAAGTCGGTTCTCAAATGAGCATAATTACCTCCAAACACACGCTATTGTATAATTACACTTGTATCGTTATATGTATGTTTTTACCATGAGGCACGCCCATCATGTGATATTCACTACACATTTATCCTTATTCCTTTAAAGTTGTTCCTGAGTTGGATATTGTGCAAGTGCCTCCTGGTTTCGTGAAAGTGGGAAGCAACGTAAGCTTGATATGCCACGCAAAGAATGTGCAAAACTCGGCGATATCTTGGAGGCATAATGGTAAACTTAGTGGGTCACAGAATAACAGTAATTTGGTGATCAGTTCTGTCAGCGCCAGTGATATAGGTGTCTACCTCTGTGAAACAGATAATGTAAAGTCTGATTCGCATGCTCTTAAAATTAAAGGTTAGTATGTTCATTTATTGCTCACTTTATTTTCTGATGTCGTCGAGCCCCTTTATCTGCTAGTGACGGATATATGCGAACAAAAATATAATATTGCTCATCAACAAATAGTTCTCATTTTCCACTGGATTCAATTTTTCCTAAAATTTGAGATCGAAGAACTGTTACGGCGAAATATCAACCAATGCCGATTTAATGTTGGCCCGTATAATCCTCCTTTCCCATCTCGAGCAACGTTATAATGATCAGACCCATCTGATTCTTAGCTGTTGTTATTATGTTTATTATAAGTTCGTGCGAGAAAATCAAAAGGCCTACTCGCATCGTGCCGGTGCTGAGATTATGGCACCGGCGTAGTTCACCAGCTTGGCACCAGCTGAAGTTGGTATACGGCAGGGATCTCACCTGACGAATTTGGCGAGCAGTTTGCAACACTGGTTCTATTTGGGGGGTGTTTTGTTACCTTTTCACTGAATGTGGTGACAAAAAATGGACGGAATCGACGGAGAACTAGCGAAATCTGCGATCATTTCACGACGATTCTAAAGGTGAGTAACGTTATTTTGAGATCGTTCGGCAAACATTTGGCGAGCGTGGCGATCAATCGGCGAATTGGAGACTGTTTGGGAACTGTTTGGTGAACAAATGGCTAATAGGTCTGCTTTGCCACAACTTGGTGAGTCTTTGTTGAAAACAACAACTGTTTGGGGATTTGGGGTTTAATGTCAGGTTTCTCGAATAGTCGCGGGAAATTCGAACATTTCCAAAATTTTGAGAGAACGTTCCAAGGCGAACACGAAGAACATTTGGCGATGAGAACTTTTGGGGAAACATGGGGAATGTTTGGAGAAGAGTTCAGGAATTTCACGAATTTGGCATTCGCTAAATAATCGCCAGCCTAGTGTGATCCCCCATTATAATATATGTGCCATAATCTCACCCGCACTCTCTCGTGACCTGTATAGCTCTGTATTCAAGAGAAGGTACAGGGTCAAATCGGATTGGGGGCCGGGTCATTGAAACATTTTCAACTAGAATCGTCGACATAGACACAGAGGATATGGCCAAATAGCAATGTTTCAGATGTAATCCTATGTAGTTTGTTAAAATAGAAACATAACTGGAATGTGTGTGGTAACTGTTGTGTGAGGTCATGCTACAATACAATGTAATAAGGGACACTCATACTAGTACTAGGCTTTCCCACGTTTTAAAGATAACCTGATTTACGGTGCCAAATAAAAAATGACATAGTGTCCTGTATATTCTGGTTGTGCACATGCTGACAATCTTGGAAAGAAAATATCAAAGTGACGTAGTACACAGGAACGTGACGTCACCAATGCACGTTTTTTGCACAACTCGACCACGTATCCTAAAAATGAAATATATGACGTGAAACTATAGAACTATACATTTTCAATGATATAATTATTATTTGTCTCTGGGAAGAAAAAAAAAAGAGAAATGCTTTAATAATACAAATTAAAAATTATATAATAATGTTTAACCTATTTTATTTAAAAAAATATTAAACCATGTACAAATCAAAAGCTTCACGCTTGTTGCATAAAATTAAGTGATGACATGTGTAAAAAACATGTATGTCATTTTTGTGTGACAACCTAGCCCCATAGTCTATAATTTATACAAATGCAGGATATTGAACGTCATCTACATGTGTCGCAGCTGATAAATGATGATGCACCTTTATAGGTCTAAATATCCATTAGAAAAAGTGACGTCAAAACCATCACGACATGACGTCACAAATGCACGTTTTATGAAAAACTCGACCACTTGCCGCAAAAACCGTTCACGTTACGTTAAACTAGACGTTCATACCTTTCCAGCGATATATTATTTGTCTCTAGGAATTCAAGTGTCAACTTACTCCTTAAATAACGTCTATTTTCAGATTTCGCTAGCAGACAACTTTATCTCAATGCCAGTGTAAATTAATACTTATTCAGATTTTTTATTGGTAATAATCCATACTATTTTACAACATTAAAACCATATCAGAATTGTGTGTCTTATTTGCGCTTCATTTTAATAACACGGTAATGCTTAATCATTTGGTCCTACCTTTCCCAGCGTTGTATTACATCTGGCATACTCAATAATTGAGAGCAAGGCGATGATTCATTTCTTTAGAAACTTTTACGAAATCACGTATGTCTTGTCTAGAAACAAATAACTAGTTAGTATGAGAATTGTTTTAATTGTGATATATTGTATGGTTGTTTTTCAGCTTATCCTATTGTCATCAAGGAGCATGTTTTGGTCGAAACAGATATGAATGTTGCCAACACGGTCTCCTTAAGATGCACGTTCAGTGGATATCCCGACTCTATTCATTGGTCTAAACACAGTGGCGGTGACAAGTGGAATTTAGTGCCAGCGCCTTCTGAAGAGATCCATCGTATCATAGTGTCAAGCGAAACAGACCTAGCAACCGGTTTGATAACGTCCACTCTGCAAATTGCCCAGATAGAGCCGGCTGATCTGGGCCAATACAGATGCCAGGGCAAGAATGGGCAGGGGAAAGCAACTGGTCATAGACATCTGAAAAGTGAGTGCTGATTTTTTTAGTTGGTTTTTTTAAATTATTTGAATTAAAAAAGGTGGCTTACCGCAATTGAAGTTCGGTGTCGACATTGGCGTTACCGTTTAGCCTACTTGTGGGCACGATACATTTTTCATGTAAACCCCTCTGCAAATTTGTTGTGCATGCTACTACCAAGAACGTTTTACCCCTAAAACGTTCTTGCTACTACTAACCAGTTTTCGGTCAAGTTCAATAATGCCTGAAGAAAAATAAAAATGGCTGATTTATATAATTTTATGTCGTCAATTTTATCTTGTTGGCGCGACAACTTCAAAGGTTTTTCATATGTATGCTGCTCATATTTGTTCTGTATGTAGTTAATAAACCAGTTCTCGAACAACCAACAAAGGACGAAAAAAGGCTGATTGATTGCGTTTTAATACCATCAAAAGTTGTTGATGTATCCTGCTCAAGTTTGTTCTGCAATTTGTTCAAAGAGCTGTCAATCATCTAATTTTTAGCCTTTGAATGACACTAACTGATTAATGTCTACCTGAAGATGAGATATGTGTCTAATCACAAGATGGATACTAAGTTTATGAAATTTAACATAAGGCCTACACGTAATTTCGAAAAGTGTAAATCAGTGAAAATGTCGCAGAACGAGGTTGAGACAGTAACTTGTTAGTGTTATTTCGTTGGTTGAGTCCTTTAACGGAATGAATTTCACTCCTGAAATTATTTCTTCGATTTACCACGAGAAGTAATAGACCTAATGCAGACCAAAATTAGACTCGCTAAACTTCTCATTATCAAAATGTGTTGTTATAAGTAGGACGTCATAAGATAATATCGTTATTATAAACAATAAGATTTAAATACTACAAGATACTATAAATAAGATTTGAATTTTATATACATTCTAACTATAAGATCTGTATATGCTAGTTATATATTACGCTGGGTTGTTTTCTCGTTTTTGCTGAGGACATGTGTGGTTGGTATATCGCTTACACTATTTAGTTTATAGATACCTAGTCTAAACTGACTTATAAGACCTTATGGGCTGAGTACGACTAACACAATTTATATGTTGTGCTTACAAAATGATATGATGTACAGGTCAGTATAATAAATAAATTATGATGATTACGTCATCAATTTTTTTTCAGAATCGGAAGGTGAACCTACCAGTCCACCTGATCTGCCAGAGAGAGGGCCAGCCAACCTAACAGGTGTGTAGGCCTACAATACTAACAATACAACAGCGCACAGTACTATTTGTATTTAGGGGCCTATGTATAGTGGTAGACAATATCCAGCTAAATGAGACACATAAATGGTTCCTGAATGATGGTACAGAGTCAGAGACGTTGACCCAAAACTTGGCTGGCATTATTTCAAAGTATAGGCTTACATGTCATATGGGTACAATTTGCATCTTGTACGGGCAGACAAATCAACTATCGTAGATCGTTATATATTTTTCAACATAATGAGACACATATGTAAATGTGAACCCCCCGTATGTAGATCATATAATATTGCCTAATACCAATTTCTGCTAATACTGAAGAAGTGAATCTTTTTGTTTCCATATTCTCAGCATGTTGTATAGAAAATGATGTACACAAGGATTGTTTGCCTGCTTGCTCCTTTGATCTGTCACTCAAGGCATTGGAGGATCAACAGAATACAGCTGTGTGCATTCCAGATCTGCCAAAGATGATTCGCTGTGGTGCTGGTCAGTCATATTCACTTTATCAATGATTTTTTTTTACAAAAAGTACTAAAATATTCGTTATAGCTATTTAACGCTGTGAAATATAACCATTTAACACCCTGGTCTTTCTCCTCATTTTCATTCACATTTAGATACGATATCAAGGAAAATTAATTGTTTTTACTGAATAGCCAAGTGTAATAATTATATTAAATAAAAGCTCAGAACGTCCTTATTTAGGTAGATTATACAGTTTGTCATTTTCTGTGGCTTGAACATCATTAAAAATTTGCCTCCTGCCGCATAGATTAAAAAAGGTGACTGAACAGTTATGTAATAAAAACTCGACCACGAAAGTTATGTAATAAAAACTATGTAATAAAATCAAGGATTTGTATTTCAGATGGAAAAGACCACACTTCATGCTGTAAGAGAAAATCTGTAAGTCCTGTTTGTTGGCCTATATGTAGTGGAATCATAGATGACGAACTTGATACTGAACATATACCGTGCATATCCCAGATAAATGAAATAGTTGAGTGCATGGAAGATGGACATGGTAAATATTTAGTATCATTTAATAAAAATGCTACCATATCTTTAATAAGCATATTTAGATTGGATAATTAAAACGATAATTACGACTTTCACTACTGGTGCGGAAAGGCCTCATAGTCATAGCAGGCCTTATTTACGTACACATGCGCAATATGAAGCTTACATGTAGAGGAACCACTACAATCAATTAAAATATGTCTTTATTAAAGCAATATATATATATATAGCCTCACAACTACACTGCATTGTATCTTTTTGAAGCTGGAAACTGCTTCAGAAAATCCAGCTCGAGAGGAGTAAAAATAATAGTTTATGTCAACCAACTTTTATCTTTTCAATATGTGATTTTAAAAGGCTAGAATCATTGATATAAATAAATCAGTTAAGCATACTTCTAGATAACATTCCTGGAGAACCCAGGAGAGTACAGGCCAGGGAAGTAAACGCATACATAATGGTTGACTGGAACCCCCCTGCACACAATGCGGACAAAGTACAGCAGTACATAATCTACAACCAAGTGGGACATAACAATAAATTTGTGGAAGTGAAACGAGAGGTGAGCTATCACGAACAAATCGTCCCTTTGGAATAAAAGGATTGTAGCTGGTAGTGTATTAATCCCTTCATTACTAGGACGGGTTTAATCGTTGTCGAACTGCTTTTACCGGAATTGCAGGTGTCATCTAAATCAAAGCACTAATTGTAAATTAAACAAAATATAGGGGTTTTTTGTCAACATAATTTAGTGTTTAGAAAAGCACATAATGTTTGAATGCTGTGGTTTATTGAGCAGTGTACCGGCACGCAAACATTTTAAGAGTGAATTGAGTAATTCACGTTTTAATTGACTATTGTTTCTCAAATACGCAGCTTAGCTGTAGCACCGAATTGCATTTTCAAATGAATGAAATAAAAGGCCTGTGTGTAACGCAGCATTGAAAGACTTAACCATAGATTAACCATAATATTATATGACGCCCTACGGCCACTGAGTAAATTATGACGTCGTTTTTTATATATATATTATTTTTCACAGTTCCCTCTGATGGCTATAGTATGATTAAATATTGTAACACTGTCTTCTTGTAAACAATGAAAATAATGATCCACGTGCATGATTTCTCTGGATTAGGATTTTTTTTATCTGTGTCGATTTGGTTGTCGCCTAAGGCTCTAGACTCGGCTTATATTCAAGGAGGTAACAAATTAGGTATGTAGGTTTAAAAGATTCAGAAAATGACGATATTGATATGAGCGGCAGGGCTTTTGGGCCGGCAGAAGTACCTGTATCACACAACTTGACACAATGAGGAGGTGCCCGTGTGCAACATGGTGCCGTGTGTGACAGTTCTCATCACGTAAATATGTGTATCTAGGTTCTATTTAACAAGAATGTAATTAATGATAAACACATGTAAGTTGGCTATAGAATCTACATTGGGTTTTCGTATATGTTTTTAGTAGAGCGCCGCTCTACTTTTTCGGTCTATGTGGGTCTGAGTGGTTTTCTGTATGATTAATTTCACGGCAATAACTTTAAATTTGTGGAATTGGGAACATAACTAACTCCATGTGTCTGTTAAGAATAACTTTTTTTGTTGCACCACGAAGCCAGATTTTGAGATTTTGGATCAGCTGATCAGATGAACACTTGATATAAATGACGCATCAATTCCTATCATGTACAATACTATGTCAGCCATGTCTGTTAGGTGACGTCACGCGTGACCCGTGACCTTAGCAATACACTTTGACCCTCAGTGCTTTGACCTGCCTCGCAATACCAAGCTGCCAGTACTGTATGCGACACGTGACCTACTATGATCCAATGTTGTTTGAATGTTGGCCCGCCGTCTCCGACGTCGGCCGACATTAAAACAACATTGGGTCAACGTCTCGTGTTTGCTGGGAAGTGCACCTGTCACCAAATGTTGGGCCATCGTCGTAGACGGTGTGCCAGCATTGAAGCAACGCTGGCTGCATGTGATTGTCCAGCGGTATGCGTGTTTGCCTGTAAAGGCTGTATGGTCAGTCTGTCCCAGAGGCATACACAATACTCAGCTGACACAAGGAGACGTTGAATCAATGTGCGTTCAACATTTGTCCACCATCTACGACGTTGGACAAACATTAGGCCAACTTTGATTCAACGTCTTGTCTCTGCTGGCCTGCCAATACACATGTATGGGGCCTATATAATATGCCTATCGGCCACTCACTTGCAACAAAACAAACATTCACTCGATGTGGCATTAATGTTGGGCGAGCTTCATAGACGATGCTCTAACATTAAACCAGAAAAAAAAACAATTCATTTGTAGTAAAAACTTAGGCCTAGGGCCTACTGGTGCCTATGAATACGTTCTGAAAACTTTAAAAACACCCCTCAGGCAATGCATAGCCTAATCTTGCTATGCCTAATGAATCTCATAGCCATATGCAAAGCCCCAGAAGTGACATTTAAATTAGGCTATTATTGTTTTCAACTCAACATCAAGTTATTAACTCACTAATTATATTGATAACTTTGCAATCTCAATATATCTAGGCTTATCGAGTTGTGAGTTCTATTATAGTGAGTTCTATTATAGTGAGTCTATTTAATGTTATCCTGCAGTCTCACACTGTTATCACGCTGGTCTATCATTAAATCAAAATTGGCTCAACGACTGTGGCAGTCTCCTGACTCAGTTATATCAATCTGAACACTACACACTGCCATCACATCTGAGCAAATAGCAGTAGGCCTACTAGCATGCAATGTGCCTAGGCTACTAAATTGTACCTTCCCCTACCTGTCATTGACTGGGGTATGCCTAGTAACATATATGCCTATACCACCCAAACTGTCAGGTTAATATAAACAGTTTCTGTTTAATAGATCGGCTTTGAATAATGAACTGCACCACAGTCCCAGACCCTGGTCCCAGCCCAGGGTCACACAGGGAGTAGCCAGCTGTGAAACGCAGTGACGTCACTCGGTGAAAAGAAAGTTATATAACACCCCCTCCCCCATACTTCATTCTTTAAAACGCAGTGCCGTCACTCAGTGAGAACAAGGTTATATAAGAACCCTCTCTCATACTTCATTGTATTAGCTAGCTCGGTGAAAACAAAGGAGGTCGAGGTCATTGAGTTGCACAGATTTGACCTATTTCCATTAGGGTAGGCCTACCCGATTATCCCTAATAGACCGGATATAGGCCTACTAATAAACACAGAGACGCAGTTGGGGGGCGTATTTACACGTGCAACGCATGACCACCCCCCCCCTCTCCCTCCCCTCCCCTCCCAAACTTTGAAAACAACATTGAGCTGACGACAGTCAGATACGAGATACAGGATAGTTACTGTCGGATTCAACACCTCATTTAGACCAATATATTCAACACCTCATTTAGACCAATATATTTACCCCAGCGACATCCTCCAGAATCCACCAAACTGCACTAATTTGTAGCTAAAAATCGAACAAAAATCCCAGGGGGCATGCCCCCAGACCCCCTTAACCTGCGTTTGCTATTTGCTCAACGCCAAATATAAATTCAAACAGTTTTTTTTTTACAGGGGGTCCAATTAACTTATTTCGAAAATACCCCAGCAATCCAAAATTCGACCCCCCCCCTTCAAAAATTTCTGGGCACGGGCCTGTTAAAACAATGACCCTGAAGCCCGGCACAAGCTCTACTTCAGTGCCGTCAGGCTCTAGTTTTTTCTCAAATGTGTTAATAATCGTTCCCATCTATGCCCATAGCAACAACGGCTGTTATTCTTTATCGACAATCATTTGTAGGCCTATAATATGCTTCGTCTGAAATCTTATTATTGCATTAATGTGTTTATATACTTATAATATAGCGATTTGATTTCATGCAGCAGGCATATGTACACAATTCTGAAGATTTTGCACTGTTGCCATGTAAACCATTTCTAGGGAGTAAGGGGACGTTTTCAAGAGGTATATGATAACAACCCCAAGTGTCGCCCGTGTGCGTAGAAAATGTCATGTGCATTGGAGTAAAATAAAATTTGCATCGCGTTGTCATTGTTGTTTCAAATCATGAAAAACGTGGGTCTGAAAGGGTTAAGTGTCAAATGAACTGTCTGGCGGCCAGTTCCATCAATACAGCTTCAGCTTAGCCCCGCGTACGTGATCATGTTAATGATCGATGCGTGTATAATTTGCTCCTCACACTGACCACTAATAGCCATCAATGCGTGCGACACGTTTCGACGTTTTAGAACCGTTTTTACAAAACTTGAAAATTGACGGAAATTTATCAAATCTTCGGACATAAATGAAATAAAAGGGGTTTTAGGCCACCTCTGTGCACATATAATCTAAACTGTATCAGGAGAACCTGAGGATTGTGACACTGCCCTCCAGACACAGGATTGGAAATTTGAACCCTGGCGGTTTGAGGCCGAATACGCTACCTTTCGGTCACGGAGGCTCCCCACAATATTGAATCTTTACGAGTGAGCGGGGAAGAAACATTTTTGTTTCTCTGAAACTTGAAGGCCAGATCGGGGTTCAAACCCGCTATCTCCGACTTTCCAAGCGGGCAGCTGAAGCTGCTTTAACCACTGCACAACGGTCTCCGCCCCTCTCCGGACATAGAACTTAATAAAACGCCCTTTACGAAATACAGCGCATACAGTACTGTGTGGTATGGTAGGGTAGGCTATTTTTCTGCATTCATTTAAAGCGTATTCATTTAAAGCGTCAGCAATACCAGCTTGAAATGCGAGAAGAATGGCAGGATTAGTGCAGCACTTAACCCTTTAAGTTCTCACGATGCATTCAAGCATCATTTTAAATCCCTGAAAACAAACCTAATTTTCCTACAACCAAGGGTTTTAGAACGAAAATTTTCATGAAACTGGTTTACCAATACATGCCAATTTTCTTTAATATTTAAACCACATTCTATCATCTTCATCCACTGCAAGTCGAGAATTGCGACAGCAATTCGCAGCTTGTAGTGGGTGAAGATGACAATAATAAATTCAAGCTTGAAAGGGTTAACCCTTCTCTTTTTTTCAGATGAGAGGTGAGACCACAGGATACATAAAATCTGTTTTCGCACATACTACTTATGCTATCTATGTTGTTGCATCCAATGACTTCGGGAACAGCCAGCCCTCAAACACAGTTGAGATTACTACTGATGGTAAACAGTGTTTTGTCTGTCTTTCTATCATGTGTATCAAAAGTGAAATGCCAAGGATATATAAAACATCGGGAGTAACATTAGAGAAGAGCACTTAGAAAGTTGATCATCGATCGAGATGGATAATATGAGGTTATTCACACTAAATCACTCGTATCACGCGAATTACGTTGTGTCAGAATATACATATTTGGGAATTGTCATGTCGACTCGTCTAAGCTCAACCTGTATTCAAAACCGTTTAGCCACAAGGGCCCGATCTGCAGTAGCTAAGATAGATAAATCTTTAAGACACTTACATGATCTTGAATTGGAAGTTTTGACTAACATTTTTGATACACAGGTTAAGCCAATTTTACTTTATGGTGCTGAGGTATGGGGTATGTGTAAAGATACATCTGTCATTGAAAATGTTCATTTAAATGCTTTGAAGCGATTTTTGAATGTACCTTTTATAACACCCAACGCACTGGTCTATGGTGATACTGGCAGGCACGAATTGTATATAAGGAGTACTATCTGCAGCATTAGATATTGGCTGAAAGTTCTAAAAATGAATGATTCTAGGTATGTGAAAAAGGTATATAACATGATGCTAAATAGGAGTACTGCAAATAGTTGGACTAATCAAATAAAAGATGTTTTATATAATTTAAATCTGAGCGAATATTGGGAAAATCAATTGGTTGAAAATGAAAGTAATTTCCTGCACATAGTAGAAAGTAAATTGATAGAAATTAGTGACAATAAATGGTCAGCCTGCATAGCTAGGAGTAATAGATACAGTGTATATAGGACGTTTAAGCTCTACAGGTTTAAAGAAGATTACCTTAAAATAATACACACACGGAAACTAAGAAAACTAGTGACATGCTTCAGGTTGGGAGTGAGTGATATTTTTGTACATAGAAATAGATTTGATAACCACGCACAATTTGTATGTCCACTCTGCACTGAGTATGAAGAAGATGAGGTGCACTTTATACTACAATGTCCTGTGTTTCATGATATACGATTAAAATATCTAAGACCATTTGACAGCCCACCAAACAATCACACGTTTGTACGATTAATGTCATGCGATGAACCCGAAATTATTCGAAGCTTGAGCCTCTTTATTCTCCATGCGTTTAAAAGAAGACATAATTATTTGTATGGTGATATTGTTGAACAGTTATAAAAAAAATGACCATTGTATATCACATACTGTTATAATAATATTGTTGTTGAATGTTTTGAAAGGGCCATTGGCCTATCAAATAAAAACTACTACTACTACTACTGGCTTGGTTCGTCTAATTCCACACAATCAGCCATGAGCCTACTCACCAACACCCCTATGCACCATATAAGCATATATGTCTCTAGCGTATTATTCGCTAGTGAATGATTCCCTTTAAAGTGAACGTAATTCGCGCGACACACTCGCTAGCGAAATTAACTTAGTGTGAACATACCGAACGAGTATCAAACCCACCTACTGCACTTTAGCTCGTACAAACGCCTAGAATTACACTTAGTGTACCGTGTACTATAGGCACTTATTGCCTCTTTGAACTCATAGATACAGAGTATAGGCCATATGTTTGAAATGACGCTGCATTAGCACTACTGTACATTAAGAGTTTTTAAAATTCAACGGCAAGCAAGAATTTCACAGCACAATAGTGGGCTAATAACTGATACTGTTTGAAATTGTAGAATTAAAACCAGGACCTCCAACTTCCGTCCACGCCCACCTGAACGAGGAAGGTTACATTTACATCAGCTGGAATATGCCTATAGACCACGCGGGAGCCGTACAAAAATACGTTATCCACTACTCAGCAGCCGGTGAATTCTTATCAGTAAGTAGTCATGTAGCTCTAATTCTGGCGATAAAACACACCGGGTCAAGGGTGGACGCTCTTGTGTGGATTCACATCAATAATAGGCCTACAGTAACCTAAGCCCAGCAAACACGGGACGTTGGCATAGTGTTGTTTTAATACTGGTCCACCTTCTGCGGCGATGGCCCAACATTAAAACAACACTGCATCAACGTCTTGTGCTTGCTGGTGAGCGGCTGCATTCTTACCACTTCGTGTTAGCGTTCTTGATAACCTTGAATTGCAACTGATTTTATTGATTAGACGTACTATATAGTCTTGCCGCATCCGGTCTTACAGTCAGACCACTGGTCTCCGGTAGCAGACAACTTGATAGATAAAGATGGGATAGACCTATTCTTGATGGAAAATGTGATGTAGGCCTACATTCGGCATAAAATGTAGGCTACTGGTGCCTTCTCCTGCCTGTTTATTTTTCGGTTTTATATTTATTAGACTCAAGAGGTACGTTACATAAATAACAAACATAGACCTACATAATTTTGTTATTGTATTGAAATGTTTAAAATAAATTATAACATATTTAGATTAACTCAAGAGTTTAAAATATGACGATGAACTGCCTGTTAGCGAATATGCGAATTAGGCCAGCTTGTAATCAAAATTAATTTTCTACAGCGCGCAATTCGAATCGATGGAACCCTAGTGATGCGGAACTAGTAGAAACCATTTCAACATAGTCCAGATAAGAATTAACGTCCTATATGATCTTATGTTGATCTGGGAAGCCTTATCCTATTGAAAATAAAAGAAGGACTCGACAGTCGTTGTCTCATCCGAGTTAAACCTAGTTTTTAATCATATTGTTGTTTGCCAAGGTTACTGTCAATTCCACAGCCAGACACCACCTTCTGACAGAGACTCTGTTGCCTCACGTGAACTACACTATCTACATGACTTCTGTGGGCTCTCATCACACCAGTGATCATTCAAAATCTGTACATGTTCTAACTGAAGGTGAGTGATGATAAGAGTTTAAAGCTGGATTACAAGGTGATAAGTGTCACATCAGTAGATTCTCACTTATTGGTGACATTGGTCTTAATGATTATCCATATAAATTACCAGAAATGTATCTTATGCATTTCTGCTATTACTAATAATTATTGGGTAGGCAATTGTGATGGTTGCTAGTGGAAGTATTTTTGTCTCCACCTGGGGAGGGTCATTAAGGATCTGTCCCATCTGTTGCATTCTGTACTGCATGGTATTAGTCCAGGCATAATGTGGGTGCAATACAAGGTTTTTTTTCTGTTTTGGTTTCAGGGACATGTCCTCTATGACAGAAAAAAGTCCTAAGGAATCCTCTCGGGCAAAATTTGTGAAAATCGCCTTAGTTTGATCTTACCCGAAACCCAATTTTTTTTACCGAAATTCAGTGTTTTCAAGGCTGTGTGATAAGCGAAATGATCTTTCTAATGTTGATACAACCACCAAACTTGGCAAAAACTCTCATTATCGAACACATTTGAAACAAAAACGTTAGCAACCTAAAAATTCAAAATGGCCGACATTTTTCATGAAAGTGTATGTTTTCCATATATGTTTTTCATTGGACCCACAGGTCAGATTTGAATAATCTAGGTATTTTTTCATATGTTTTCGACTGTGGTGAACTCGAAATGTGAACTTTCAACTTCCACAGAAGCTTCCTTTGTGACAATATTCAAGATGGCCGCCATTTCCTCAATAGCAAGGCCATTGCTCGTGCTGTTCGAGCGCACCTGATTGTTGATGCAGCGCTCAATGCTTTGATCCTGGCCATTGTGCTGGACACCCGTCTGCCACGCAACACCAGACTGACGAAAAAGACACTGCCGAAGCAGCTACAACCGAAACAGATGACCCTCCAGATGCTGTAGAGAATCCAGACTTGCATGAAGCTGCAGTTCTTTATGACAGGCTGATGGATGGCACCATGTCCACTGATGAGGTATGCATGTCCGATGTCCTGAAAAGGATCAACGACCTTCTTGGAAGATATAAAGAGTCTCAGAAGGCGTCGTCCAGGACCTCCGCATTATGGGTCCAGTATATGGATATGGTGGACATCCTCCGCAAGTACATCAGAGCTGAGCGTACTGGAAACTGATCGCTTCATCTGCAGGCCATCCAGGACATGTTACCTTACCTGGCAGCCTCAGGTCACAACCTGTACACCAAATCTGCAAAAGTGTATCTGCAGCAGATATCCAACCTCCAGACTGAACATCCCAATGTTCCAAAACACTTTGAAGAAGGTCTCCATGTTTTGCGAAGAAGCGATAGTCTGTGGGCTGGCCTCTCCTCTGACTTAATAAACGAGCAGGTTCTCATGCGGAATATAGTCACTGGGGTCCATGCACATACTACGGTCAACGTAGATACAGCAAAGAATGTTGGAGCCACAATCCTGCAGTCCATCGATTGGAAGACAGCTGCAGAGTATACATTCAAGAAGAAAGAACAGGCTGTAACCCTCAACACGAAGTCATCAATCAAGATCGACGGAGATGAAGTCAAGGTTGACCCACAACTCTCTTCCAGAGACTCATCACTGTCGCACAGACTTCAGATGAACTTGAATAAGCCTTCAAGTATGAGCTATGCAGTCACCCACCAGCTCTTTTTGATGCATTGCTCATGCTGCGAGAACCACACAGGCCAGCCCGACGTCCCAGAGATACCCGCTGATGTCCAGTATGTCTTGGACGGTGGAGCACTGGTGCAGCGCATCCCATGGTCCCGTGGAGCTATCTACAAGTATATATTCAATACGTATACAGAGTATGTCATGAGGAAGTATGGTGAAGCCATAGTCGCATTCGACGGATATGAAGGCACATCCACAAAGGATATAAATCACCAGAAAAGGTCCAAGGGTAAAGCTGGTACCACTGTCACATTTACAGAGGACATGCGCACAACAGAAAAAGACCAGTTCCTGGGCAACAAGTAGAACAAACAATGCTTCATCAGAATGCTGGCCAAAGAACTGGAGAAGAAGAACTGTGAGACCTATCATGCTTCAGGAGACGCTGACGTACTGATTGTAGTCAAAGCAGTTGAGGCGTCTTTTGTCACCAACACTGTGCTGGTCAGTGACGGCACTGATCTCCTTGTGCTCCTATGGTATCATGCTACACGCAACATTGAAAACAACCTCTTCTTTGTCCAGAGCCAAAGAAAGATATCAAATCAAATCAAATTTATTACCATATTATATCCGTACCGGATTCAGGGTATATACATTATTGGTGGTACATTATTATATATAATACATTGATGTACTCATACAGTGCTGATATTTTTTAAAACGTAATATTAAAACATAATATTAAAATGTCGCCCGCGCCAAAACCAGATATAAAAAAACTACATATTATTATGAATATTATATAGGTACAATACACTCTGGAAAGCGTAGCAACCTACAAAATAACTACAAATAGAACATTTTTACATATATAGCTATTATAGAATTTACATCTTTAGTTAAAAATGCATGGGCCAGCGTCAGCTTGTGAAGCCGTCGCATGGCTGACAACACGCCATACTAATATATTAGGGTGGTTCCTACGACTACCAACACTTTCAGTGTCGACGAAAACATAGGTACCACCTGGCAACCTCGCTGTTGAGTTTTTGGAAGCATAGCAAAAAGCTTTCCCCCATCAACTCAAACAATAGAGGCCGCGGGTGTGGAACATCCGTGCGGTCCAAGAACAGCTGGGCCCTGCTATCTGCAAGAACTTGCTCTTCATCCATGCTATCCTCGGCTGCGACACGACATCTCGACTGTATGGAATCGGTCGGTAAAAGTTCAAGAAGTTCAAGTCCAGTCACCCGTTTCGTGAGCATGCAGAAGTATTCTGCCGCTGCAAAATGAAGTAGCAGCGGCAGAAGAGAAAGCGTTGGTGTTGCTATACAGTGGAAAGCCACTAGATACCTTGGACTCCCTACGACACAAACGATTCCGTGAGAAAGTGGTTTCTAGCTCATGTGCAGCCACACAGCTTGCCACCAACGATGATGACAACAATGATGACAATTGACATTGTCACTTGTGTTCTCCACTGATTCCACACGTCATTACCCATGATACTTTTGTTATGCAATCTCAAATATACTAGTGTCATGTGGGCTGATAGACATATTACAGTTCAACTCTGGCCATACTATATAGTATGTATTGATATGGCACATTGAGTTTAATTTATATTATACACCTAGTTCATTGGTTATTTACCCTCGAAATATAGGGTGCAAATGTTTGTTCGATATAATATTCCTACATGTTGGTGATATTTTTATTCAGCAATAGCCAATACAGGAAGCAATAGGCTATGTTTTACATTTTATTGTATGCAAGCTTACAGAATTAGGTTATGCTAACACTGTTGTACTTATAACTTTATTATTTTTAGTGTAGATCCTATTTTCTTATCTGCACCATGGTGTACTTCAGTATTAATTTAACGTACGGTAGCCTAGTTGTCCTATCTACACTCGTTATTTGATTGAAACTGTTATATTACGTTTTAAATTTTATTGTACGCAATCGAGCAGCATTGGCTTAAGCTAATCCTGTTATACTTTAGTATTATTTTCAATGTAGCCTTATTTTCTTATCTACACCATGGTGTAGACTACATCAGTAATAATTTAATGCACAGTAGCAGAGTGGTCATATCTCCACTCGTTATTTGATTGAAGTTGTTATGTTACGCTTTACATTTTATTTTAAGCAAGCGTGCAGAATTGGGTTAAGCTAATCCTGGTATACTTCAGTATTATTTTCAATCTAGCCTTATTTTTAGCTCCCACCGTCACTGTAGGTGAGACGGAGGGAGCTATGGATTCTACCTCCGTTTTTTTTGGCCTCTTCTTTTGCCTATAACTTTGTAAGAAAATAAGCTAGGATAACAATTTTTGGTATGTGGGTTACTTCCAGGTAGCTAATGGACAGGTTAAAATATTTTTAATCTGAATTCAATACGCAAGGTCGCAGAGGAGAAAATGATGATGTTACGGCATTGGGCCGTTGGGCCGTCCGTAAACAATTCGTTTCCGGAGCATATCTCTAAAAGTACTTGTCCGATTGTCTTCAAATTTTACACACAACACCCCTAGGGGGTCTAGTTGTGCCTTTTGGGGTATTTGAACTTGGACCTACTTCCGGTTCAGAACTATGACCTATTTAGACGTTTTGACGCGCACTTCGTTTCCGGAGCAGATCTCGAGAAGTACTGGGCCGATGACAGTCATATTGCACATACATGTTCTCTTAGGTCCCTAGTTGTGCCTTTTCAGGTTTTTGGACCTTGACCTTGAAGTTGACCCAGCACTTTGACCTAATTTATAACATCGGTAAATCCGACTGAAAGCTTTTGCGGAATATCATGAAAACCGCTCAAGATAGCTACACCATTACTATAAAACAAATTGTGAGGTTTCAGGAGAGGATGCATCTTGAAAAATTTCAAGTCGATAAAATTAAAAATGGCCGCCTATCGGCCATTATTCACCTCGACACGCCTGATATTGCGGAATATCATGAAAACCGCTCAAGATAGCTACACCATTAATATCAAATAAATTGTAAGGTTTCAGGAGAGGATGCATCTCGAAAAATTTGAAGTTGATAAAATTCAAAATAGCCGCCTATCAGCCATTATACACCTCGACAGGCCTGATATTGCGGAATATCATGAAAACCGCTCAAGATATCTACACCATTACTATAAAACAAATTGTAAGGCTTCAGGAGAGGATGCAATTTGAAAAAAATCAACTCGTCCAAGTTCAAAATGGCCGCCAATCGGCCATTATTCACTTTCACATGGCCGTTATTTGGTAAACCGTGCTAGATGGCTACACCATTACTATAAAACAAAATGTGTGGTTTCAGGAGAGGATGCATCTTGAAAAAATTCGACTCGATAAAATTCAAAATGGCCGCTTATCGGCCATTATTCACTTTCACATGGCCGTTTTTTGGTCAACCGTGCTAGATGGCCAGACCATTACTGTAAAACGAAATGTGAGATTTCAGATGAGGATGCATCTTGAAAAAATTTGACTTGATCAAATTTAAAATGGCCGCCTTTTCGGCCATTATTCATTTTCACATGGTAAACCGTGCTAGATGGCTAGACCATTACCTGATTACTATAAAACAAAGTGTGAGTTTTCGGGGGAGGATGCACCCTGAAAATTTTTAACTTACGAATTCAAAATGGCCGACAATCAGCATTATTTACCTCGATAGGCCTGATATCAGGTAAACCGTGCTAGATAGCTAGACCATTACTATAAAACAAAATGTGACGTTTCGAGAGAGGATGCCTTTTAAAAACTTTCGACTCAATCGAATTCAAAATGGCCGCCTATCGGCCACTATTTACTTTCACATTGCTGATATTTGGTAAACCGTGTTAGATAGCTGGACCATTACTATAAAACAAAATGTGAGATTACAAAAAAGGATGCATCTTGAAAAAAATTGACTCGATCAAATTCAAAATGGCCGCCTATCGGCCATTATTCACTTTCACATAGCCGGTTTTTGGTAACCGTACTAGATGGCTAGACCATTACTATAAAACAAAATGTGAGATTTCAGGAGAGGATGCATCTTGAAAAATTTTGACTTGATCAAATTCAAAATGGCCTCCTATCGGCCATTATTCACTTTCACATGGGCGATATTTGGTAAACCGTGCTAGATGGCTAGACCATTACTATAGAATGAAATGTGAGATTTCAGCTGAGGATGCATCTTGGAAAATTTTGACTTGATCAAATTCAAAATGGCCGCCTTTAGGCCATTATTCACTTTCACATGGCCGATATTTGGTAAACCGTGCTAGATAGCTAGACGATTACTATAGAATGAAATGTGAGATTTCAGCTGACGATGCATCTTGAAAAATTCTGACTCGATCAAATTCAAAATGGCCCCCTATCGGCAATTATTTACTTTCACATGCCCAATATTTTGCAAACTGTGTTAGATGTTAGTCCATTACCATAAAACAAAATTTGAGGTTTCGGGGGAGGATGCACCCTAAGTTTTTAACTAATTTATATCGAATTCAAAATGACCGTAAATCAGCTATTAGTTAACTCGATTGGCCTGATATCGGGTAAACCGTGCCATATAGGTAGACCATTACTGGGATACTGATTAGGAACATTAATTTCAATGGAGGTTTGCAATCTCTGACAGACTGTCTAGTTCTTATCTTACTCTTAGACTGGGCTTCTTAGACCTAGTTGTCTTGCGTCTTGATTTTTGACCTAGACTAGTACTACATTAATAACCCTATACAAAATCGCTTAAATCAAATTCTAATTCGGAGCGGGAGCTCTTGGACTTATGTAGTCTTGTCTTATTTAAATACTGGTGTACTTCGGTATTAATTTAATGTACAGTAGCCTAATTTTCATATCTACACTCGTTATTTGATTGAACTTGGTATTAATGCAATTACAATATGTAGCAGCTGCGGAGGGGGGGGGGGGGTGTGGGAGAAGTGATATAAACTTTAGCATGGTCTATTAAACAACATGTTGTGGCATCAATCAGGTGTTGTGTTAATTTGTTAAAGTATTTGTGTTACGCTCTGCGAAATGCCACCAACAAAAGAAGCGTGTAGTGGGCGTCTGTTTTCCTAAAAATAATTAACTTAGTTTGAAAAATCGCCCAAATTCTGGTCCAAAAATAGGCGTTTGGGTAGGGTCAAACTATGGCGATTTTCACAACTTTCGCCTGGGACGATTCCTTAGGACTTTTTTCGTCATAGAGGACATGTCCCTGAAACCAAAACAGTAAAAAAAACCTTGGATTGCAATTTGTATAAGGTTGATCCCTTTTTTCTCGTAAAATGCCTGGACTATATGGGAGGACTAGTCTACAGCAATTATCCAAGGAAAGCTGCAGCCTCCATGTTTCTGGCCACAATCGTCGGGCGGATTACCAGCGGCGTACCCCTGGTCTGTTAACTCCGCTCAACAGCGATGCCGATTTAGCTCCCGCATCAGTGATGCTGGCCGTGGTAGCCTTAATCAGCCGGCAATGGAGTGTTTGACATTAGGTCTCCCACGTAGGATGAATGGAATTATCCTCAGCTATTGTTATGCTGAGAAGTATCCGACCCGAGGATAGCGGAGCCGTGTTTTGAACAAAAAAAACGAGTTTCTTGACGTCTGGGGATATATCCCATATACATGCCCAGAACCACTTATCGGGCACGTGAAGGAAAAACTCTCAACAACCCATCATGTCCTATAACCCCACCCTCATCATCTGTACATCATTCATCTCATCAATAGACTGCGCTGTTTATATCGTACCACTTCGAATCAATATTAGTAGGATAGTCTAAACTAGTAGCAATAATGCATATTATCCGCCTCATCAAATCCGAGAGTTCAATTGTCTTCTAATGGCAAATGACAATCTTTTAATCTAGTAATATCTATTAATATGATCTCAGAAATTGAATCTCATAGTCGCATTATTTAAACATTTTTAAAACTATTTTATGTGCATATTTATCCATCTTGTAGAAATTCCAGAGAGCGAATCACAGAAAAGCAAAAGTGAGTAGGCCTAAAATTATAATATTATGTCACGAAACACATTTTTTCGACATCCTATTATTAATGTGACACATGTGTCTACCAGTAATTAATCAAGAATCACGTGGCAAATTCAGCTAATCCCCAGCTTTCACACAGTCCCTGTATATGCTAACAGGTAGTACATTTCCACAATTTTTTGTCATAAATGGTATACGATTAGACATACCAACCAAAATGGCCGGCAAAATGTACCGTATGTAATTTGTGATATGGTCAAGACTAATAACGAACAAGTTATTGTACATTACAAAAAAAAACATCTAGACCAGCTCTGAACTGTCCATTGTTTATAAGTCTTGTGTTGACAGCAAATTAAATAATAATGTGCCATGCACTTTTTCAGGTGGTTCGAAGGCAGGTTTGGCAATTGGGATGGTTCTTCTCCTGGTATTTGTAGCTGGTGTTGCAGTAATCGTTGTCATTTGGTTTATCAGGTAGCCTAAGTGTATGATTCTCACTCTTAGCCTTTATTCGCCAATCACTTTATCAGCTATTAATTTATAAAATTAACATAATTGCCCTCTGATTTGACAAATGTATACTATTAATTGAAAAAAGCGTCAGGTTGGCATCAATAACAGTTATTTTGCACATTGGTGCGCTGATCTACTGACACTAATATGTACTGCTCGATGGTAGCCTACAGATCGTAGGGTGATATCGCTATTAATGTTGCTACAATTAATAGGCCCCTATTCAAGTTGTGCTACAGATTTGATTCTATTTCACAGGAAAAGAAAGCAGGAAACCCGATTTCCAGAATCTGTTAGATTTGAGAATCCAGGTTATGCAACAGCCGGCGAGCCTCAGGTGTGTGAGTAGAGCCTAATTGGCTCATGTATAATGGCTAGTATATTATATCTGATATAAAAACAAACACATCAACAGACAGACAGACAGACAGACATACAGACAGAGATACATCCATTCTACACCAAATTCAAGTAGTGTTTATCCACTTTTTTGTATATCAACATCAAATTATTAAAATATTTATAATTAGGCCCATGCAATATTTAATTATTCATATTTGGTCACATTGTCTTCATTATGACGCTGGGAATAATTGGTAAACTCTAAACATTTCGTTAGGTGACATTGCACATTATTTTTTTTGTTAAGATTAGTAGGCTATGGTCCGACATTACTTTGTGCACATCACAAACTGATTGCAAAGAGTAAAAAAATGTGAATAATCTCTGCCGTTAAATGAGATACACCTTTAAATCCTTTCGACCAGAAGGCAATTAAATACAAAAACTACACTTTCTTGGATAGGCAACACAGTAGTTTCTCTTTCGCAGCGTTTTATTTACATCAAATCCATAGCTGTCTGTTGCTTTTATTATAACGCAACGTCTTCACATGTTTTGCATTCAGGTACATGTTGACGCATGGCAAAAAGACGACAAAGCAGATAACAACGTCGGAAAAAGTGATGGAGCCGAACTGAATGACACCACAGACACGCCAATCGGCAGTTCTCCTTTCCCTCAGATTAACATCGATTTTAAACCAGAGGAGTCCGAGGACAATGCATACGCCACAATACCCATCTCTAAAGACGCGACAAATGCCGGTTACAACCAGTGATTAAAAACGATGTAACCACCTATAAAGTGCCATGCAGGTTATCGTACACGACTGAGACCCTCATGACGAGGGTGAAAGAGTAATATTTTATAGTTTGTGGCAAATAACTTTAACTTGATAGAAGGTACTTATTTGTGTCATTAGACACTGGGACCAGTCACACAATAGTCAGCGTTAAGCCTAATTATTTTGGACCCAATATTTTCGTGAAACTATTCGAACAATATATTGTATTTTTAATTATCACCCACTTCATCCGCTACAAGTAACAATAATCCGCGGCTTGTAGTGGATGAAGACACTTTAAAGCCGACTATTGTGCGGTTTCTAATCCAAATTATTCTGATCCACATTAATATTACTCCAGCTAGTTTAGTAACCATTTCAGATACGAGGTTCTACATTTATATTTGTCTCGTAGACTTGTGTCGATGTGGTCCATCTTTGATAATGCTAAACATGTTAAAGCAATGCCTCGCTGTAAATATCAACTTGACCAGCACCGTGAGCCTATATCTCGTGTAATCATGTGTATTAACCTGGTACCAGATTAGTCTGATCAACTGCTTCATTTACGCATTTTGATACATTTCGCTGTCAGAAAACTATTTTTAGAAACATTTCATAACAAGATCACTTTTTATTAATACCGGTATTAAGTTTGTGATACCAAATTCATTCGAACTATTTAGGCTTATAATAATATAAATGATCTCCTACATAGCAAGTAGCATTTGTTTCTGTTGCAATCCTAAAGTGCATTGATAACGTAATGATGAACAGAGAAGAAAAACGTTACAATATTATCAAAGATGGTAGATAATTTGATATCATATGTTTTCTATCAGCTTGAACTACAGGCCTACTACTTAAAAATAGCCATCGTGGTGTGGCCAGCGATATTATAGTGTTACACTATAATATCTCTGGTGTGGCTTCATAAGTGTTGTATTGGTTGTCGCCTCGATCAGTTCTGACGCCGTCATTTGATGCTCCTCGTGTTTCCCGTTAAATTATTTCACATGTTTTTGTGCACACTGTCAGGACATTCCTTTTATTATAAAATTATTTCTGACAAATCGTAGGTCGGTTATATTAAAAAAAAAAAATGTTGAATGATTTCAAACTCTAGAAACAGTTTGTGAACTAATGGTTTGTCGTTTATGGAGATGCGTTTTGTGATTATATGTCTAAAACAGGTTACACTGGTTACGTCTCTAAATATCTGTCACTGTAGGGCAATCGTATGATGCCATGCGCTGGGTTTAATATTTTCTGAAACTACATCCCCTCGTTGTATGGAAATGTATAATATAATCCACTGACAACAATATCTTAATAATAGCCGGGGTCTGTAATCATCAGATTATATTAATGTTTTACTTTTGTGCGATTTCAATAATTGTTTTACAGTCAAACTACTAAGAGACCTACTGATAATAATATATCAATTCTCTTTGTGTCATTTTCCAAAAAAACGTTGATAGAGACTGCATTTTAAATACATCATAATTATTATGTTAATCATTTCTTACCAAAGATTGTTTCTTTCATGTACCGATTAATTTTAGAGATATTGACATGACGATTTACCAAGTCCTCTTGTTAAATTGGATTTCACCACTTGTGCTAAATCGTGCAGTGTAAACAACAGCTGATAGTGGTGTAATGGCCAGAACCGTGGCTACACGCATGCAGGCCATCCGCCAAGTGTGTATTCCGTTTTATGATGTAAACATTATCGGACCGATTTGAAGTCAGTGATTATCCCCTATTATCAACGGCAGAATTTGCACAACAAAAGGTAGGATAAGACTGAAGCTTTTATGCTGTATTTCACACACGATACAGTGACATCTCACCCTGTAAATACGATGCATTGATTCTATCCTAGCAAACACCAGGCGTTGGCACAATATTGCGCATAAGCCCAACATTGGGCCAATGCCTCGTGTTTGCTGGGATGTGGGTTAAAATATCTGGTCACCGTCTACAACTAAAACGCAAAGCTGCCCCGACATTGAATCAATGTATTCGTCATGTTTCCTGGATACACACAGCTAACACGCGACATCAGCCCGACATTGTGTCTATGTTGGGTAAGTGACTCTTTCCCTCCTTTCCTTTCAGCCAACATTATGCCAGTGTCTCCTGTCGATAAGGTAGTAATCCATTTCGGGGGGCTCAAAAGTAATATTTGTCATTGCATGTATAGTTCGCAATTTCGCGGAATGTAAAAATATATTCATTTCATTGTATATCGTTTTCGTAACCCTAAAATTATGTCTGGTAAATAACCGTATTTGGGGTTTAGCAAAATGTATTGAATGGTGGTAAGTATTGCTAAATCTCTTTAATATGAGTAAATGCGGACTGTCGTGCAAAGACAAAAGGCAGTATCTGCTCACTTTACAGGTAAGCAGATTATAAGCCTACTGCCTTTTGGTTTTGCAAATTAGCTCTGCCCAATACGCAATCATGGATTCTAAATAATGTGTGTTACTGTGCGTATGCGGGTAATACATTTTTAGCTCCCGCCGTCACCGTAGGTGAGACGGAGGGAGCTATGGATTCCGCCTCCGTTTTTTTTTTGCCTCTTCTTTTGCCTATAACTTTGTAAGAAAATAAGCTAGGATAACAATTTTTGGTATGTGGGTTACTTCCAGGTGGATAATGGACAGGTTAAAATATTTTTAATTTGAATTCAATACACAAGGTCGCAGAGGAGAAAATGATGATGTTACGGCGTTGGGCCGTCCGTAAACAATTCGTTTCCGGAGCATATCTCTGAAAGTACTTGTCCGATTGTCTTCAAATTTTACACACCACACCCCTAGGGGGTCTAGTTGTGCCTTTTGGGGTATTTGAACTTGACCTACTTTTGGTTCAGAACTATGACCTATTTAGACGTTTTGACGCGCACTTCGTTTCCGGAGCAGATCTCGAAAAGTACTGGGCCGATGACAGTCATTGCACATGCATGTTCTCTAAGGTCCCTAGTTGTGCCTTTTCAGGTTTTTGGATCTTGACCTTGAAGTTGACCCAGCACTTTGACCTAATTTATAACATCGGTGAATCCGACTGAAAGATTTTGCGGAATATCATGAAAACCGCTCAAGATAGCTACACCATTACTATAAAACAAATTGTGAGGTTTCAGGAGAGGATGCATCTTGAAAAATTTCAAGTTGATAAAATTAAAAATGGCCGCCTATCGGCCATTATTCACCTCGACAGGCCTGATATTGCGGAATATCATGAAAACCGCTCAAGATAGCTACACCAATAATATCAAATAAATTGTAAGGTTTCAGGAGAGGATGCATCTTGAAAAATTTCAAGTTCATAAAATTCAAAATGGCCGCCTATCGGCCATTATTCACCTCGACAGGCCTGATATTGTGGAATATCATGAAAACCGCTAAAGATATCTACACCATTACTATAAAACAAATTGTAAGGTTCCAGGAGAGGATGCATTTTGAAAAAATTCAACTTGTCCAAGTTTAAAATGGCCGCCAATCAGCCAATATTCACTTTCACATGGCCGTTATTTGGTAAACCGTGCTAGATGGCTGGACCATTACTATAAAACAAAATGTGTGATTTCAGGAGAGGATGCATCTTGAAAAAATTTGACTCAATAAAATTCAAAATGGCCGCTTATCGGCCATTATTCACTTTCACATGGCCGATATTTGGTAAACCGTGCTAGATGGCTAGACCATTACTATAAAATGAAATGTGAGATTTCAGATGAGGATGCATCTTGAAAAAAATTGACTTGATCAAATTTAAAATGGCCGCCTTTTCGGCCATTATTCATTTTCACATGGCTGATATTAGGTAAACCAAGCTAAATGGCTAGACCATTACCTGATTACTATAGATGAAACAAAGTGTGAGTTTTCGGGGGAGGATGCACCCTGAAAATCTTTACCTTACGAATTCAAAATGGCCGACAATCAGCATTATTTACCTCGATAGGCCTGATATCAGGTAAACCGAGCTAGATAGCTAGACCAATACTAAAAAAACAAAATGTGACGTTTCGGGAGAGGATGCCTTTTCAAAACTATCGACTCAATCAAATTCAAAATGGCCGCCTATCGGCCACTATTTATTTTCACATTGCTGATATTTGGTAAACCGTGTTAGATAGCTGGACCATTACTATAAAACAAAATGTGAGATTTCAGGAGAGGATGCATCTTGAAAAAAATTGACTATCAAATTAAAAATGGCCGCCTATCGGCCAATATTCACTTTCACATAGCCGTTATTTTGTAACCGTACTAGATGGCTGGACCATTACTATAAAACAAAATGTGAGAATTCAGGAGAGGATGCATCTTGAAAAATTTCGACTCGATCAAATTCAAAATGGCCTCCTATCGGCCATTATTCACTTTCACATGGCCGATATTTGGTAAACCGTGCTAGATGGCTAGACCATCACTATAGAATGAAATGTGCGATTTCAGCTAAGGATGCATCTTGGAAAATTTCGACTTCATCAAATTCAAAATGGCCGCCTTTAGGCCATTATTCACTTTCACATGGCCGATATTTGGTAAACCGTGCTAGATGGCTAGACGATTACTATAGAATGAAATGTGAGATTTCAGCTGAGGATGCATCTAGAAAAATTCTGACTCGATCAAATTCAAAATGGCCCCCTATCGGCCATTATTTACTTTCACATGCCCAATATTTTGCAAACTGTGTTAGATGCTAGTCCATTACTATAAAACAAAATTTGAGGTTTCGGAGGAGGATGCACCCTAATTTTTTAACTAGTTTATATCGAATTCAAAATGACCGTAAATCAGCTATTAGTTACCTCGACTGGACTGACATCGGGTAAACCGTGCCAGATAGGTAGACCATTACTGGGATACTGATTAGGATCATTAATTTCAATGGAGGTTTGCAATCTCTGACAGACTTTCTAGTTCTTATCTTACTCTTAGACTGAGCTTCTTAGACCTAGTTGTCTTGCGTCTTGATTTTTGACCTAGCCTAGGACTACATTAAAAACCCTACACAAAATTGCTTAAATCAAATTCTAATTCGTCGCGGGAGCTCCTGGACTTATGTAGTCTTGTTTCTTATTATTTGTATAGTGATGACATTGTTGAATCTCATACATTCGTAGTTTACAACCCTTGTCTAACCAGCCTCAACAGTATAGTTCTAGACCAATTGTTTTTTAACAGCGTTTTACAAATATATAGCGTCATACATATTTTATATGGCAAATGCAATATTTCATATCAATCATATCATGTAATATATAATACAATAATTCTGCTTATATAATGGCATATTATCTCATCACTATTCTTGCAACAAGTTTCCAACAATATTAAGATATTTTCTTATTATGATCATAATTGTAGCTATTTTTTATTGGAACCTATTACCAATTATGTTCTGTATTACTGTGATATCACGTGATCCCATCCTCGACTTTTGATGTTAAGTATTACATTGTGACTATTTACACAATGATGTAAACGTTTTATATAACGTTAAATGTTTATATTTGCTATTGAATCTACTCGTAGAAATTATACTATTATGTGAATCTCATTCAGGAAGTCATACTATGCGTTGTGAATGAATATTTTGTTTGTTTTATTTTGACATTAATTCAATTCAATTTCAATTCAGTTTGTTTATTTATGCTTGAAACAAACATACATGCAAATAATTATAAAAATGCAAAGGGGACCTGCAAAAGGCTTATGATAAGCCGCTTCCATGCAGGCCACTATGTTATAATTATGCAATTCGACATATAAATTATGATGACAGTTCCTTGTCTGCTGGACAGATAAATTCATGACACAAGGACAAAATTATTGTTGAAGTATCTTTTAATTTAAAGTGAAAGCTACAAATTGAAAAGTGGAAAATTAAACTACATAAATCAGACCAATGAAACAATGTGAAAAACAAAAGAAAGTGCAAAAAATTGTACTATTTCTGTGAATTCCAAAATATACATTTTATATGACAAAATTCTGCTATTTTACTAGGCGAATGTTTCTTAAATATTTTGACACCTCGAAACTTTTTTTAAATGAATGCTCGGTCTGTGCATTGGGTAGTACGCACACAACAAAGAACAATGTGACTTAGGTTTGTTTTCCGCCGATAAACTAATTTGTTTGGTCGGATATTAAAACATATATTACGTGATTGTTTTTTATTCTGAAAAGTGTATAATAAATGTGGGATGTCTATTTATCTCTGAACTATTTCATCATTTTAAATATGAAGTTGCATAGAAAGTTTGTAATAATGAAATCTCATGCTAATAGAGTTGAAAGTGTTAGATATACTATTGCATCATAACCAATGTGATGTTTACAATTTTTGAAAAATGTGTACAATTTCGATCTAAAAGTTATGAAATTTATGTACAATTTAATAAAAATTAAACATTTTATTTTTGTATCCGTTCATTTTCAAAATAGATGTATATCACCAGTGTGAGATCAATAGATTATATTCTCATATCCAGTTATTTGTGATCCGCTGGGTCCCAAGCGTAGGCCTACACAATTCTGCATTCTGCTGAGTTGGAGAATTCGGGGTGTGATAAATGGATCCAAACTCCTTGCTATGGTTGATAAAATGATGATGCACAAGGAATCATTTATAATTTACAAAATAGCATGTCTATTTGCCTCACTGGACATCAAGGTGGAACTTGGTAGGCGGGTAGCTATTTAAAATATTTTTATCGTGCTATCTTCATCGTGAATTTATCTTCACACACCCCAGTTTTCAACTTGATGTGCGGCATTTTTAAATACATTCTCATTCCATATCATAATTTGCATGTTCAACTGTACACCTATCATGTCTACTTCGTGTAATTAGCTCCCACCGTCACCGTAGGTGAGACTGAGGGAGCAATGGATTCCGCCTCCGTCCTGGTTTTTAGCTGCGACCTAGCAGCTCTATAAACGCCGTTGTCTGTCTGTCGTCTGTAACACTTCGTTTCCGGCCAGACCTGATTAGTTTTTCACGAAAATCAGCCTATTATCGGCCCTCTGGTGGCCAAAAAAACCCATACGAAAATCAGCCAAAAATGAGGTTTCCGGACGCTAATGAGAAAAGTTTTTGACCAATCAACTTTTAACTAGGCACTAACACTCATGGGGGTTGCGGCCAGACCTGATTAGTTTCTCACGTAAATCGGCCCATTATCGGCCCTCTGGTGGCTAAAAAACATACGAAAATCAGCCAAAATTGATATTTCCGGACGCTAATGCGAAAAGTTGTTGACCAATCAACTTCTAGCCTGGCACGAACACTCATGGGGGTTAGAGCCAGACCTGATTTTTTTTTCACGAAAATCGGCCCATTATCGGCCCTCTGGTGGCCAAAAAAACACGAAAATCAGCCAAAATTGAGGTTTCCGGACACTATTGTGAAAAGTTTTCGACTAATCAACTTCTAACCGGGCACTAACACTCATGGGGGATAGGGCCAGATCTGATTAGTTTTTCACGAAAATCGGCCTATTATCGGCCCTCTGGTGGGCAAAAAACATACGAAAATCAGCCAAAATTGACGGTTTCTGGACGCTAATGTAAAAAGTTTTTGACTAAAGGACTTCTAACCTTACTATTGCATTTATGGGCATGATCTGCAGAGCTGATTAATTTTTTTAGGATATCGGGCAATTTTTGGAACTGATTCGTTTCTCAGGAAAATCGTCGCAGCTACCAATTACCTCCGATTTGCACTTGTTACCTCTTCTTTTGCCCATAACTTTGTAAGAAAATAAGCTAACATCACAATTTTTGGTATGTGGATTACTCCCAGGTAAATAATGGAGATGTTAAAATAGTTTTATTCTGAATTTAATAAGCAAGGTTGCAGAGGAGAAAATGAGTGAACATTTCTTTTCCGGAGCATACCTCTAAAAGTACTTGTCCGATTGTCTTCAAATTTTACACACAACACCTCTAGGGGGTCTAGTGTTGTGCCTTTTGGGTATATGAACTTTTACCTCCTTTTGGTTCAGAACTATGACATATTTAGACGTTTCGACGCACACTACGTTTCCGGAGCAGATCTCGAAAAGTACTGGGCCGATTACAGTCATATTGCACCTAATGTTCTCTAAGGTCCCTAGTTGTGCCTTTTCAGGTTTTTGGACCATGACCTTAAAGTTGACCCAGCACTTTGACCTTATTTATAACATCGGTAAATCCGACTGAAATATTTTGCTGAATATCATGAAAACCGCTCAAGATAGCTACACCATTACTATATATAGAACAAATTGTAAGGTTTCAGGAGAGGATGCATAGTGAAAAATTTCAACTCGATCAATTTTAAAATGGCCGCCTATCGGCCATTATTCACTTTCACATGGCCGTTATTTGGTAAACCGTACTAGATGGCTAGACCATTACTATAAAACAAAATGTAAGATTTCAGGAGAAGAATGCATCTTGAAAAATTTCGACTTGATCAAATTCAAAATGGCCGCCTTTTCGGCCATTATTCACTGTCACATGGTCGGTATTTGGTAAACTGTGCCAGATGACTAGACCATTACTATAAAACAAAATGTGTGATTTCAGGAGTGGGTGCATCTTGAAAAATTTAGACTCGATCAAATTCAAAATGGCCGCCTATCGGCCATTATTCACTTTCACATGGCCGATATTTGGTAAACCGTGCGCGTTGGTTAGACCATTACTATAGAACGAAATGTGTGATTTCAGCTGATGCATCTTGAAAAATTCCGACTCGATCAAATTCAAAATGGCCGCCTATCAGCCATTATTCATTTTCACATGGCAGATATTTGATAAACCGTGCTAGATGGCAAGACTATTAGGCTATTATAAAACAAAATGCGAGTTTTCGGGGAAGATGCACCATGGAAATTTTTGTACTCTATCGAATTTAAAATGGCGGACAATCGACATTATTTACCTCTATATATAGGCCTGATATCAGGTAAACCGTGCTAGATGGCTAGACCATTACTATAAAACAAAAAGTGAGATTTCAAGAGAGGATGCATTATGAAAAATTTTGACTTGATCAAATTCAAAATGGCCGTCTATCGGCCATTATTCACTTTCACATGGCCGATATTTGGTAAACCGTGCTAGATGGTTAGACCATCACTATGAAACAAAATGTGACTTTTCGGGGGAGGATGCACCCTGGAAATTTTAAACTTTTATCGAATTCAAAATGACCAACAATCGGCATTATTTACCTCGATAGGCCTGATATCAGGTAAAAAGTGCTAGATAGCTAGACCGTTACTATAAAACAAATATGACGTTTCAGGAAAGGATTCATCTTGAAAAATTTCGACTCCATCAATTTCAAAATGGCCCCCCTATCGGCCATTATTTACTTTCACATGCCCAATATTTTGCAAACTGTGTTAGATGCTAGTCTATTATCTGTATATTACGGGGCAGCAGGCCTACACACTATTGTGCTATCGTGCCACGGGAGTGACTTAGCAAGGCCTGTCATCACTATAAAACAAAATGTGAGGTTTCAGGGGAGGATGCACCCTGAATTTTTTTAACTAGTCTATATCGAATTTAAAATGACCGTAAATCAGCCATTATTTACCTGATTGGCCCGATATCGAGTAAACCGTGCCAGATAGGTAAACCATTAGCCTACTGGGATACTGATTAGGATCATTAATTTCAATGGAGGTTTGCAATCTCTGACAGACTGTCTAGTTCTTATCTTACTCTTAGACTGAGCCTCTTAGACCTAGTTGTCTTGCGTCTTGATTTTTGACCTAGCCTAGAACTACATACATTATTAACCCTACACAAAATTGCTTAAATCTAATTCGGAGCGGGAGCACCTGGACTTATGTAGTCTTGTTACCCCTCGGCACGTTAGGCCCGAAGGGGTATTGTCGTCCCCTTCGTGCGCCGCCGTCTCCGCCGCCGCCGCACACACTCTTTTGGCTACTACACCAACATGGTTCAACAGAATAAATTCATACAAACATTCAACCCCTCCCTGCACTTTTTTCTACCTAAGGTCAAAGATTTAAAAAAAATCTTGTTAACGCGATAACTTGAAAAATAATTGTAATAAGTATAGCTAGCAAAAATCAATATAATTATTATTGAACATGTTTTAACACAGGGTTTAAGGTATTGGTTGTCTTTAATTAGGCAATAATACTGTGCATACTGCTAATAAGTTAGCAAAAAGTTTATTTATATTACATTTATATTACCATTCTCTAGTTTACGGGTTTAGGGTTAGACGTATTTCCCAGACTGTTGACGTTTACCCAGAAAACACGTGTCTTTCCCCCCAATGCTGGGATAATATTGGCCAGCGTTGTAGATGGCGGGCCAACATTAACCCAACATTGTTTATTTGTAAAAGATGAGGGTCTTGTTTATTGACCCTGTCAGTCCTGGCGACTTTGAAGCGATACCTTTAAAGGTATCGTTCAGCACCCATTGATTGTGCATATAACATATATACCTCATTCGGAAGCTCAAACACACATTTATTGTGAGGAATTTTTCATTTCATTTTCCTTAATTTGAAACTCACAAATGCTTAAAGTGATTGGGATATAATTCTATGTTGGTTGTACATTTAAAAAGATCCATAATCGAACGTTTAGAATACAAAGGCTTGATTATGGGTAGGTCGATTACTCAAGCATTCCCGTCGTAACAAGACGTTTAGCCAGTCTTGGATTAATTATATATCAACGCCGTACACTATAGGACAAAATCAAACAAACAATGGCTAGCGGGTTCATGTCCACCGGGTCGGTAAGTGGCAATTAATTATAAAATAAACACAATAATTTATTGCACTACGAAGTGTATTAAAAGGCGGTATTGGTATCGTATGCATCTATGCATTATAGGTGTATATATGGCAAATGTCATATAAAATAAAATAAATATGTCTATTTGATATTGTACTCGTTGATTATTTGCACTTAGTTGCATAAAAAAGCATCTACTGAAAAGTTTAATATGTAGGCCTACAGTGTTATTTTTGAATTGAATATTGTCTAATATCACAACATTTAGCAATTAGAGAGGGAGGGCTATTTTTAATGACTTTAATTTTGCGCTAATTGAATTTTCATATTTACCGCTAGCTTTAAATGGATAAATATATTCCTGCTAACTTTCATAAAAATGCAAGGCCTTCAGCACACAGTAGCGCTATTGGTGTTAACGAGGTATTTACGCAGGCCGTTTGAAGTGCGATAGCCAACCCCACCCTTCGCCACCCCCCTCAGGGCCGGTGTGTGTGATCCGTGTGGTGCGACAAAGCCTGGGAGCGGTGTATGTGGTGTGCATTGCCATACACGTTGTCTGCACTGTAATTATTGACAACATATGAAGGCAGGCAGGCCTGTGTAACAAATAAAGCAGTAGCCTAGCCTATAAATCGTCACCAATTTTGCGAAATCTATTTCTACATAAAGGTCATCATCACCCATGTTCACTCAACTGCATTGAGAGTCCGTCTAGGAAGCACACTTATCCAAATAATTATACCAGTTAAAACAGTTAGTTTGGTTTAACGGATCAGTAACTGTAATCTGTTATAGCAGATCTGTATCATTCTGTAGTTCACCACAACCAAGAATGAATAAAGACAGAGATACATGTACAACATGACATGCTGGTATTTCGATTTTTTGCACACATGTATTGAAAGAAGAGTATTTTCACTGTTTGTGGGCCGATTTAATTATTAACATATTTTTTTAAACGTCTAATTGGAGATACTTATCGACTTTTCCCTGGTGGGCTCAGTTGTATAATCTATCCAACACATATTCGCAACAAGTCTGCAAGAACGTCCTTGGTCTCTGCATGGAATCAGTGTTAAATTACCAGATTACTAATTTCACTATATCGCGCGTACCGTGGACATGTCTCAAGCGGGTATTTGAGCGGAATCAGGCTTAACATGGGCGTTGGGCCAGCGTCGCAGGTGGTGGACCAGCATTAGAACAGCGTTGGAGCAATGTTTCGGGTTTGCTGGATTGTCAGTCGGCTACCAGTAAACACAAGACGTTGAGCCAATGTTGGCTTAATGATGTGTCAACGTCGTAAAACGTGGGCCAACACTGAAACAGCGTTGGTATCACCTATACCACCATATTGGAACACTTTGAACTGTGGGGAGTTGTCCTGCTTACTGTGATTCCATAACTCTAGACGTTAAACCAAAGTTCATTTTGATGTTTTATAGACCGTAGCGCGACGGTGGGAAATCGTGGTACTAAATATCTGTTTGACACTGCTATCTGATCTGGGAAGGTAATAAACGCCTGCGTGTGTCTACTTTCAGAACAGATATACCCTTCGATATATGAGCTAGTGGGGAAAATATACCTCCCATGCAGAGATGAAATGTTAGTCTACTGGTGGATGTGTTTTTACCGTTGTGCGTTGTATAGTTTTTATCAAAGGTAACATTCAATTTGGATATTTCACAACATTTCAAGTTGTACTTTCTCTGTCTGATGTATTCTTGCTACAACGAGTTATTCTGTACATTCTCTGTCTGATGTATTCTAGCTACAACGAATCAATTTGGCAATACTACTAGCTGATTATTATACCATTACAGCTAAGGAGGCATCTAAAAAGGAGTAGATGAAAGAGTAGGACCCGCTTTGAAAAACAGTAGGAAAACGTAGAAAGAAATCATAATTAAAGTAGGTCAGATGTAATGAACATAAAACTTGTGTATTTACAAATATTCGATTCGACGACTAATTTGAGTTATGCCTTATGCCTTTGTATCTTTCGTTTGAGAAGATAAGTAATTTGTTAAAGCCCTTTGGATTTATAAACTGTATGCTAATGTGCAATTAATTTGATGATTTATTTGTAGTGTGTTGTATAACCTCGTAACAGATACAGGTAAGTAGTCAATTCTAATGGAAAACTCGTTTTGAACAATGGCGTTAGACACATTCTAAAATTAGGGCTATATCCAGACACCAACTGATCATGGGTGGTACAATAACCCAACCTTTGGCTTACTTTTATAAATATATTGCATATATGCATACGTTTGCATACCTTGATGTTTCCAAATCTAGGCTTAGGAAGTACCAAGGTAATTATCACCATATCTTGCGACTTTACTTACCTATAATATAAAAACCTAGTGATGTAACATGTTTTTCATTAAGCCACAAAACGAGTTTATTTATTTTAATAAGGAAATGGATATAAAGTTAAATTTGGAGTATTATCAGCAATGACCATAAATTTATTGCCATCTCTACATCCACCTGTAACCCAGTTTATTTTATTTCCGTGGTCGATTGTGGCAAATTTTGAACAACTGTTTTCAGCTGACGAATCACCTGAAGCCACTTGGTCAGCACCTGTTGGTGGTGGTGATGGTCCATGGCCGTTACATACGACAGGGCGAGATGAAATACTATGAGCATCCCAGAAATGAACCATGCCATCATTGCCGCCTGATACTAAAACATTGTCATCTGATTCTGGGAAATAAACTTGAGAAACACCTTGTGTATGTCCTCGCAATGTTCCTACAAGCTCTAATCCTCGTTTACTAACTGAAAACACTTGAATGAGAGCATTTTCTGTTCCACAAGCCAGGAGCCCACCACTTGCGGATATTGCCACAGAATGAATGAACGGTGGGTTGAGTAGATAAGGTCCTTCTGGTTCATCTACTGTACCAACTTCTGACATGTCTACTACACATGTAGCACGAGAACGAGAGTAATCCCACTGAATGAGTTTACTGTCGTATCCACCTGTAAAAAGATCCCATTGTCGTTGAGGGTGAAACGTAACCGACGAACTAATATTAGTGTGCTTACGTAAAGTTTTATACAGTTTTTTTTCGACTACATCCACTATTTTCACATGACCAGTATCATCTGCTGTAGCCAAATACGATTCTTTTCTGTTTAATGTTATTTGGTTGATTTCTTCTTCGTTAAATTGGAAAACATGAGTAGGTTCCAGAAGTTTGCGACAATCATAGACACAAATATTTTCTGCGACAGCTGCGTAGAAGACATCAGGGTTTGATGTTGAACAACACAGCGACGTGACATCATTGGTCGAAGAACATGTCACCTGCTGTACACCAGAGCCATCTAGTGACCACAGTCTGATTTCTCCTCCTTCAGCTCCGGAGATAACCCGCTGATTGCCAGTGTGTTGTGTTGTTGCTAAACACAACACTGTCTCCTTGTGACCAGTCAATGTACTGCTCATTATCAAATCACCACCTGAAACAATAACGTTTTTTAGACATATCCATATTTTTTTTAAAATAAAAGAGTGCGGCTATTTTAAATTCAGGTGAAACCTTGAAAAAATGACATGCACATCTCCATATCGTGGGGAATGTGATTGTGAAATTTGCATAATTTACGACGTTAAGTTTTAAAGTTTTGGCGCCCACAAAAACTTTGGAGTTTTGTATTTTGGTATCATCTTTAAAAAATCACTTGCACATCCACATGTTGCTAGGAATGTGCTGTTGAAATGTTAAAAAAAAAATATTTGTTCGAGTTTTAGCGCCCACCAGAAAATTGAAGTTGATCCGTGGCGGCCATTTTTAATTTCAGTAAAACCTTGAAAAAGTCACCTGCACATCTCCATATCATGGGGAATGTGATAGTTAAATTTGAATAATTTCTGACTATAAGTTTTTGCGCCCACAATTTTTTTTTGAGTTGACCGCTGGCGGATATTTTGCATTTTGGTAGCATCTCTAAAAAATCACTTGCACATCCTTGCACATGTTGCTAGGAATGTCATGGTAAAATTTCAAAACAAATTGACCAGCAGTTTTTGAGTTTTTGAGCCCACAAGAAAACGTGACGCCGGACGCTGGATGCTGGACAGAATCCTGGCGCGACTAAAATCCCCCTCCCCCTACGGGCAGGGGATAAAAAATCATATCATAGAACTTCAATACGTAAGGATCATTGTGGCAAGGTTAGAAGTTGATTAGATACAAACTCAAGGAGAAATAACCCATCTATATTAGACATTGATTCACATAGTGATCCAGAAAAGCCTGGATAAATCCGGAAAAATAACTCACGAATTAAAAAAAAAATATTATAGCATGCAGCCTGAATATGCGAGGAACATTGTGTTAATATTGCATGTTGATTACATGAAAACTCAAGGAGAAATATCACTCCGATTTTTAGACATAGAAAACAAAACAAGAGGACTGAAGTCCTATATCATCCCCAGTGTTTCATTTAGCTATTTCTAACATGGCGCAGCACCATGTTGCCTTTCTTATATTCAGAAGGTGATCTGCCTCTTTGAACTATTGTTACGTAATAATCACGCACACCCAGGCCAATGTGACAGTCAAAAACACCCCAGTCACTGATGTCGCGCGCTCACGCCGATGACGCAATGCTTGCTAACGGCCTGTGCGTACATAGTTGTAATAACTGGCGACGTTTACACATGTCCCCAACTGATTCCCCCGCCATAAATTAGGTTAGACTTTTTGTGGTCACAAATATTTAACAAGACTACGTAAGTCCAGGAGCTCCCGCTCCGAATTAGAATTTGATTTAAGCAATTTTGTGTAGTGTTATTATTGTAGTCCTAGGCTAGCTCAAAAATCAAGATGCAAGACAAAGTTTTAGATCTAGGAGGCTCAGTCTAAGAGTAAGATAAGAACTAGACAGTCTGTCAGAAATTGCAAACCTCCATTGAAATTAATGATCCTAATCAGTATCCCAGTGATAGTCTACCTATCTGGCACGGTTTACCAGATATCAGGTCAATCGAGGTAAATAATGGCTGATTTACGGTCATTTTGAATTCGATATAGACTACTTAAAAATTTAAGGGTGCATCCTCCCCCGAAACCTCAAATTCTGTTTTATAGTAATGGACTAGCATCTAATACAGTTTGCAAAATATTGGGCATGTGAAAGTAAATATTAGCCGATAGGGGGCCATTTTGAATTTGATCGAGTCAGAATTTTTCAAGATGCATCCTCAGCTGAAATCTTACATTTCATTCTATAATAATGGTCTAGCCATCTAGCACGGTTTACCAAATATCGGCCATGTGAAAGTGAATAATGGCCAATAGGCGGCCATTTTTAATTCGATCAAGTCTGAATTTTTCAAGATGCATCCTCTCCTGAAATCTCACATTTTATTTTATAGTAATGGTCTAGCCATCAAGCACGGTTTACCAAATAAAGGCCATGTGAAAGTAAATAATGGCCTGAAGTCAGCCATTTTGAATTTGATCAAGTCAAAATTTTTAAAGATGCATCCTCAGCTGAAATCTCACATTTTGTTCTATAGTAATGGTCTAGCCATCTACATGTAGCACGGTTTACCAAATATCGGCCATGTGAAAGTGAATAATGGCCGAAAAGGCGGCCATTTTGAATTTGATCAAGTCAACATTTTTCAAGGTGCATCCTCATCTGAAATCTCACATTTCGTTTTAAAGTAATGGTCTAGCCATCTAGCAAGGTTTACCAAATATCGGCCATGTAAAATTGAATAATGGCCGATAAGCCGTCATTTTGAATTTTATCAAATCGAACTGTCACATTTTGTTTTATAGTAATGGCCTAGCAATCTAGCACGGTTTACCAAATGACGGTCATGTGAAAGTGAATAATGGCCGAAAGGCGGCCATTTTGAATTTGTTCAAGTTGAATTTTTTCAAGATGCATCCTCTCCTGAAATCTCACATTTTGTTTTATAGTACTTAATGGTTCAGCTATCTAGCATGGTTTACCCGATATCAGGCCTGTCGAGCTGAATAATGGCCAATAGGCGGCCATTTTGAATTTTATCGACTTGAAATTTTTCAAGATGCATCCTCTCCTGAAACCTTACAATTTGTTTTATAGTAATGGTGTAGCTATCTTGAGAGGTTTTCATGATATACCGCAATATCAGGCCTGTCGAGATGAATAATGGCCGAAGGGCGACCATTTTGAATTTTATCAACTTGAAATTTTTAAAGATGCATCCTCTCCTGTAACCTTACAATTTGTTTTACAGTAATGGTGTAGCTATCTTGAGCGGTTTTCATGATATTCCGCAAAATATTTCAGTCGGATTTACCGATGTTATAAATCAGGTCAAAGTGCTGAGTCAACTTTAAGGTCAAGGTGCAAAAACCTGAAAAGGCACAGCCAGGGACCTAAGAGAACGTGTATGTGCAATATGACTGTAATCAGCCCAGTACTTTTCGAGATTTGTGTGCCAAAACGTCTAAATAGGTCATAGTTCTTAACCAAAAGGCACAACTAGACCCCCTAGAGGTGGTGTGTGTAAAATTTGAAGACAATCGGACAAGTACTTTCAGAGATATGCTCCGGAAACGAGATGTTCACAGATGGCCTAACGCCGTAACATCATCATTTTCTCCTCTGCGACCTTGCATATTGAATTTCGATTCAAAATATTTTAACCTGTCTATTATCCACCTGGAAGTAACCCACATACCAAAAATTGTTATCCTAGCTTATTTTCTTGCAAAGTTATAGGCAAAAGAAGAGGTAAAAAACAGAACGGAGGCGGAATCCATAGCTCCCTCCGTCTCACCTATGGTTACGGCGGGAACTAATTATCTAAGCCACTACAAAAGTGATTTTGACCATCGAAGAAATAATTACAACCACTTTATAAGTTATCTCAGCCACTACAACAGTTATCTTGGACACTGCAGAAGTGATCACATCAACTTTAAAAGTTATCTCAGCCACTACAAAAATGATCGGGTATGTGTACAAAAGTGTCAAATTCTCAGCCCGCCCCCATTTCCGGCAATGTCATCAACCAGATTCTGTATCTAGAGACCCCTGGGAACAATTCTAGACATGTGGACAAATGTTGTACCGCTGGTTTAGGTAACTCCTTAAATATGGCTCTTTTTTGTCTCTGCTGCTGTACTATTTAGCCTATTTTATCAGCGACTACTGTTAATTATTATATTCTAAAATAATGAGACTACAATCGAATATAATGCCTATTTTTAGACTACATTTGAGTACACTGATGTCCATCTGGTTAAATCGATTAAAGACATGCAACGTAAAGACTACATGGTATCATTTTAAATATATCTTTATGTAGAATTACACACAGGAGTCAAATCTGAAATCGCAATCAATGCTATTCAAATCCTCCTGGGCCTACTGAGGATAAAAATATTACATCTTTGGATTAATCAAAATTACTAACATTTAAATCCAAGATGGTCGCCAGGCTTACATCGCCTGTTCTGGTACATGTAGTGGTATTAATTTATTATGGTGGAGTTTATCCATAGATTTTTTTTCAGTATGGTTTCAGATAGCTGAATCCACGGTGTCCACCTTTTAGCAGGGTGTTTAGTCAGAAGGCCCGTTAGCCAGAAGGCCTATTAGTCAGAAGGCCCGTGAGTCAGCAGAGATGCGTGCACCTCTTTTGGCAGTTGTTTGTGAATTAAGATTACTTGTATCATATCTCTGAATATCTTTTTTGTTAACATATACTTCATATGACACGACTTATGTATTTCTCTTCCAGCCATTACATTCACGTTTTAACCTCTTTCAGTACTTGCTTTATTTATTCCTACTGCTCCTTTCTCACCTATCTTAACATAATCTTCAGATGATCCCAATTCTCTCTCACATCTATAAGCGACACAATGTTAGATTCTCACTCATTGTCGTCATTGCAGTAACCTTGATTTTAATTTATCTGACTGAATATGTATCTACTGAACACATCTAATAGTAGGGGACAGCACTAGTGTACACATAACGCAGCAGCATAGTAAGACAGTGGATTTACAGTGGATCAGAATTAAGCTGAGAATTCCTCAGTGGCTAATATTGATAGATATGTCTCCTATTGTATCAATTAATGACGTGATAATTAAAACCCTTTTACTCCAAGAAGCCATTTGCAATGGCTTGTTACATTAATTAGCCGCAAAAATAAATACAAATTTACATAATCATAATTCCTTGTAAATGACGTTCCAATCTGCTAATCCTAGTAGTCTAGAATTCTATCAAATGGGAACATAGCCATATATCTTTAGCCCATTACATAACCATTAGCGGTTGATTATTAACGACGTCATAAATACCCTTTCCCCCGATGCAAATCGAGAAAACTTTAAATATGTCATTCTCCATGCCCCATACTATAGATTTAAGTCATAAAACAATTTCTTGCAATTTTTTAGCCTCTGGCTTTATGCGCGGTATATTGATCCTACTATTGATAATTTAAAATCCAATTTGACAGCCACATGGACACATTTTCAATTTTTTTTTTTTTAATTTAAATTGATGTAATAATATTTTACTCTGAACTGGCCTTTTAAAATGTAAGCATACTGCAGCGTGTCATAATAAAAACATTAAATCAGTAATGTTTGGAGTACAATGGTGTAAATTATCGCGTTTGGCGGCCATTTTGAAAAAGCGTCATAACCTTTAGCCCTGCTCCAGTTATGGAAAAATTTTGGCATGTGCTTCTCCAGGGTTTGTACTAATCAAAAATAACAAAAAGTGTTTTCTTGCCATTTTTTTAGGGTCGGATGCTATATTGATCTTACTATAAGGCTAATAATGGGTACCAAACAGTTTTTCCGACCAAAAACCATTTTTGCAAATACTTTTTTAATCTATTTTTTCAATTATTTTGGAATTTCGGAACTTTAAATTCCCGGAACTTGAAAACTTGGGAATTGGGGAACTTTGGAGCTTGGGAACTTGTTTTAGGGTATCTCGTGAAACTCGATAGCATTGAGCTTCAATGTCTTCACTGATCTAACTAATACAATAAAGTATGGGGGAGGGAGTCATATATAACATGGTTTTAACAGAGTAGCCATTCAACTGGGTTTCCGGTGATGTGACTTCGTTTCACAGAAATAATTGTTGTTGCTTAAATGGATTATTACAAAACAATAACAAGAGTCCAGTCAGCCACCATTATACCCTGCCTGCGTGATTTTTCAGGGTGCATCCTTCACTGAACTCTCATGTTTAGTTTCAAAGAAATGGACTAACGTTAGCTATCTACAACAGTTTATCATGTACATTACAGATATTAGTCAATGATGGCCACAAGTTGGCCAAAGTCAACATTATTTTAAAAACTAGAACAGGAGTTCCCGAACTCTGAGGCCTGGCTTTATTCTGCTTGAGTGCTATGGACAAATATTCAGCATAATATTTTTGTAAACATAACTGAAAATTGGTTTACCTCATGGGCCATTGCGCCAAAATCCTGAATGTCCAGGATATAATTAGGGAAAGAACCAAGGAGACAAGTTAAAATATATTTTCAACGTTTATTCCTTCCACCACCATCGCCATCGCCACTCAATACTTGCCAGTGAATAGTGCTGTCGCAATATAACTCGCACAGCGGCAGCGTTTGAAATAAGGCCTTTCCAGTTGTCCGAGACAACCAAAATTTGTGGTGGACAATCAATAGTTACCATGAGGTTGTCCGAGCGGACAACCAGCTTTTGGGGATGACATTTTCACATTACATTAATATTTAAAAGCATTTATAAGTGAAGTGACTGTCAGGGTTGAAATTTTTTATCACAGTGGTGAGCTTCGATCCACTTGTTGGTTAACTAATGTTTTCAGAAAATTGTCTAGCTAGCTGGGTCGTAGCTATATATTATAAAAATATTATAAAAATCGGACCTGATTGTCCGATGGACAACCTCATTTTTAACCCTTATTTCGAACGCTGAGCGGATGTAGGCCTACATACCCAATTCCGGTTCAATGTTTGGCCCGCATCACAGCTTATTGCTGGTTCAATGCCGATCAATCGTGTACAAAGCTGGCCCAACACTAATTCTATGCTGTGTCTGCTGTATACTTTGCGCCAGCACATTAGCAAACACTTGGCATTCACCCAATGCTGTTTCAATGTTGACCTACAGTCTTCGTCGCTGGCCCAACATTAGAACAGCATTGGGTGATTGTCCCGTGATTGCTGGGCAGCTGCGACAATTGCTATACGGGTGACACTTTTGAACATTAAAATAGGTGGCCCCTACTCAATTTAAAATGGATTGGTTCCTTTCAAAGTGGTCTTAAAATACTCAGTGGCTATGATGAAGCATGGTGATGTCAATCGAAGAGATGAAAAAGGAGAAATTGGTTCACTGATACGGTAAACTTTATTGTGGAAACGGGTATTTTGGATTTTTGACCCCAAAATGACCCTCGAATGACCTCAAATTAACAATGTTGACTCCAAATGTGTACTTGTCTTGTGGGAGATGTTATTTTTAACAAGTGGACCAAATGTGAAGAAAATTGGTCCACCAGAACAGCAGATATTACAGGCTATGTAATTGCTGGCCGGAATCGATCGGTTAATTTCAGCTATTTTCTCGGCTCCTATCGCCAAAATTGCCAAAAACACTAAAATAGGCGGCACCTACTCATTTTTTGACGAATTTTCCTAAAATTGGTCTAGAAATGATGAGGAGCGCAAGGGCTTTGAAATAAGCCGGTGACCTAAGAAATTGGAGAACATTGATTTTACAGCCTACCTCTAAGTAGGCCTGCTACAAGAGACTATCTGTTCAAATGAACAGTATTCTTCCGCATAAAATATGTTAGATCTTGGGTTGTAAGCCTGCCTAATCATCCCCAATTGCGAAACTACATGACTCTCAACATTATGATTCTTTTTACACTAGTGTGATCTCTGGAGAGTGGCTGATTGAACAGACGTTGACCCTATGTTGTTTTAATGTTGGACCAATGTCGTCGCCAGTGGCCCCTCATGAAGTATAACCATGTTGTGACATCTGCCTTCATTATACCCAGCAAACACTAGACGTTGAAACAATATTGGGCTAATTCTGAGCCAACATAGTTGACAATGGACCAACATTAGTCAGCACTAAAGCTTGTTGGGTACAGCACTCTAAGGTGCCAGTAAACTGGTTGCCGTCTTTTGTTTGTTCTGCAGACTTTTAGGCCTATTGAAATGAGCCGGGCTCGGGCCGTACAATAACTACTACTTGAAACCTACTGGCCCACATTCAGCGTGGCGTCAAACACAACAAGGTAACCCAATACTGGGCTAATGTTTGCACAGCGTCGTAGACGGTGGGCCAACAATAGCCAGACATTGGGTCGACTTCTCGTGTTCGACCGCCTGCATGATAGTCTGAGAGAACTCACAGATATAAAACTGATGTGACGAACAAATGAGCGGTGAGAAGTAATGTAATATATCTCTCCTCTATAGAGGGGAGACATAATTAGGCAAATTTAGCTAGTACAGTCAGGACTCAGGGGATAAAGACCAGTGACAGTGTGACGTCTGAAGTACAGACACTGACAGTATCACTGGCACTGCACTGTGACTGGCACTGGTTGGTGACACATTGAACGTCACAAGTGAATAATCATAAAAATAACGGAGATTTGTAGGCATACACTGTCACCGTACACAACCGGAGTTGCCCGTCATTTAATTAACCGTAGCCTTCATCGTAGGCGTAGGCCTAGCCCCTCCCGAAGGGCATCACTGTGCTCTACCACAGTGATACCGTCCGGGAGGGGCCTAGGTCTGGGTAGGCGTAGCCTACAGTTTGTCCAACGATGGTCTAAAAGAAAGTTAGCTTTTCGGTATCCAGTCAGCCAATACTCAAGCGATTGTCACGAAATTTTGTAACCATTATTATCTAGTCATTTGGCAACAACCCTGTAAATTTTGCAATATTCCATTGAGCTTTTGAAAAGTTAGACCATTTGACATGTAACACAATTCTGAGAATAAACCGGAATGAAGTTAATGGGTTTATACATGTTATGGAGGAGCGTCATAAATAGATATTTACTACATGTCAAATGGTCTATTTTATGAACTAGAGTAGAGGGTTCATGCAATAATTTTTTACGAAAATTTTCAGGATCGATGCTAAATGACTAGAAAATAGGGTTTGCAAAATTTCATGAAAATCGCTTGAGAATTGACTGACTGGATACCGAAATTTTATTTTGGACCACCCTCCGGACAGAGTCTAACTTATGTCGTTAATGTTAACTGCATGAACTTCTGAGGTCAACTTCGTCTGACGAGTAGACTCACTGTCTACAGTTGCAGTCAACTCCCACCAGCGTTGGGTGTTTTTCGTGATTTCTCAGTCAATTCTGGACCAGAATAAAATAGAATAGAATAGAATAGTATCGACTCGCTGCGAGCTAATTCCGCAGCTGTCTGTGGTGGGCTACAGCGACTCCAATTTTCATGAAATCTTGCAAGCCCTCTTTGCAAGTAGACTAGTCGTGAAATTTGAGTGAGTATTTCAAAAGTTATAACATTTGACATGTAGTAGAATTTCAAGATTTAAGCCAAATGAAATCAATGGGTAACTTTATAGAGGAGCATCATAATTCGAAATTTACTACATGTAGACTATGTCAAATGATCTAAAATTTAAACCACATTATATTTTTACCTGAAATTTCCAGGAAAGTTGCAGCAAAACTAGAAAATGCTTGTTAAATTTCATGAAAATTGGATGAAAAATGTGTGAGCAATTATTAGGTGGATTCAATAAATTTTAAAATTTCCCCAAAAAATTATGCTGAGCCTTTTGTCATAACTGCTGACATGCTGAAAGAAATATTTGACCACATTGCACAGTTTTCACTGAGCAGAATAGAATAGAATAGAATAGAATCTTATCGACCTGCTGCGAGCTAATTCCGCAGCTGTCTGTGGTGACCTGCTCCGCAGGGCTACAGCGACTCCAAGCCTCCATGAGGCCAGCAAGAAAAATGCTGTGCTAACTCAAAATCTGAGCTAAGGCCTAAAAAAAATGTTGTTTCCGATTTCCGACCGACCCTATCAAAACATGTGCGACCCAAATTTATTTTATGGATTTAAAAAAAAAAAAAAAAAAATTATGAAACCCATAAGTTAAGGGATGAGTTACTGGCTGTAGTCAAAGTAACTAAAAAACGTTACGAAAAGGAGAGGGTGGGGTCAAAAAGCTTCCAAAAAACAAAAAATTGTTACGTAATGTACAAATAAGACATGCATGGAAGTGAATTTGGCACCAAATGAAATAAAAAATAATTCTTACCTACCGATCGATTGAAGTGAGAAAAAATGGAATAAAAAATAAAATAAAATAAATTTCCTACCTAGGCCTACCCACTGGTTAAAATGACAACAAATCGGAAACAAACATATAATTTTTTGGCCTAACGTTAATTATAAAAACGTTCAAACGCTGTGACCTTAATTTTGCAAATTCCGGCAGGGATACAGAAGTCAAAACATCACCCAGACACTGTTTGAAGCAGCTGAATAAAACTACCGAGATGTGCTATCTGTATATATAAGGTTATAGGATACATCAGGGTAGCTGAGATTTCAACCCTCGGTCAAGCACCCGTTCCGTAGTTAGAACGATCTCGCCCTCCACTATGTTTTCGTTTAGAACGCAGCATGTATCTGAAACGTAAGATAGGGGCCTACTCACATCATCACTAATGCAATGGTTAAAATGGCCAAAATATTTTTTGGGAGGTGTTTTAAAAATGCTCTCACTTGATAAATAACTGATGGAATGTTTCAGAATCAGCTGAGTGGATGCATAAGGGTCATTCCACACGAAAGTGGACATTTAGGTAGAAAAGAAATGTTGGTTATTTAACAAAGATTTTGCCTTTATTGTACAGACAACACCCGTAAATGAAAATAATCACACTGAAAAACAATTGTGAGAGCCTGGGAATATGATTTTTTTTTATTTTAAGATAACAATTTAAAAATCTGTCAAATATAGGATTTTTACATATAAAATGTATTTGTCCATAGTTTCTATAGATTTTCTGAAGAAAATAAAATTAGACATGCATTCATCTTGCAAACTACAGGTCTTTGATACAAATTAGTGGTTAACAGTGATAAAATGACATTTGACTTCTAAAAGTAGTAAAAAAATTGTCGTTACGGACGTTACATTGATATTGATATGTTTAGTGTATTTTCTAGTTTTCTCATGAGGTAGAAATAGTATTAAATACCTCTCTCTTTTAGAAGACAGCTGTTTTTAGGGGTGGTGGGTATAGACATATTTTTTTAAATAGAAAACTACTATATTCTAACATATAGTCCTGCAAAGTATGTACGTCCGTAACGTTACGGACGTACAAAAATCGTTACGGACGTTACATCTTATAGTAATAAAGAAAAGCATTCTAAAAACATACAAGAAACTGAAAAAAATATTTCTACTCTTCATTTGTTGGTCCAAATATACAAAAAAAAAGTTTTATTCTATTGATTATATTATATATTATATCATATTATCATGATTATATTACATAATTTATTTGTCATTCTTTTGAAATTGACTGTGATACCATTTACTGCGAGACTGATCTTAGTCTATTTTTTTGGTGGGAAATATCACCAGTTTTATTTTGAACTCTGCATGTGAGTATGATATTTGGATTATTGCTGCATTTAAGGTCTTTTTATAACAATATTTGGCAATATTGAAGATTATAACTTCAAGAATCTAACAGATATAGATCTGTAGCATTAACAAGTTATATCATACAATTTTTATGTAAATTGAAACACAGGATTATTATATGTGAATTGAAACCATGATTTGTGCTTCTCATGATTATCTAGACTCTTCAAACCTAGTTTCTCACCTTTTTCATGTTTGCTAAATTATCAGATTATATTTCTTCTTACCAAAAACGACATATATATATATATAAAAAAAATTCTGATCACATTTTAATCACCATATAATCATGATAATTTACCCTTTTACCACGGCCACTAGACAATAAACACTCAATAGCGCAAACTCCATCAGATCTTCTTTTTTTTTAAACTTGCATGAGAGCTAGCTAGAACATTAACACTTGGAGCGCTGAAATATGCTGATTAACCATATAAAGGGTTCTTAGGGGTAATAATGTCATAATTGGTAGGGCTGAAAAGTATGTACGTCCGTAAGTACATGTATACATTTACATTGTATATTTAGACCAATTTCACACGCACATCCCTATTCGTAAAAGACAGGAGAGTGAAATATCACACATCTTAAACTTATGATGTGTGCCTTTATAGGTTAAAGCGTCTAAGTGAGTGGGGGGTGATGAGAGACTGGCATCCCCCTTCTTCCAGGGGGGTATGAGGGCCCTTCCACAAATTTTGTATCCCCCTCCTGAAAAAGGGGGTATGGGTGTCGCCTCAGATGTTCATCCGTCCAGCCCAACATATGACCTACTTAATTGGCTGCCCATCAGCCATAATTAACTTTAATATGCCTGATAACTGACAGCATATCGTTTCCGGAGCAGATTTCAGAAACCATGGGGGGGAGGGGGGGGGGGGGTTCTCTCATATTGCACACACACATCCCTCAGGGGGTGTAGATATTCCTTTTGGAATTTATGAACTTTGACCTACTTAACTAGCCGATCATTGGCCATAATTTACTTTAATAAGCATGATATCTGGCAAACCATGCTAGATAGCTAGACCATCAAGTACTAGTAAAGCAAAATGTACGGTTTGAGGTACATAGGGATATCCATGAAAAATTTCAACGCAATCAAATTTAAAATGGCCAACGATCGCCATAATTTACTCTAATATTCTGATATATGGCAAACTATGCCAGATACATGTAGCTGGACCATTGTTATAGAACAAAATGTGCAGTTTCAGGGGGCTGGGATATGGCTTGAAAAATTTCAACACTGTCAAGTTTGAAATCGACGACCTTCCGCCATAATTAACTTTACTATGCCTGATATCTGGCAAACTATGCTAAATAGCTAACTAGACCATTGCTATAAAACAAAATGTGTGGTTTCAGGGTGGGATATGACTTTAAATACACAATCAAATTTAAAATGGCCAACGATCGCCATAATTTACTCTAATATTCTGATATATGGCAAACTATGCCAGATACATGTAGCTGGACCATTGTTATAGAACAAAATGTGCAGTTTCAGGGGGCTGGGATATGGCTTGAAAAATTTCAACACTGAAATTTGAAATCGACGACCTTCCGCCATAATTAACTTTACTATGCCTGATATCTGGCAAACTATGCTAAATAGCTAACTAGACCATTGCTATAAAACAAAATGTGTGGTTTCAGGGTGGGATATGACTTTAAAAATGTCAACTCTAGCAAATTCAAAATGGCCGACTATTGGCCATGTAATTAACTTTAATATGCTTGATACATGGCAAAACTTGTCAGATAGCTAATCCATTACAAAAAACTAAATAAATAGGGTGTTTCAGGTAGGGATATGCCCTGAAAAATTTAAACTTGATCAAATTCAAAAGGCCCGATTATCTGCCATACTTACCTTTAATATTTTTAATTGGCAAACCGTGCCAGCTAGACCATCAATATAAGACAAAATTCGCGGTTTCAGGTAGGATAGCCTAGAAAACTTCACCTCAATGAAATGGCCGTCAATCTGCCGTAATTTTATTTATTATGCCTAATATCTGGCAAACCATGCAAATGATGTCAGATAGCTAGATCATTACTATTACGCAAAATGTGCGGCTTCAGGTAGGAATATGCCCTGAAAAATGTCTCTATCTAATTTAAATTTGCCGACTATTGGCCATGATTAACTTTAATATGCCTTATATCTGGCAAACCATGCCAGATAGCTTGACCATTACTCCAAGACAAAATGTGCGGTTTCAAAATGGCTTGAAAAATTTCAAAGTGATCAAATTCAAAATGGCCGACTATTGGTGATAATTAACTATAATATGCCTGATATCTGGCAGCAAACCAAGGCAGATAGCTATCCAGACCATTTCTATAAAAAAAATGTGCAATTTCTGGGAGGGATATAGCTTCAAAAATCTCAACTCGATCAAATTTAAGATGGCCCATTACTGTAAAACAAATGTGAGAGTTAAGGGAAGGATGCACCCTGGAATATTCTTATCACAGGGGCGGGGCAGGGGATTATGGTGGCCCGCTGGCCTCTTGTTATGATTTCACATGGCAAGCAGTGCTAATTCCTGCAATCTGAGCCCAGATTTTTTTTTGTATTACGTCCTTAAAATTTTTTTTTACAGATCTGTAAACAGGTAAAGTAGATAAATGAATTTGGGTGGCCAATAGAAAAAATTGAAAAAAAAAATTGGCGTTTTGTATAATTTTTGGCTTTTCTGTACTTCGAAAAAATGTGCGATTTGACTGATTACATGCAGATGGGTCACATATCATTGAAAATATGATATATTATTTCTACTACATCAAACAGCTGTAGTAATCTTGGTAATCAAATATTTTATTTGGCTATATCATGTATTATTCCTAGTATAATGCAATGGATGTAACGTCCGTAACGAAACTGTGTAACGTCCGTAACGATCAATAATTGCCTGCGAACATGTGAATAGCTAAATATAATTCAAATTGACAACAAGGGATACAAGATACAAGCTTGAACTACAACTCATGGTAAATTTATATTTTTTCGATTTGTACTTTCCGACAAAACCGAAGTTAAACATGGCAAATGAAAAATGATGTCCTTTTTGCGTAACGTCCGTAACGCTGACAAGTATGATCATAAAAATCAAAGATATTGATTTCAAATGAAATGTTTCTATCATGCAGTCACAATAATCAACCCTATTTGGTGTTAAGTATTATAGATTTATGAGTTTACTTTTTTATTCACCGATTGACAGAGGCTGTCAGGTTGAAAAACGTGACTAAATGTAACGTCCGTAACGATGGAATGACCCATAAGTCACTAAGTTAGGTCAGCCCAATTAAAATGTATTTTGAGAGCGTTAATAGGGGTGTACATCGATCGCGAACCGCCGGCGACACGCTATCTTACGGTTCAGATATGGAATGTTTGCTAACCCGTAACACGTTGTGGAGGGTGGAGTTTGCTAACTACCGTTCCGGGTCAGCCACTGGCACTGGCACTGCTGGGGGCTAGCGTCATCACTGACATCAGGGCACCCAATGGCAATGAGTGCCCAGCAGTCGGCAGTCACGAAAAAAGACTCAGCATAATTTTATTGGACATTTTTTAAATTTATTGAATCTACCTACCTAGGCCTACCTGAGGCTATGGCTTTAGGCCTAATTATAGCGAAAAGCATGCAACACGACAAGTCACAAGACTCAAGTCAACTCAAAGAGACTAAATTCTGAAAAGTGACTGATTTAAAAGTTAAAAAGTGACTTTAACTTAAACTAAGTAACTTAGTAAGTAACGGTTAGGCCTAACTTTTTTAGGTTTAACTTTAAGTACTTTAGTTTTACGTTACTGTCTTTAGACTGGCACTAATTTTTTATAGCCTAGGCTAGTGACTAACGTTAGCCAATCCGAAAAAATAATCATTTTCCTAAGTCTACCTCTTAATCTGTTAATAGTCTTATTCTTAAAACGTTTCTAAAATAATTCAAACTGAAAAACTTTGACGGGGAGCGATATTCGGTGAATAATTTATCGAATTCATGCATCAATGAATCAGTCAGCTGGCCAGAAGCCTTGGCAGTGCATGGATGATCGTACAACCAACGGCAGCCTACATGATCAGGATCCAATAATTGACTTTCACCTGTGGCGGCGCGATACCCATAACTCAGCCGCTCCATGCGCTCCATCACTCAGTAGTTTATTTATTTAAGTTAAAATATATAGTTTGTAATCCCCATAAAAAGAGTCTTCCTCGAGTCTCCAAGCTCGAGTTATGTGCAAGCCTACACATGAGGAAGTACAGCTGCTTATCTAACCCTTTCCTTTTTCAAGTTTGAAAAAAATTAAACATCAGCAGTAAGATTTGTCACCTGAAATTATAGACAAACAGCCTGTGTGACATCTCTCATTCAGAACCTGGGCCGCACTGACTAGGCCTACCCTGCAAACAATTTTACGTTTTAATAACGTACCCACAACGTACAGCATTCATACTTAGGACGTATTACTGTGAACTCCCATTTACGTCCTTAGAACGTAAAAAATAAATGTAACGTTATCGGGACGTTCTGGGGACGTTAGGATTATTATGACTACGTCCTTAGCACGTCATCGTTACGTTTATCCATGGATGACGAAAATGGGACCTTAATGAACGCTATATTAGGCTACGTACAGTGTTTGCAGGGTAGAAATTAAATTCAAAATTTTTAAGTACGTTCAAAATTTTAAATGAGCTAGATCTAGTCGAAATTCCTATCAATGACCTTTTATACCAAGCAAACAAAAGAACACGTGGTGGGCACACTCAGGCCTATAAACACCTTAGAGCTAACACCACGTCACTAGGACAAAAATAATTGGCAACGAACTATCCATGCTTGAAATTCTCTCCCAGCAGAGTGATCTGCCAAGAATCTCCAGCCTGATACTCCACATTGCAGGGGGTGCTGAAGTAGAAAGTTCAAAGTACGGCCTCCTTTCGCAGTGCATCGTACAGCCATCCACAGCCTATCATCAAAGAACTTGCTATACTATATACCCTACCTAATGAGCAGTGTTCATTTGCGCGTTAACGAGGCCATACTCTCAGCATAGGTCATAACGGCGCCAACGCGATGACAAATTTGAACTACTGACTTTTCACAGCTCAATGCTCCCCCCTGAGTGTTCTATCCACATATAGTGCGCACTTGTTCTATACCGCACAGGCGCTTTAAAAAAAGGTAGCACGCATAGTCCGAAATTACGGTACAGGGTACCAGTAAATAAAATTATTTGGCATATAATCAGATTTTATTTAGAATATATAGCTGTCACGATAAAAAGTAATGTATACATTCTCATAATTACCTGGTTCACGAAGTCTGAAAAAAAACTGCATCACCAGCTTATCAAGGAAATGAAATCTCACAACAGCTGGTTTATAAGTCTGTATACGATTTTTAAGTTCCGCTAGCTTCATTACATTTGTCATGGGTTTTCCATATGCTTCTTTTGTTCTGTAAACAGGTAAAAACTAGATGTGGCTGTTTTCTGCACGAAAACATTAAAATAATCTTCTAGATATTTCCAGGGTAGTCCATCAGATTCTAATGGATTTCTCCCAAAATTTAAATTTGGCTGCTGTCAGCCATTTTGTTTTTAATTGCTTCATTTTTGTCCTCTCCTCAAATACATAGGGGAATTCCCCATGCACATAAGTCAAATGTAAAAAAATGCATCAGTTAGTAAAAAATACCACCTCCCCCTCAAGAAAAAAGGTTTTAAGGCGAGAGAGTGTACTCAAATTTTGTTGTTGGCAATGAAGCTGTTTTTAATAAAAATGACATATTGTATGATAGGCCTACATTTACAAATGAATATATCAATCAAAATAGGCCTACGTTGGCAACACTTCAATGCATGAAAGTGTAGGATAATGAGCTTTCTTTATCATTTCAAAATCGGTAGGCCTTATTTTAGTCGAGGACTGCATTGTAAAATCTTTGACACAGCTAGTTTATTTGTATGGAATAAAACAATTAAAATCGTCCACCACACTTTGTTATTCATGTTAAATATCCCATTGATAATACATTGTACACAATTCAAAAAAATGTTATCGTTATCAATCGAATGGACCTGCTCTCATACTAGATTTAGGTTAGACAGACTCGATACACTGCTTTAAGAAATTTTCGTCTTTAATTAAAATTAATGTATTTAAATCTTGTATGTTTACAGAAATGGACGCCAGACCTAATAGAATGCAGGATGCCTCGGATTCATCAGATTCAGAATAATCGGCAAATTTAATGTATTAATAAATAAATGTTTTAAATCTAAATTTATTTCTTTGTTTTTTTTGCTCCAAACAAGATCATGCTACAATTTATTTGGTGTTGGCAAAATGTTGGCACTATGTTGGGACTATGTTGGCATTATGTTGGTTCTCCGTTGACATTGCGTTGGTACTATGTTGGCCCTCTACGTTGGACTAACGTTGGGCCAACGGTCAAAATGAAGTTGTGCCAACGACGGATGTCTACGTTGTGCCAGCTTAGTTGCATGCGTTGGGCCAACGTTGGGCCCACGTAGTTGTGCTATCTGAGGAAAGTTCTGAACACTGCAATGTATTGATATGTATTTATAAAAGGAGTTGTACAGCATAACGTGCTTTCTTTATTCTTTGAAAACCAGTAGGATTTCTTATACTCACAGATTGTATTCTAAAATCTTTGGGCCTGAAAACTTCTGGCTTATTTGACCTCAAAATGTTTCTTCTCCGCTCACTGTAAAGATTCAATATTGTGGCGAGCCTCCGTGACCGAGAGGTTGCGTGGTCGGCTTCATATCGCCAGGGCTCGAATTTCGAATTATCTGGACGGAAGTGTCATCTCATTCATCTCACCATCCTCAGGAGGTTCACCTGGCCCAGTTTAGCCTACATGTGCACAAAGGTGACCTAAAACCCCATTCATTCGATCCATGAGAAAGTCGAAAAAAACAATTTTGGCGAGAACTTTTAATTTTAGGCATAATTTCTGACATACCGCACCAGACTATTAACCATTCACACATTATTTAAGAATAAATCCAAAAAGTGTTCAAAGTTGACGGTACTTGGGTGAGAGATTTTTGTGTGTCTAAACATGAGGGACACATTTTTCATACAAGTGTTGGCCTACCTGCAATAAAAAATATAGGCCCACCCATAGGGGGGGGGGGGGGGCTATATTTTAGGCTATAGCCAGAACAGGCTGATCCACTCTGCTTCGCGTCTGAAGCATATCGCCTGGCGCCCAGCTAAGGCCAAGCTCTAAGTAGCCACTGTAACATCACGGTATATATTTCAGTTACATTAATATATCCAATAGAAAACTGTTCCTGTAAATATCTTTATTGGATAACATGTAAATATAATATATGTACATTATGTACACGTCGTTGTGGCAAACAGCGCCACACTGACAAAATGTAGAATTACTACATGCTCACAAAGCTACCACGCTCAGAGTTTTCTCTCAGAGAAAGTCTCTGAATATTATCATAATATAAAACAATTACAGTGTGTCAGACCTCAGAAAAATGCGCCCATTCACAGCTGAGCAATCTGGGCCATCCGTAATGAATTCCCAGATTGCTCCAGCGTTGTGGACTGAGTTACTTGCGTCAGCAACATTCCAGTGACGCACGAAATTAAGCCAAAATGTAGAATTTAGGGTTAGATTTATTTCGCGTGCAATTATCCCAGTGAGGCTGTTCCCCATTAAGCTGGCGTCCCATCTGTGAAGGAGAAAACACGTTATTAGGGTTGTTTTTCGTGAATAATGCGCGTAACGCACGTTACGCTTTTAGAGGGTCAAAATAACCTAAAAACCTCTAAAAAGGGGTATTTTTAAGAGAAGAATTTTTTCAAGTGAGATTGCTGTTTTTATGGGTCATTTTTGCAATGTCACTTGCAGTGTTTTGGGGTGGTTTGCAAATCTCATCTTGATCACGGATGGGACGCCAGCTTTATGGGGAGTCCCCCCCCCCCCGGGGGGGCAATTAGCTATCTTCAATTGTAGATTGTATGAGCTGAAGTGACTACTAACATTATAGTCCCCTAACCTTAATAAGGAGAAATAACAACAGCAATTAAGTTATATAACAAGGCATATCTAAAATAACTTCACATGCCATAAAACAGGTAATGTCCACGATTGGGACACTTAAACACACAAAAAAAACATAGTTCTGAAAATCAGCCTTCTAGGCCAGACATTTATTCAATAGACCTCGTGTCACATAGCAGAATGAACTTTTCGGGAAGTGTGTGGGCAAGGGTGGAGTGGGTCCACTGTTGTACAGGAAGTATGAGGGGTAGCGAAAAAGGGGTACGGCCCCTCCTCTAACACTTCTGTGCGCTGAGTGGGAGGGAGACTAATTTCTAGGAAGGGGTGTAAGATCGAGTTTCACCCCGACACTTATCAACGCATCTGACGTGTCGTCAGTGTCCAGGAACTCAATGCCGTAGCATTGACATAAAGTGAAAGAAATAAGTCCAACAACTGTTGATAGTTAATAGGACATGACTGGTGACTTGTAGTGGCGGCCATTCATTCGCTCCACGTTCAGCTCTCCTTTACTTAGTACTGCCAAATCATATCTAAGTCACCAGTGTCCGTTCTTTTATTACATTCATTAAAATACATGGGTTCATTTCATTGGCCAGGGCATCGGCGCTGCTCGTCCCGATGATCAGCGCCACCTGGCCCAGCAGGCGGGGGGGAGGGGTTAGGCGACGATGAACGTCGGTGTCATCGCCAGCGTAACCCCACCTACCCGCCTAGGTTAGCGTGAGGGGGGGTGGTGACGATGACCATCAGGTCATCGTCGCCACCCTTTCATCGCTTCCTTTGAACAATACGCGCCGTCTTTATCAGGTTTGTTCAATGGTAAGACCGTCTGTAGTGAGCACACACAACAGGTCGTAAACATAGCAGTGGCTCAGAAGTGCAATCCTGATGTCTGGTGGCGACACGACTAATTGCCCCTGCATGCTTGATCACAGCACGTTTATTGAGCCTAGCCATAAACCAGACAAACACGGGGATTGCGCCGTCTTTATCAGGTTTGTTCAATGGTAAGACCGTCTGTAGTGAGCACACACAACAGGTCGTAAACATAGCAGTGGCTCAGAAGTGCAATCCTGATGTCTGGCGGCGCCACGACTGATTGCCCCTGCATGCTTGATCACAGCACGTTTATTAAGCCTAGCCATAAACCAGACAAACACGGGGATTATAGTGGTTCCTGTGTTATGTAAACCATCTGGTTAGTCCGTCTACTGGCGAGGTTTAATAGAGCTGAATAATAGAATAAATGTAGTAATAATAATAGGTATAATAATAATGGTAAATTAATAGGATCCATAGGTGAGTATTTCCGTATATACACACATGTAATATAACTACATATATATATATGCATATATGGGCGTGCATGTAGATGCACGCCCTGTTCACCTATGTATCCCAGCCAGCAACATAAAGCATTTGGTTCATAGCATAATGTATATGTTGCTTGTTGTATATTATAAAGAATCTGGGATTTTAATCCTGGATTCTACATTCCTCCCTTTCTTTGAGACAGGATATTATCCTGACCGAAACTAAATATGACAATAATAATATACATTGAACGTCAGTTCTTTATGAACTGAGAAGATCATCCTATCAACATTCATTTCTAAACATTTTGTAAAAATTCTAAAATGAGTTTTATTGAATGTACATTAACCGTCAGTTCTTTATGAACTGAAAAAAAAATCACTCTATCAGCATTCATTTCTAAACATTTTGTAAAAAAAAGACTAAAATGAGTTTTATTGAAATGACATTGAACCAGCAGTTCTTTATGAACTTGCAAATCACTCTATGAGTATTCATTTGTAAACATTTTGTAACAATACTAAAATGAGTTTTATTGAATGTACATTGTTCAAACGCTAGTTCCTTATGAATAGGAAAAATCACTTTATCGGCATTCATCTCTAAACATTTCTGTAAAAATACTAGAATGAGTTTTATTGAATGTACAGTAACCGTCAGTTCTTTATTAACTTGGAAATCACTCCATCAGTATTCATTTGTAAACATTTTGTAATAATACTAAAATGAGTTTTATTGAATATACATTGAAACGTCAGCTCCCTATGAACAGGGAAAATCACTCTATCGTCATTCATTTCTAAACATTTTGTAAAAGTACTAAAATGAGTTTTATTGGATGTACATTTAAACTCTGTTAGGCGCAAGATTTTGTGCCAAATTGAAAGGGTGAGTGATCCGAGGTTATCACCCCATCTCCAGCTACATCTGTACTGGGGACGTAGTGGATTTCAGTTCTGTTTTTGTTGGGTTTCTTCTGACACAACCGTCTCTTCCAGTATGCTAATATAATGCTGGGTGGTATAGTACCGAGCCATAATAGATTTAACCAGTGCAATTGTTCATTAGTTCGGGCTGTGGGTATGTGGACTTGCCGTAATGAGCCCACTTGTAGTCGCATTTTCCTCACCGCATCGAGTTTCTGTAATTGTTCTCGTACTGGCCTGCTCGACTCGCTTTCTGTTAGCATATCTGTGATAGTAACATTCACGGGTTGTCGAGCAGGTTCCGGGTTTAAAGTTTTATTGATACTGCGGGAGAAAATTGTTCGCAGCAACCAGTCTTTTCCATGCAGGCTGCATGGAAATTCCAGCTCTATGTGGTACACTCCAGCTTGTAGGACTGTTTCTCTTTCCGCTAGACCCACACATCGTCTAATGAGTGTTGTGCCGTTGGTGGTGAGCACAAAACCGTTGCGATGGTGGGGGGCAATGGTGTCCATAGGTATGCGGTGCCACATCTCTATGGCGCAAGTGGGGTCGTAGGAGGGTTTTTCAGCAAGAAGGTGTGTCAGACAGCCGTAAGTGGCCGCGTGAGTGGCGAGTCCTCGTCTACATACCCGAGGGTGTTTTCCCTGGCATCTCGGGGATATATCTAGACCGCCGCTCTGTGTGTCTCTGAGGATGTGTTCAGGTAAAATGAGTGTGGCTTGCCATGGGTGTATTGGCACTGGCCACGTGGTGAATGTTACAAAGTGCCATTGTTCGGGTGAGATCAGTGGCAGTTTTACCTTGTAGATGAGCACATCGTCGTTCCAGACAGGGGTGATGGGAATGTGTTCATAGTACCATTGAAGGGGATCAATGATGGTACCAGGGTGTGTTTTTAATGATGAGAGGATAGTTTTGAGTGTTGAAGGGGGGAGTAAAGATTCAGTAAGTCGTCCTGCTTCTAAATGTGTCTTTCGTTCTTGCCATAAATCACATTTTCGGGTGTACTGTTGGGCGGCACTCACCATCTGGGTGACTATTTCACTGACAGCCTGTTGATTTCTGACCATGCGTATTTGGCGTAGTACACCCGACAAGCCATTTTGTAGCTCGGACGAGATACCTTGTACTTCTTTAATTAATAAGTTTATATGATTTCTATTAATTTGTACCTCTTCGTAGGTGTGGTTGATAGCAATGGTGAACTGATCAATCCAGAGGAGCGTCGTATCCTGGTTGCGTTGCATCTCTTCTAACACCAGCTTAACCTCCTTCAATTCACTATCTGTGGCTGTGCCAAACAGGAAGCGCATAGCGTGTCCTACACCGTTCACCACTCCGCGTCTGGTCCTAGGAGGGGTCCACCATGAAACCGGCGTGGTAATGAATTGTTCAGCAACGTGAAGTCGAGAGACTGCTATCACCGACCACGGTGTGGAGGTGTCCGCTTCCAAAATTTTAATACTGGCTTTAATATTTTGCAGAAGGGATATCGGGTACTCTGGTTTAGTAATAGTAATATATGTGGTTAGTTCACCTTGAATTATCGCCGTCTCCTCGTCAACTTCAATCTCGACTCCGTCAATCAGTTTGTGTGCCCACTGGTTTGTGCTGCGGGTGGTGGCTAGAAACAGGTATAGCGTAAACATGCTACACGTCCACGCTTGCTTTCCTTGCGCCATCCTGCAAACTGGTTGTCAGACGTTTGCTGTCGTCTGCGTTTTGATCGACGTAGTTGTGGCTGTTTACCAACGTCCATATCAGTTGAAGTGTCACGAGCTATGTCCATTGGTTGACCCTGGTCAGTCCCAGAGGGAGGGGTAGCCCAGGCAGTGTTACCATCTGCTGGTGGCTCCCTCGTGGGGGTATGGGGTAGGGGTGGGGGGACGTGTGTGGGGGTATGGGGTGGGGGAAAGTGTGTATCTGCTGGTGGTAGGGTCGCCGGAGCAGTGATAACATCTGCTGGGGGTTCGCCTGTGGGGTTGCGGGGAGGGGGTATTGGGAGCTGAAAGGCCGGGGAGGGAGTATCCTTGGGCGGTGTAGGTGTGTCGTCTGTTGGAGTGTTATCTACCTGTCTCTCAGTGTCAGGTAGCATATCCCAATCCACACCATCTGGGACCCGCCGCAGCTTCTCTCTGTTAAACACCTTTTCTTCCCCAGAGGGGAGGTGTCTAATCCAGTAAACCGGGTGTCTGGCCCTGATTACTTCCCATCTGGCGCTCCACCGGGGCTTAAAAGTTACAGGCAACCCTGGTTTAAGCAGTATTACGGCATCGCCTAAACTGAAGGGGTCTGCTAACTTTTTCCTCTCCTGGCGTTTCTCGTTAATCTCACGTTCTGACGCGAGGGCGGCCCGTGCTCCCCGCCAGGTGCGATCCAGTATCGCGATTCTGTCATCTTGTAGGACGTCAGGATTCAGGGGGGGGTTTGTGGCCAGTGTTGTAGGGATGCGTGGTCTCCTACCATATAAAGCCTGGAAGGGGGAGTAACCTGTGGCAGTGCTTACTGTTGTGCGGTAAGCAGCCAGGGCTGGGCCTAACTGTCCCTCCCAGTTAGATTTGTTGGTAGACATTAATCGTTCTATCAGGCCTTTAAATGTGCGGTGGAACCGTTCTACCTTACCTTTACTCTGAGGGTGGTAAACGGTAGTGGTTCGCCGTTCCACGCCCCATGTCTTGCATAGGTCTGACACAGGTGCGTTAACAAACTCTCTCCCATTGTCAGAGATGAGGACCTCTGGGGGGCTGCATCTGGGAAAATATTCGCGGTTCAATATGTCAGCAATTGTACTGCCGCGTTTATTACTGATGGGGAAAGCATCAGCCCAGCCAGTCAGGTGGTCAATTAATGTAAACATGTACACGTGTCCACGCTCTGACCTGGTAAATGGGCCTATCAAGTCCATGCCAACGTACTGGTGTGGATAACATGGGTCTGGCATGCGACCGTGTGCAACGTGTTCGGGCCGGGTGCGGTGTGTATGGCACGTGCCACAAAAGGACAGTTGATGTTCAATCGATCTGCGCATGCCCGGCCACACATATGCCTCTCTGATAGCACTTCCAGTTTTGGCCTCTTTAGCATGTCCGGTTTGTTGATGACACCTGTCAATCACCGTAGCTTGCCATGCTGGTGGCAACAAAATTCTGGGGTACTGGGCTTGTCGGGGGCCAGGACGTTTAGTTGAAAATAAAACATTATCTTCAAACCCGTAATCCTCATTGTCTGGGTCCCCTGCAGCCTGGCATTCCTCTGGGAATGCCCTGTGCTGCTGTTCGATTAGTGCAGTTTTGTCAATGCCGTCAAAATCTAATGGCAGTGACCAACTAGTAGCTCCCTCTTGTGGCTCTATATAGTTTTTGTGTACAATACTAGCCACGTGAGGAATTTGAAGGCGGCTTAACATGTCCGCTCTGACATTATTACGGCCCTCTTTATACTGTATGTCAGCCCCAAATTCAGCAATAAGGACGGCCCATCGTTGGATCTTAGTGTTAGCCATTTCATTCTGGAATAATGATCTCAATGGCTTATGGTCCGTCAAAATTGTGAAACGTGCCCCCCAAAGGTATGCCCTTAGTTTTTGTAAACAGTAAACGATGGCATAGGCTTCTTTCTCAATAGTAGCCCATCGTTTCTGTGTGGGGTCAAGTTGGTGGGACACGTACTGTATTACCCGTTCGACTCCATCCTCCCCCTCCTGCACTAGGATGCCGCCGACTGCGTAGTCGCAGGCATCTGTGTACAGGCGGTAGGGTTTGTTAGTCTGAGGGTATGCCAGTATGTGGTTGGACTGGAGGACATTCTTTAGGGTTTCAAAGGCTGTTTGTTGTACTAGGCCCCAATCCCAGTTAATATTCTTACGGGTTAGGGTAATTAGTGGGGCTGCAATTTTTGCGTAGTCTGGGATAGTCTGCCGGTAATAGCCAGTCATACCCAGAAAACGTCTTACCTCTGAGACTGACGTTGGTGCTGACATGGTGGCAATAACCCTCGTCTTCTCTGGGTCACTGGATATGCCGTCCGTGCTGACTATGTAGCCCAACAATTTCACCTCTGTTTGTGCAATTTTGCACTTCCCAGGTTTTACCTTCAGACCCGCTGCCCGTAGTCTATCCATCACTAGCTTGAGATGATGAGCGTGTTCTGCGGCATTGCGACTATAGATAATGATGTCGTCAATGTACACAAAGCAACACACACCAATCAAACCGTGTAAGACTTTGTCCATGGTTCTTTGAAAAATGGCTGGAGCGTTGGCGAGTCCAAATGGCATCCTGTTGAACTCGAAGAGTCCCCTGTGGCAGGTGAAGGCTGTCTTCTGTCTGTCCTTGGGGTCTACAGGGATCTGCCAGTACCCGCTCTTGAGGTCCAGGGTAGAGAACAATTTTGCGCCTCCAAGTTGGTCGAATATGTCTTGGATAAGGGGTAGGGGGTAGCAGTCTTTTACCGTTACTGCATTTAACTTACGGTAGTCAATGCAGAAACGGTAAGAGCCGTCTTTCTTAGGGGTTAATGTGACGGGTGCCGCCCATGGTGATGTGGACGTCTGAATTACTCCTGCTTTTAACATTTCGTCCACCTGCTCGTCTACCACATTCCGTTTGGGTAGAGGGGTCCTGTAGGCTCTTTGCCTGATGGGGCGGTGTCCGTCCACGTTGACTGTGAGGGGAATGATGTCACAGTGACCGAGGTTGGACAGATCCTCGTCAAATACGTCTGTGTATTGGCGCATCACTTCGTCAATCCCAGGGTGGCCACAACTGTCATAAATTGACGCAGTATATGGGAGGGAGTCTGTATAGGGGATGATTTTAAAGTCTCTTCTAAACCACGTCATTCTCCTCTCTGCATAGTCAATTTTACCTTGTCCTTGGGTCAGCGCGTCACTACCGAGGAGAATTTCATGAGGGAAATCTTTTGTCACTAGCACACTAATTGTGCCCGTGTTTTCAATTCTAATTTCTGTCTCCCCTATGACAGGTAGGGTTGTGCCACTTAGTCCACACACTGTGCCGGTTGGTCTAAGAAGTGATGGTCGACCCAATTTGAGACACATGTTTAGGTATGTTTTTTCGGCCATGAGCGTTTTGGCAGCGCCTGTGTCGAGTAGGGCATGGACCTGTTCTCCTGCTATGTCTAGCTGGAGCCCAATGCGACACGGTCGTAGCGCTGCCACTACCGGCCCCCCGAAGCCGTATTCTTGGCTTGGGAAGAGGTACAGGCATAACTCATATGGCCCACTCTGTTACATGAAAAACATATTGGCTCACCCTCGTGTGTCCAGTGTGGTCCTGTGGGTCGTTGCCTTGTGTCCCTCTCTCTGCCTTAAATTGTTGTTTGCGTGATGTCTTCCATTGCCTGTCACGTCGCGGTTTCTCTCGTGATCCCCAGTCCTCCTGTGGTCTGGATCCGCGAGGTGGGGCGGTCAGCCGTGACTCGTGTTGATCCACAGTAGATGCGAGTTGTGCCATGCGTCGCTCCATGGTCTGGATAATGGACAACACTCTACTTGCAGCCTCCTTGTCCTTGTCAGCTGCACCAATCTCCATGGGCTCATGTTGGCCGAGCGCCTGATCCAGTTTCTCACGCTTTGCTTCTTTTTCTAGGGCCACTGCCACGGCCTCTTCCAGGGTGGTCGTTCTTTCTGTCTTAAAAATGCGGCCGGCAAAGGATCTGTCTCTGAATCCTTTCAGAAACGTCATGACTACCCTCTGCTCTTCCGCGGATTCACGAGTGTTAGGGTATGCTCTTCTAACATCTGACTTAAACCGACGTATGTAAGCAGCAGGGGTCTCATCAACTTTCTGCTTGATCGATTCCAGTGCGGTTTGGAGGCGGGTGGTTTCACAAGCTGAGAGAAAATGATCAGAAATTTTCGCTCGTAACTGTGGCCATGTGGTTGCGGCCTGGGGCTCGGTCGTCCACCTCCTTACCTCTTGGAGTAGGTCTCCTGTTGTGGTTGTTTTAATCAGCGGCAACAGAAAATCCGGGCTTGGTTCCTCTGTCTCCCATCCACTGATCGCCTGAATCCATTCTCTTGTAAGTTCAGGTACTGATCCGTCACAGCGGTCAATCCCTGTGGCGGCACTCTGTATCTTCGTGTGTCTAAGCGTCTCAGCATTACTAGCCACAAACATATTAGCTAGATGCTGAAACTGTTCGCCCGTCATGGTGAGTGGTATGTTAGCGTTAGCCATCCTATCTCTTCACTAATGGTCAAATGGTAAGATCGCCAGTTGTAAGATCGAGTTTCACCCCGACACTTATCAACGCATCTGACGTGTCGTCAGTGTCCAGGAACTCAATGCCGTAGCATTGACATAAAGTGAAAGAAATAAGTCCAACAACTGTTGATAGTTAATAGGACATGACTGGTGACTTGTAGTGGCGGCCATTCATTCGCTCCACGTTCAGCTCTCCTTTACTTAGTACTGCCAAATCATATCCAAGTCACCAGTGTCCGTTCTTTTATTACATTCATTAAAATACATGGGTTCATTTCATTGGCCAGGGCATCGGCGCTGCTCGTCCCGATGATCAGCGCCACCTGGCCCAGCAGGCGGGGGGGGAGGGGTTAGGCGACGATGAACGTCGGTGTCATCGCCAGCGTAACCCCACCTACCCGCCTAGGTTAGCGTGAGGGGGGGTGATGACGATGACCATCAGGTCATCGTCGCCACCCTTTCATCGCTTCCTTTGAACAATACGCGCCGTCTTTATCAGGTTTGTTCAATGGTAAGACCGTCTGTAGTGAGCACACACAACAGGTCGTAAACATAGCAGTGGCTCAGAAGTGCAATCCTGATGTCTGGTGGCGACACGACTAATTGCCCCTGCATGCTTGATCACAGCACGTTTATTGAGCCTAGCCATAAACCAGACAAACACGGGGATTGCGCCGTCTTTATCAGGTTTGTTCAATGGTAAGACCGTCTGTAGTGAGCACACACAACAGGTCGTAAACATAGCAGTGGCTCAGAAGTGCAATCCTGATGTCTGGCGGCGCCACGACTGATTGCCCCTGCATGCTTGATCACAGCACGTTTATTAAGCCTAGCCATAAACCAGACAAACACGGGGATTATAGTGGTTCCTGTGTTATGTAAACCATCTGGTTAGTCCGTCTACTGGCGAGGTTTAATAGAGCTGAATAATAGAATAAATGTAGTAATAATAATAGGTATAATAATAATGGTAAATTAATAGGATCCATAGGTGAGTATTTCCGTATATACACACATGTAATATAACTACATATATATATATGCATATATGGGCGTGCATGTAGATGCACGCCCTGTTCACCTATGTATCCCAGCCAGCAACATAAAGCATTTGGTTCATAGCATAATGTATATGTTGCTTGTTGTATATTATAAAGAATCTGGGATTTTAATCCTGGATTCTACAAGGGGGCATACTGTTCAGCCGGGTTGGCGCACCCCTCCTCGTCCACCCTAAGGCCTGGGGTGGGTGGTTAAAATATTATGATAGGCATATGACATTTGAGGTGGCTGACTTCGTTATACAATTGGCTAAAAAAGTGGGTGGAATCACGTGGGTTAATTTATCAGGCTCGCCAGCCACATCTAAGATATGCTCATCGTATGTTCAAGGCGATGTCTGTAATTGGCGAGGCTATCTAGGCAGCTGAGATTTAAAACCAATGACAATCCGTAGGTGTAATTTAGGGTATTTAGCCGTTCTCAATTGGCCATGGTCAATTGGGGTATCGAAATTGGCAAATGCACGAATGAATGTTCAGTAGTGACACACCCACCTACCCAGATGTATATGCTGCAAAACCGTACAACCTTACTAAACGGAACGGCCACCCTTAGCAGGGCCCATTTACATACCTTATGCTTGTTTTCATTTTGAACATAATGTCCGCATGTTGAACATTTCTGGTCGGTTGCAATATAAAATATCTATAGGCTTAAACTTATAGGCTAAACTGGGCCAGGAGAACCTCCATCCTCAGGAGGTTCTCCTGGCCCAGTTTAGCCTATATGTGCACAAAGGTGGCCTAAAGCCCGATTCATTTCATTTTTTGACACAACTTAAAGTGGGTGAAAATTTAAAATAAAAAAATGGCGTTTAAAGGGTTAATGAGTTTGTATATTCAAAGACTTTTCCCCTTTTTCATTACTTCCGAGACTAATGTAATTATCTGTTACAGAACTAGCTCGTATAATACACATATAAACACATTAATTTGTACCAGTGTAGGCCTATATCTAGATCGGGGCGTGGTTAAAACGTTAACGAACTTGCAATCCCTTGACAAATTACCATATTGCAAATATATCTTCTATAATTGGCTCGCCGTAGTATCTTGTGGCCCGTGTGGGCTACCCCCCTCCATAGCCTATGGAGAAGGATGGAGTGGTCAGTGGCTCTGTGCCGGACCCCACCCCGCTAACACCTACTCCCCCCCTGCGCCCACGCGTTCACACTTATACTGGTAGCCAGTGGCCGTGCCGATCCGTAAAGAAAGTGCCTCGTACAACCTTACTAAACGGAACGGCCACCCTTAGTCAGGTATAAGCAGGCAGTAGGCCGGCGGGCCAAGCAGGCCTAGGCCGGCTGGCCAGAGGTGTGAGACCCCCCTCCATAGGTGTGATAGCCTCCCGCTAGCACTGAGTGGGAGGGGTACTAGGCTGAACCCTACCCCTCCGCTCCACGGGCGTAGTACTGGCACCCAGCGCCTACTACAGGAGGGGGGAGGGGTAGCACAACGGCTTGTTCAACACCAGGCCTCAGTTCTCATTATCCAATCGAGGAACATGCATGAATTAAAACATAATTATCGTTATCCGATAGGCCCAGTTCTATAGCGGTGGTCCGAGTGGGCATGATCAGCATAATTATGGGCGTGGTTATCAACTCTGAATATCAACATGTGGTAAAAAAACAACAAACACTTTATTATGACTAAATATTTTATTTGACGGATATGATAAAACAACAATACATTCGTAAAATATATGGTATATAATTCAATCTCCACAGACGATTATTGTAAAGTAATACCCTCGAATCACTATCTAAATTATTTACAGATTATATTTAGCTAATTTATTATTTTATAATAATTACCCTCATTTGTGCAGGCAATTATAAAGACATTATTTTGTTGAAACTACTAACTAGTAATAATAAAGTTCTAAATATATAAATGTGCTTCATATTGACTTATAAAAATGATGAATTCTTGTTATGGGACTCAGCGACATGGCTGTCTAATTTAATTTTTGAGCTGAATTTGATAAAAGTACCCAGTTCGCTGAAACATAAACCACATATAAATGTTGCATGCGACCTAGAAATATGATCATTAAGCATTTTCTGTGTACTTGCTATAAATGGGTTTCCAATCCCTTCTTGAATACAATGACTGCAGACCATAGTAACCTCAGTCGAATTTACTTTTTTATTAGTCGCTACACGTCTGCGTTTCAACTTAGGTTCATTTTCTGTACCCTCCCCTGCTTCATTCATTTTATTTTCCAGTTTATTAATAGCCTGTTCTTGTAGTTTACATATATTTGTACCGCGTGTGGCCGTTCTAGTTCGCTTTCTGCTACAATGACGCCCTCGTGCATTAGATGGAAACTCTACATTAGGGACGTAAGGGTCAGCGCAGTTAAATTTTTGTTGTGTGAGTGAGTACCTATTCTCTAGCGATGGACCCCCCACCCGTCTCTTGCCGGCGTTGTGTGGAGCTCGTTTTGGAGGTGTCCCATTAAATGTTGTGGATTGAAAAGGTCCGCTGTGTAGAGTTGTGAGAATTTTACCTTGTTTTGCAAAGCTAACCTCAGTAGTACTAGCCTCGTGTGATTGCGCTATTAAATTGTTAACTACATCCAGATTTGATTTGCCGAACATTTCGCGGTGATTATTTATTTTAAAGTATTCAGCCAGATAAGGTGTGAGAGTGGGCACCATATACTTACCCAGATTCAAAAAAATTTCTTCACATTTGAGGTTATGACGACTGGCGTGCACGGCGTATAAATGCTTACATAAGTATGGTTGACCTTTACTGATAAATGACTTACAACTACAAATACCCAGATAAAGATTACATATATGTTGATAAATAGGGACATTTTTATATTGGGGTGGGAGGTGTAGTTTCATCTCATCACGCCAAGCTGCTGAAGCAGCGTGATTTAAATCATCTAAGAAATTACGTGGTTTGGCCTGAGTGTCATAATCATGATCACGGCGAGAGTTGGGATCGAACAGAGGAGGTGTGACTTGCATATTTTGACACTTAAAGGGACTGGCCCACGCTAAAATCATTAAAAAATCGGTGATTTTATTTCGGGTTCTTAATATGACCATATGATGTAAACATGTACATAGACTAGAACTGCAATTTTGTATAATTTTTGTGCTGCGCATTCACCAGTTAGGCTAGATATAGAGACGAAATTCCTGATTTCTAATTATTGACAACCATGTCAAAAATAGGAAATGCGGGAATTTCGTCTCTATATCTAGTCTAACTGATGAATGCGCAACACAACAATTATAAAAATTTGCAGTTCTAGTCTATGTACATGTTTACATCATATGGTCATATTAAGAACCCGAAATAAAATCACCGATTTTTTGATGATTTTAGCCTGGGCCAGTCCCTTTAATATGATGCTGAGACGTGACTAAAACCCAGCCATGTACTTGAAAATGTTGCAAGCAGTAAACCCCATTATGATCCAGAATGTATAAAGCGTTACGTATCTCATCTATATGCCCACCCTTGACCCAATTTCTTTTATGTTTAGTTTCACCAGCGTTTCTCTACTTAACTTAGCATCCCTGTACAGAACACTATCTAACAACAACCAAGTAATTGATGACATTTTCTTATTAATCACACTGTTTAAATCTGTACTATCTATTTCTTTAAACTTACGCTCTGTTATGTTGTTGGTTGTGGCTAAAGGTGAAGACCTTACGTCTGGATGGAGATGAAAGAGAATTTCTGCTGACATAGCCTCTTTCTAGGGATACGAAAACCAAGAATTTTGCAAATATAATTTCAGCTTCTCTTTGCACTCATTCGGAATTATTTGTGTGGGCAGATCAGAAATGAAGTTTAAATATGCTATGATTAACCTATCTAACACAGACGAGCTCCACGCCCGCATAACACTTTTAAACCCTGTTAACAATGGCTCCATAATATTTTTTAAACTCGGATCCTGCTGAATATGTTCTCTATAAGCAGCCAAACCGTGGAAATTACACAATGACGTTTCCAGATCTTGATTAATTACGGCATTACGCATATCGCGCGCCTTGTCATGTTGCACTAATGGTTTAAATTGGTTTTCCATTGCACATGGTCGTATCCTGAAAAAGCCGTCACCATCATTAAACACATACATTTTTTGGTTGTGTGTGCATTGTGTGGAACATTTCACGTTAGCTTGAACCATTTGCACATTTGTTATATGTGTTGTGGTGTCTTCTTTATTAGAAATACTTACCATGCCGAGTCTACCCTTATTAGCGTTATCACAAAAAGTCATAGCTGTGGTTTTAAATCTAGCGGACATAAAATCATACTTAGTATCGTAACCAACCACACCCCCGCTATAGTCTAATAAACATGATAGATTTTCTTCTGGTGCTAATATAAAATGATATTGTGTATTTTTATCACTAACACCCCGTTGAAACAAAATTACTTTTTCATTGTTATTTTCTAGAATCTTCTCAGTGTCACGCCAATCAGATGATACTCCCACGCAATCTTTTTTCCCGATTGCCGGACCTAACCTGTTTCTGTCGACACTTCTGCATCTATTTTCAATCTTACTCATGGACACATCTAAGCTATTGTTATTGTTGCCGCTTACTAGATGATTACTTGATTTGCAATTTGCAGCGTACATTTGCTGCGGTGTACACCTGGTATATGTTCGCAAGAGATCGATTTTGTCCCGTGTATTTATATTGGGTTTTCTACCTACCTGAATCTCTTCTTCACGATGATAGATGTTATTAGTGCGGTGTATAAAGACAATCCACAAGCTGGGATTGTCTGTATATCGCACTAGTTTAGTGGCCCATTTACATACCTTATGCTTGTTTTCATTTTGAACATAATGTCCGCATGTTGAACATTTCTGGTCGGTTGCAATATAAAATATCTATAGGCTTAAACTTATAGGCTAAACTGGGCCAGGAGAACCTCCATCCTCAGGAGGTTCTCCTGGCCCAGTTTAGCCTATATGTGCACAAAGGTGGCCTAAAGCCCGATTCATTTCATTTTTTGACACAACTTAAAGTGGGTGAAAATTTAAAATAAAAAAATGGCGTTTAAAGGGTTAATGAGTTTGTATATTCAAAGACTTTTCCCCTTTTTCATTACTTCCGAGACTAATGTAATTATCTGTTACAGAACTAGCTCGTATAATACACATATAAACACATTAATTTGTACCAGTGTAGGCCTATATCTAGATCGGGGCGTGGTTAAAACGTTAACGAACTTGCAATCCCTTGACAAATTACCATATTGCAAATATATCTTCTATAATTGGCTCGCCTTAGTATCTTGTGGCCCGTGTGGGCTACCCCCCTCCATAGCCTATGGAGAAGAATGGAGTGGTCAGTGGCTCTGTGCCGGACCCCACCCCGCTAACACCTACTCCCCCCCTGCGCCCACGCGTTCACACTTATACTGGTAGCCAGTGGCCGTGCCGATCCGTAAAGAAAGTGCCTCGTGCGTATATGCTTGACTAAATTGAATGACGTCATTTCAGTAATTTGGCCATATATAATCCTCGTTACCGGTACAGCGTTTGCACAGAGTATCCCGGAACAAATGCATATATATTGTTCAATCATTTTAAATATCTCAACTGATTATTGATATCCTCAATATGTAGATCCTATGCACTTCAGCATAAGTATATATACCTACTTCTATATTATACGTCTACAGAATCAAATAATATTTATTACATAGTGTGCTAGTTTTTATCACATGCAGTCCCTGTTATTTCAAAGTATAAAATTATTTCAGTTTGTCATAACTGAATTTCAAAAGGAATGATACCTCAAGCAGTTATAAAAGTGCAACTATCTCACACTTTGAGAAATGCTCATAGTTTATTGCCTAGTTAAGTGTGATAACATTTCAACGCTATTTCTATTATGTTAAAGTGCCATATCATTTCAGTCATAATTTCAACTAAAATAACTGAAAAAGTAATGTTGCAAGTAGGTATGAGGGAAGAGTTTTGTCGCACCTCGAACATCTGCTCGACGTACATAGCATGGCACGCTAATCTATATAATAAGTAATGCTAATTCCAGTCACCCTGGGCACGTTTTAACTGCAAACGCGTCTCGCGGGAAAAAGGTGTTAAATTGGAGTGCATTAGAAAAATCTTTTTATAGTAGAAAATAACAGGCTTCATTGGCTTCATAATTATCATATCCACGGCTGGGTTTTAGGGACGTCACCACAAAGGGGCGCCGCGAACTGTTCTGGTAGCTTTGGATTTCACTGCCTTTGTAGTCTGGCGTTCCGAATTGGAACGCCTTTTACATTTCAAAGTACATATATATCAGCATATTTGTAACATATAGTCCTGGGTATTTGTAGCTATAGATCTTTCTTGAAGAAATGCCAACCATACTTGTGTAAAGATTTCTATGATGGATTCTATAATCTGTTGGTTCGTTTTTTTATTCGCGACATTGTGTCATTGAATAATAACACTCATATTCACAACTGCATGAAATTATTACTTTTGCTAGTTTTTTGTGTGCATAGTTTGTGTTTGTACACTCGGCCAATATCCCTTATTGTCATACCATGACGCTAAAGCCCAATGTCCCAGTGATTTTTTTTCATAAACGATACCTCGAATTGACATTACGATGATGGAAGCATTATTTTATGTTTGTTTGTAATTAAAAAAACATAACCTATACACAACATCTCTTACAATTTGTTTTCGAATGTCATGGAATGCCATGGAATGGCACATGCGTCAGACCTCGACCAAACATTTCGTCTATGCAGCAAGGGAATGCTTAAAAATTGTGCAGAAACTATTCCATAATCTTCAGCTTGGTCAATTTGTGGAAATATTAAAGTTAAACGTTATTTCATGATGAAGCTGTCATGCCATGAGAGAAAATATTGTCATTCCATGACAGTACTTCCATCCAATGAACAGGTAAAAAGTCATTACATAATGATCGACTGCTTGAAAAATTTAAACAAGCTGGAATTGGCCAGACAAGGTAAATTATTAAAAAGTTTGCACCAAAATGTGAATGTAAAGAAAGACGTTTTCTCTGACACTCCTAAATCAAACCACATAATGGTGGGGGAGAAGGTAAAGGTGCAGGTTTTTTATAGTCTGATATCAAGTCTGAAGAGCTATCATCGGACTTCACATTTTACCCCCTGCTCACTGGACCTGTTCATTCGTGTGCCATTTCAACTCCCTGTGGAGCATACAGTCCTGCAGCCGTCTCTGTCCTACCAGGCACTCATTTTCACCTGAGTCAAGTGAAGCATTTGAGGGTGGAGTGTCTTGCCCAAGGACACAACATCTTAACATTGTCCCATGATTGAGAGGGGTGAAACATGATATTTTTCTGAAAATCCTGCACCAAGCGGGATTCGAAACCGCACGGCAGGCAGCGACATCGGCAGAGCGCCACGCTCTAAAAGAGGCGGATAGGGGGGCATTAAGAAAAGCAAATCATTAGTAGCCTAAAAAAAACGTTTACAACATCAGATCATTATACTCCCAGCGTTAAGTTTTCATCGAATGCACTAGAATGTTAGTGTGGCAGAAAACAGCGAACCATGGACAAATTAAAAGATGACGTTATTTACACTTTCGATACGGTACACAAATTAATACAGCGGATAATAATGGGGGAAATTATGAGCAGCTTAAGCAGAAACGCCGACGGGTAAAAAAAAATAAAGTCGTGAACAGCGAAGAAACATTAAGTAATGTTCAACCGACTTTGATCTGTAGTCAATGCATTGCCGAAAGTGTGGGGAACCCTTTTATTCCTAATACCCGACATGCAATGGACTTTCAGTTAAACGAAGTTAATGCTAACTGAGTCTGTTGTTTCTGTTTTACTGAGGGAAAAAAACAAATTCTTCACTGAAAAATTACTCAAAGAACATCAGTTAAAATTATCATAAGAAATAAAATCTGGTGACACTATATATTTATGATCTGGTAAAACGCATCACTGATTATTTAAACTGCGGTATTTCAGTTGTTGTACTACATTTTGGAAATTATATTAGGAATATTATTTGTATTATTCAATAATATTAGTGGTATTACCTGATGTAGTTAAACAATCTGTCAGGTTTATGTATACAATTATCTTAACTTATAGTGTATCATGATCAAAATAGACTATGAGAAATTTTGCCACAATTGTACTTTTATTTCACATATTATTTGTGTACATCATTGTCTAGATCTTGTTAACGTCTACACTGTGCAACTATTATTATTGTGATTATCTGATCATTTCAATGTTTATGTATAAAATTATAATAACTCATGATATACATAGCCTAGATAAAGTCGCCATACCTGGTTTACAATTGTACTTTTATTCCACATTTTATTGTCCATACTTTATCTGTGCCTTGTTAACGTATACACTGTGCAACTAATGCATTATTGTGATCACTTCAATGACGCTACGTGTTGTCAAATATTGTATGATTATGACACTCATAAAAAGTGAACTTTGATAATAAATAACTTTTCATTTACCGATACATTGTTGTTCTTGTTTTTTCGTCACTTTTGTCCACACTTGCACTACTGTATTCACGGCCACGCCCCCTTTGAACTCAAGGTAGTGGACACTAGAGAGGAGTGTACGTGGGCAAAGAGGGGGGTATACTACCCAGTCAGTAAGCTACCAGACAACCTCCCTATCGCCGTCATTTATTGAACATCCCACCTGGCACACTGGAAGGCCCACAGAGGTGTTAGAGGGGGAGGGGGTACGGCATGCACTAATCCGGGCTATGTGGAGGGGTGACTGGAGGTACATACAGACCCCCCTACATTGGGCTCGGCAGACGGTCACCAACTCAGGGGGGGGGGGGGTAGTAGGGGGGAAGGAGTGTGGCTAAAATAGTAAATGATTTGTATCTGAGTAATCACAAAACAACACATTATAATTAACTGATTTTATTTATTGTGCACATTTTGTCATATTGAAATGCAATGGTTTATTATACACCTGATACAAACATATTAATTAACCAGAATAAAAATAATAGTACATATAATAGAACATATATAAGTATGCAACATCACATCTATGTGTGAACTGCTGACCATTGATTATTACTATTACTTTTCCCAATTGCTGCGGTGTGAAATTAATTTGACAAAAATAATTGATGTCCTCGATGGCCGATACGGGTGGCTAAAATTAGCTCTATACGGATCGTCAATTACGTCAGGAGTAAGTGGCTGCTGGTCAAAGTATATATATTATACACTATACACCTCCTGAACGGCTACGGCAACATTCCGGAAAATGTAGGTAGAATCCATGATATTACGATGTTGGTATTTTAAAGTTGAACAATGAAAGAGTATAGCATAACTTGCAACGTATAATGACGAAATGGTACTAAAACCATGCAGACTTATATACTTGACTTTAGGCATTGCTGCTGGTGTGTATTCACTGACACCTTAACGTTATTTCTAACGAGCAGTAAATCAACTCCTGATCACGATACATGGCTTCCTAACACCTATGTTGTTTCATTCTTCAGGCCCATCCCGACAAACAAAAAACATGTATAGGGGCCTAACATTTGCGCAACGCCGGCCCAACATCTTCGATGTTAGACGAACAATGTACAAATGTTATATAAAACATATGGGGAGTATTTTTTATTGTAATATTAAAGCGATTTTTCACATTTATCAACCTGTGTGTGAGCGCCATTTCCACATTCAGCTTGTTTATTGCATTGCTTTCTGCTGACTTGATTCGTTTACTCACGTTGATGATAATAATAATAATAAACTTTATAGAGGGTAGACCATCTAGTACATCGTACAAATTTGCAACGGGCCCTATCTGTAGTGCAATTATTCATCAAATATGTACAAAAGTAATGATAAAAAATAATACAGTATATAATACAGGCTATAATACAATATTTAAAATTGTATACATAAATTTACACTGCAAGCTTGATCGCCTGGTGTTAAAGGGTTCCTAGTTATTATATGGATTATCCCGCTATGTGATGTACTTCGAGCAGATGCAGCTGTGACACTAGGTGCGACAAAGCACAAAACATTACGCTGTGGAGCAAAAAAAAAGAACTTCGAAATTGTGATATGGCTTCTTCACACCCATCTCTGTGATTAAACATAATGAAAGCGAGCAAGAAATTAATTTAGCAAGAAGTGATAAGTTTTCTTCACACCGTTCTCTGAGATTAAGCTTTAAGTGTTGGATTCGGACCTACAGTCACAAGGACAGGAAAACATGTAAATAAATATAACTGGGAATACACTTCACAGCAAATAAACTGCAGTTACTTATTTAATTATCACAAATGAAATTATTAACAAGTTTACATTTCTACTTTGTGATGGCGCTGCATAGTATAATTTAATTAAATTTTATCAGTAGCGCGCGTCATTCAAAATTTGTGATGACATAACCACAATAAAATATGTAAATACACATAATAGTGGATACACTGCATAGAAAACAAAGTACAGATACTTATTGAGTTTTTACAAAATACAATTCTAACAAGGTGACATTTATAATTTGTGATGAGAACTCCATATTATAATTTATTTTCCTGCGGGAAGTAAATTTTATGAACGAGTTGATTGGTCGATTTCGCCCTGGCCTGCTTATCAAGAGCCTATGACCAGTTGGATTTCCTATTGGTAGTTGCGTCTTTCGCCTGAGCCTATGAGATAACGGTGTATTGAAATATAATTTATGCATAGATTTTAATAGGTGGATTACAGTCGCGGTGCTTCACAAAAGCCGACCCCTAGCTGGCATTGGGCGTTACCAAAAAAATTACAGGCCTCCTCTACAAGTGGTCAGTGGGACTTGCAGTTCACCTTGCCCCCCCCCCCTCTTCTGGATGACGCAAGGCATTGAGCACGTGCAATACACCTACCCTACCCTATGGCCTGGTGGAGGCCTTCCCGGAAGCGGCCTGTGAGGTGTTAGAGGGGCGCAGGCACAGGCACGAGCGTATTTCCTGATGGATTGGTGGGGACTCTTACGTAACCACATACAGGGCGTTAGGGGAGGGGCAGGCAGTGGACGCTGAGGTGTCAAGGTGGAGGAGGGTGACGTGGGCTTACTGATAGGAGAGGGGCTGCCCTAAGGGGCTGAGGTCGAGCCTCGACGATGGAAAGGGCTGTGCAGTCAGGCCTCAATGAGGCGTGGTTAAAATACAAAGAAAATGACACAAACACAAGTGTACATATATCTATTCTCACAACTTTTATTAGATACAAAATGAAATAAAAAATACATAACTATATAACTATAAAAAAATATTCAAGATATAAATGTAAAAGACTGCAATATTCGCATACAATCAATCAATCAATCAATCACGCCTATATCCTCAGCGGACCAAGCTGAGAGGCGCACAAATCCTTAGCGTGATCATGTGTCATAATCGAGGCCAAAGCAGGTTCGTCAACAGGGAGCTGGGATGCTTAAGGACTAGGGTGGAAAAGCCAGGTCAAATAGGTGAGATTTAAGTAATTTTCGGAATGTTAAGATTGTTTCGGCATTACGTATTGGCACAGGCTGGACCAGATATAGAGAAAGATCTTGACCCAGTCTTAGTCTTTATACAAGGAACAACAAATCTATTTGAATTTGTGGAGCGTAAATATTTTGAGCATTTCGGCCGAACAAGTAGGCCTAAGTCAGCCAGATATGCAGGTTGGTTGTCTTTTAGGTTTCGGAAAGTTATTGCGCATATTTTAAAATAAATGCGAAACTTGACAGAAAGCCAAGTAATCGTTAAACTTGTTAAACTTTCAAAGTGAATACTTAAAATGTAAAAATGTACTTTAACTATTAAGATGATCATTTAGCTGGTGCGCCTTAAGTAATTTTTCTGTTGCAACTTTATTAATTATTTTTTTTGCTCTGCGAAGCATAAACCGCAAGGTATTGTGGCATGTAGGCCTACTGCCTTTATATGACAATCCATGTCATTCTGACTATGGGCTACAAAAGGTGCCGGATTACCCTCTGTAACACAAGAACTTTATATCAGTGTGGGCTTAAAATTCTAATCATTTTTCTCTTTTTTTAATTCTAACCGCTGGCGTTTTTTTGGGGTTCTAAATCTGCGTAATTATTAGAAATATTATCGAGTTGAGTACTCAAACTATTAATTGCATGGTCTTTTAATTTTGTCATACTAACTCTGCGAGGAGCTGTTCTAGTGCGCTTCCTCCCACAGTGACGTTCCTGTGCTGTAGAAGGAAAATTAACTTTCGTACTATAGGGATCTTCAATGGTAAATTCTTGCTTTACTAAAGAGTAGTTATTTTTCTTAATTGGACCTCTTCGGCTAATTGTAGCTCTGTGGCAGTTGCCTCGTGAGATTGGCTAATCATCTCATCAATTAGATCCTGCGGGCAATAGTTATACATCGGACGAGGTGGTTGAATTTGAAAAACTTCAGCAAGATACGTTGTTAAAGTCGGTGCTATGTATTGACAGCATGCTAAAATGTGGGCCGGTGATTTCAAATTTCTCTGAGCAACATGTATGGCATACAAATATTTACAAAAGTAAGACTGCCCTTTTTTTAAAAAAAGACCAACAACTACAAATTCCAAGGTATATGTTACAAATGTGTTGATACACTGAGGTACTTGCAAATTTTGTAAAGGTAAGCAACGTTCTAATTCTGAACGCCACACTGTTGAAGCTGTGAAATTTAAATCAGACAACAGATTTCAAGGTTTAGCTTAAATGTCATAGTCGTGGTCGCGTTGAGGTAGTGGATCAAAAAGTGAAGGTTTAACTTTCATGTTGTCACTCTCTATATGATGCTGAGATGTTACTAAAATCCATCCGTGGATCGGGTAGTCGGGCAGCCAATGAACACCACCATGATCTATTATGAAAAGTGCACTTTGAGCGCATTGTAACCGTACTCCATTGTCCCACATATGTTTACTTTTAATATCTGAAATTATTAAATGTTACTTAATTTAGCTTATCTGAACATAAAAGTTACATGGATAAGTTTTTATACGACCAACTGTATTACGCATGTCTCTTGCCTTATCATGCTGTATAATAGGTGCATACTGTTTTTCAAGAGCACAAGCCAATGTCCAAGAAAACCGTGGCCGTCAATAAATATATGGAATGTTCTTTAATGCACAAAATTCACAGAGCAAGGCATAGTAACTTGCCAGACTTGATAATTAACTGAAAGTTTTTTAGTGTCTTCTTTATTACAAACTGACACAACACCTAGTCTACCTTTATTTTTATTGTCGCAAAAGGTGATAGCAGAAGTTTTAAACATTGTTCCCATGAAGTCGTATTCAGTGTCATATCCTACAATACCCCATATATGTGATCCGTGAGCGTCTTAAGAATAGGGTGTCGGAGCTACAGCATACTTGATCATCGTCTGTTATTACAGTTATGTTTAACAAGCAGAAAATGAACTTCTGAATAGGTTTCATATTGCTCCCTAACACCTGGTAACAGGCTCTATGATCGAACAAAACAAACTTTTGTTAGAAGCTTGGGGGGATATGATGCATGTGTAGCATGTGATCACAGAGCGTCTTATGAAAATGGTGTCTGAGCTACAACATATTTGATCATAGTCTGTTATTACATGTGCTACGAGCATATTTAGACGTACAACTGTGTGTGTGATTACTAAATTATGTAAAATACATATTATTGATAATACACTTCTTAGAAAAAAACAAATATACACTTATTTATTACAAGTTATCACTGAATAAATGATCAGCTAAGTTATATTTATATATTGATATGATGTTATTACGATCATTGCTATTTCGATTATTGACATCACAAAACAGTCAGCTCTTTTTATTATTGTAAGTTTTGTGTTGTTATATTTCCTTACTAACAAAGGTGATAAGCATGTGTCTGAGCATCTTTTGATACGTCAGTGAATAATTCATGGTACAATGCTATTGGTAGTGGCATAATTCTGCTGCGCCTATGAATAACGGTGATTTCACTTATAATTTATGCACAAGTTGTAATTGGTGGATATTAGCCCTGGCCTGTTAAGTGTACACGAGAGGCATAGGTTTAATAAAAGAAATGTCTCAAATGTTCATTCAAAGGATCTGTCAAAATTAAAACTTTATCGGCCTTTTCCATTCAGATTTCAAGAGCTAAGACACGAGATACAGGGTAGCTACCGGCTGATTCAACACCTCATTTAGACCACCGCGACCCTCTGTTCGCCGAGGGCGCATCAAAATTAATTAAATTCTAAAATGCTTCTGTTTCCAGGTTCCTTGCCTCCCTTGCCAACCAGACATTCTCCAATGAGTATTATATACTAATGAAATATTTGGATAGGCTAAGAGAAAGCTCTCATACAAGCTTCGAATGCCTTAATCCCACTCTCAGCACCCTTCGGGTGCTAGGGTTCACTCAGACGCTTTCACACCTCCCTGCCTACCTGCCTGCCTGTCCTGGCCTAGCGATTACGTAACAGGCCCCACCAGAATATAAGAAAATCACAATTTGCCTGCCTGTCCACACCCTAGCGATTACGTAACAGGCCCCACCAGAATATAAGAAAATCACAATCTGCCAGGCACAGGGCACTACGCCGACCCGCACGCCCCCTCCCTATAGGCCTACGGCCTACAGTATCGCCAGGCGGAGAGATGCCAGATGGGATGTAGGCCTACCATAAATCACAATTTGCAACAGAACCTCAGCAGTCACCAGGAGGCAGCACTTTACGATATCACATTACATTTAATTTCTACTCACCAGGTGGCCCTGGCGAATATGAATACTGATCTGCAACAGGTAATATTAATTAAAGAATCATCCAACTGCAAAATGTGCATGCCAGGGACAGTCAAGGGTAGGCCAACAGTAGCCTATTGAGTACAGCTTGACGGCATTAATATAGCAACTGAACCGATTACAAGATACTACTTAAACGAGACATTGATCCAATGCTGTTTTAATGTTAGGCCAACGTCTGCGACGCTGACCCAACATTGAACCAACATTGGATAAATGTACAACGTTTGCGAGAAAGTCCTCCTGCCCAGCAAACACAAGACATTTGTATAACATTCATACAACGTCGGCCCAACGTCTTTGACGTTGGTCCAACATTGCATGAGGTCATACAAATTTTTTGTGTTTACTGGGTGTCAATACAAGCTTGGGGTCAGGCAGTTTCCACATACCCGCAGTAATACAGTCAGTTTGTTTGCAAGCCAGCGACCAAGTAGGGGCAAGGGCCAAGGCCTTTGAATTATTAACTCATAGACCTGTGTCGCTCAAGTATATATGAACTTGCTGTGATTTGAGAACTTGCTCTTAATGAGGCTTTGGGTATGGAACGCACATTTAGTATTATTATGGAATAGGGCCTTGGCCTACCCACGGGCACTACTGCATTCTGGGGGACCTTTATCTCACGAATTTTGACAGTTGACCACACCTTTAATCATTATTATATTACCTTAACATAATATGTTTTACGGCTCACTGAAATATTATTCTTATTATTAAATCGTAGTATAGAAATTACTCTCTGGTAGAATTGTCACGGGTGTTGATAAACACTATACGCAATGCTGAAAACACTAACGGCCGTATTCACAAAACAAGTTTTAGACTTAACAAAACTACTGCGTAAACACGAGTTTAGCGGTAAACAGTATGCACATAGGAGTTTAAACCAAACACTGGTTTAAACTGGGCAGTTTATCGACCAAAAGTTAAACTTGCTCAGGGGGTAGTTTAAGGACTGGTTTAACATGAAGTGGAAAGAACATTAGGCCCCTATAATGATAATAAACGCAAATATACGAAATAGAAGATAATGGGATGAAAAAATACACACACTTATTATCTATTTTAAATGTACTTTTCTTTCGATGACTGGTACGTATTTATTTGAATTGAATAATACACTTTTAAATGATACAAAATATAAAACACAGATGTGAGAGGTAAGACCACTTAGCATAAATAGTGTTGTCATTATATATTTGGTTTAATGCCTATTATAAACGGAAGGCATTTTACTACTATAATCTTGCAAGGTCATAAAGACATAATCACGCATAGCAGGGCCGTATCCGGGGGGGGTTACAGGTCGACCACCCGGTAATTGGGGGGTCTGGGGGCACGCCCCCGAGGAAATTAAAAAAAAATGAGGCATTTTCGGGATATTCAGAGGGCGGGTTTCAGACACCCCAAACCCTCCCCCCCCCCCCCCCCCTGGAAACGGCCCTGCATAGTATTACTTTCATCGTTTCTCTTTTCATTACAAGAAACACCTGTCTAAGAGGACCCAGTAGGCCTATTGTATTCTAAGCCCGTCCAATGGCAAAGTAGAAGAGATCAGGCATTCCGTTGTTGTTGTTATTTAAATTAGGGTGTAGTATACCATACGTGGGCTGTGTTTGACGGGTTAACAATTAATATATAATAGGCTGAACTGGGCCACGAGAACACCCTGAAGATGATGAGATGAAAGAGATGACACTGCCCTCCAGACACAGGATTTGAAATTCGAGCCCAGGTGGTCTGAGGCCGAGCACGCTGCCTCTTGGTCACGGAGGCTCCCACAATATCGAATCTTCGCGACTGAGCGAAGAAGAAATACTTTGTTTCTTTGAAACTCGAAAGCCTGAGTGGGGTTCGAACCCGCGATCTCAGACGTTTCAAGCAGGCAGCCTTTAATTACTGCACCTGGGCCCCGCCCTATCGAATCAACAAAAATTATTATTTAAAAGTTATGTTTAATATTTTATAGAGCGGCTATTTTAATTCTGAGTAACGTGTAGGGCCTATAATTATAAGGAGACACAAACATATGTCGGTAATAGGCCTACTGCATTAAAACGATAACAGAATAATTATTTTCTATATGGTATTAGCTACAAACTCTATAAAAGAGCAAATGATCTATTTTTTTGACTCAGCTAGTAAACGATAGACCTTGGCCCACTGCTGGTTTAATAATGTACCGCTGTCTGCGACACGGGCCCAACGTTAAACCAACATTGTGTTCATGACGTCTCGTGTTATCAGGAACGAGCTTTCAACAATAGTATTCACAGATGTATGCATTTTGTATTCGGGTAGGGCCTAACCATCATTTGTGTGCATGAACGTTGGATCAAAAAGTAAAACCAGCCGGTTTAAAGTAAACTGTCTTCTGAAGTTTTCTAAAACTGGAGCAAAACTGATTTTGTGAATACGGTTTAAAAATTATTTAAACTTCTGTTTAAGCTCGGCTTTAGTAAAACCTTTTTTGTGAATACGGCCGTAGGCAGAGATGTGCGCGTTGCAGAGTAAATGAAGATTTATAGGCCTACTTCTGGTGGTAATTATAATTATATAGCTCGCTCGCCGCCGCCGTTGACGTCATAATATTACCAGAACGGACAAACTAACAAGACCTAATGTGTCATAAATTCCTGGGGGGGGGGGGGGGGGGGTACTCGCCTTTGAAATGGGTGGGGGACGAGTGTGCCTCCGGCATGTTCAAAACCTAACCCTCTCGCAATTCGCCTCATGAAAAAAATTCTAAAAAGACACGTAGCTAGCTACCCTGCTCCAATTTTGATAATAACACGAATTTATTTGATTGGTTTATGGTGTAATTTCTACAAATATAATTCATGTTCTAGATCTACATGGTCTTTTCAAGGTCCTTAATATTGGTTTATGCAATTTTGAGGCTAGCTGCTTCGAGGCTAGAAAAAAAGTGATGAAATTCCGCTGTTATATAATGGCCTGAGAAATCAGCAAAATATATTCTAATCAGGTGCCCAGAGTTAGAAGCTAAAAAAGCACCCTGTCCCAATTCTGGAAGCTCAGAAAAGACACCCTGTGCCAATTGCTGGAAGCTCAAAAAAGGCACCCTGCGAGTGTCCTGCGGCACATCCTCAGTAGGCCTACTCCCAAGTATGGCTACAAAATACAGGGTGGGTCTTCTTCACGAAACCGAGCGATACTGGCCGAAACCGACCCTAAAATACGCTAGTAGAGGCTCAATTAACTATATATATAATATTGTGTAAGTAACCATAGTCCACGGGTAGCAATATATTAATAAAATTTATAAATATAAGTAGGCCTAGGTTTAATAACCGAAACGTCCACGGCAAGCTTAAGAATGCCCCCGCTATTGGTCTAGCATGTGTAGACACATCGATATAGTCCTGATAGTAGGCCCGCATGTCATGTAACGTGTTAGACTGGCATATATCTACTATGGCTGCGAAATTGTACTCACTAGGCCTATAGATGTCACTAGAGTCAGCAAATAAAATAGGTTTTTTCATTTTTATTAAGTTTTGCAATCAATTGATAAAAAATAGAAGAACACATTCCGGAATGACACATTTATTTCAAATATGTGTTATTTATTTACATTACATAGGGCCTATACAACAGTAGAGTAGCCTACCGGTATAAGTATATATATATATGTTTTTATACATGTGCATTATATTATAATTATGATCGGCTACAACTTTATAATATAATTATTCACATAGTATAGCAATATGCTTTATTAGGCATTATTTCATAGGGGCCTATATATGTAGGCCTATTATATGTTTACATTGTTATCAGTCTACATTTATTAAATATACGAAGTGATGGGTAGGGCCTACTAAACCGGAGTCTGGTCGGCAAGCCTCAGAGGCTGCCCGACAGGAGTTTCGGAAAAGTCCGGTTTTCCAGTCTGAGCGGCTCTATAAGCTGCTAGGCTATATTTAAGCCGGAATTTCAAAAAACGGAATGTCATCACTGCAAATATAATTATTTGACTGTTTGTTGCTGAGATGAGATATAAAAGTAATTTTAATTTGAGTTGAATGTTGAGTTGGATGATCATCAAATTATTGCAAATAATATGAAAAAAAAGAGAAAAAAATCCTTCTGATGTTTAAAATAGGCCTATATCACCATGTAAGTGCAATCAATTACGGCGCCTCTAAAAAACACCTCTAGCAGTCCCACTTCTCATTCATCCATTCAGCTGACACATCTCACTCACCTCTGATCAGACACCTGTAAAAGTCGCACTTACCTTTGTTGTGTTTCTTCACAGTTTACACTTTACACTTTAATCCACAACGACGCCGCTGGTTAACACCTTTAAAAGTCGCACTTCCCTTTCATCCATAGGCTACTGGTGTTGTGTTTTTTTCGGGTTTTATTCAGTGATAATATTCCGGCTTTATATTCTAGAATGACTTTATGACTTTATGAATTATTATTGATCGTCGCCTAATGGCATTATGATCACACGTGACACCGTGAGAAAAGAAACTGACATTCGCAGTGCAGTGCAGAAATTTATTTAGACTACAGTGGATAGATAGCGCATCAGTCCTATATGTATACAAGCAGTGTGAATAGTCATGATGGACCCATCTTGCTGCATAGTTTTGTTAAACTTTTTGGACTATTATAATAGCAATCTGCATCGTGTGATCCTTGCGAGGCTTGTGTGGATTGACGCGACATACATTTTCCACTTTGTTTCCTTTAAAAATGCAAATAAAATATATTTATATTTATTCTTATTATACCAATTAGACTGCGCTACGCCCCCATATTAGTCCACAATTCCCAATATATGCCTTTTAATGACCGGTTTCGGTCGGTTTCGACTGGTTTCGTGGAAAAGATGTAGGCCCCTACCGCAAAATACAGCCACCCAGACAATTAACCATCCATGCAATAGGCCTATTTATGAAAAGTTGATCCAGTGCTGGATTATTAATAATGCTGGTCCAGTGACGCAGACGGTGGTCCAGCATTGGACCAGCAATGGTTTTAACATACATCTATGATTGTTCCCTGTGTGTAAAGCTGAAAAGTGCAGAAACACGTGTTATTCTATATCCCCACTGAAGCACGTGTGGATGTACACAATCACCAGTGTACGACAGGTGCCCGAATGGAGTTTGGAGATGATTCATTTAGACCCTAAAATATCTAGACCTGGCCTACTATTTTATTTTTTCAATTCCGTAACAGTTATTGTCTATGATGACATCTGAATAATGATCTTTTAAACAAAGCGACTAAATTATAGTCGATCAACATAATTATTCTGTTGCATAGGTTTATTCTTGGTCTCCCGCCCCCCCCATCTCTCATTTCCTGTCATCCTTTTGTAGCCTCGTCTGCTGTGTACATGTGTGTATGTTTCGGCTTCGCTCGTGCACGGTCATAACACAGATGTAAAAATGGCGGACAGCGCCAGTGAATTGGAAAGCGATGCCAGTTCGATTGATGGAGGTCTTGGGGGTAAAATATCTGCCTTGCCCCAGATTGAAGAACTGCAGAAAAATATTGAAAGATATGCTCAAGAAAATAAAGCATTAAAATTGGAGCTTGACACTTTCAAATTGAAGTGCAAGTCCCTGCAAGAGGAGAACAGGGATCTTCGTCGGGCTAGCGTTTCCATCGTAAGACATGTCACATACTGACATAGGGCCTAATGTCAAATTTATGATCTTGAAATTACGAGTTTATACACAAATTTATTCTCACACTCTTTCAACATGTTCAATCAGTGTCATGACTCATGTCTGTGCAGTGCCAGTGATTTTCACTGTGACTGAGACGTATTGTCTAGGGCTAGGCCTAGCCTATATCTTTATGAATTAGTATGTGTATTTTTTTTTCATTAGATCTAACGTTAGCCTACACTCACCGTACAGTCCATGACAGTCTGTCCGACGGTGGAGGATGGTCCAAAATGAAAGATAGCTTTTCGGTATCCAGTCAGTCAATTCTCAAGCGATTTTCATGAAGTTTTGTAAACCCTATTTTCTAGTCATTTGGCATCGATCCTGAAAATTTCGTAAAAAAATATTGTGTAGTTTAAAAGTTAGACTATTTGACATGTAGACTAGTGAATGTTTATGTATGACGCACCTCTATACATGTATAAACCCATTAACTTCTATTCCGCTTTATTCTCAGAATTGCGTTACATGTCAAATGGTCTAACTTTTGAAATATATACTTAATGGAATTTCTCGAAATTTTCAGGGTTGTTGCTAAATGCAAAGGACTAGATAATAATTGTTACAAAATTTCGTGACAATCCCTTGAGAATTGACTGACTGGATACCGAAAAGCTAACTTTAATTTTGGACCATCCTACACCGTCGAACAGACTATAGGCCTAGGCCTATGCAGCAATCAACAAATTCCTCAACAGGCAACACCCCCCCCCCCCCACACACCCACGGCCTGGGTGGAAGGCTTAGCTCAAAATAACGATATACCTGTATCCAGAGGGCAGAGGATATGCCTGAATGTAGATGAATAGACCTAGGCCTATATAGACTACCCCTCATCAGATTAATATAAAATGCTTTCACAAAAAGTTCAGTTTTAATCAATGTTTTGAAGGATCCAAATCTCTTCGCTCTACGGATATGTTCTGGCAGGTTATTCCATAAGGTGGGTGCTACCACTGCGAAAGCACGATCTCCGTTTCAGTCTGGAATGAGGTATCACTAGCTGACCAGATTCACTGGACCTAAGACTCCGTTGTGACTTGTACGGGATCAGCATACGTTCAATATAAGTCGGCGCCATTCCATTAACCCCACGGTATGTGAGAAGCATGATTTTGAAAATAATCCTTCCCTTTACCGGGAGCCAATGGAGATGTTGAAGTATAGGAGTGATGTGGTCATATTTTTTCGTGCGAGTTAGTATTCTAGCAGCTATGTTCTAAACTCGTTGGAGGTGGCATATTGTTGAGGATGGTAGTCCTGATAACAATGAGTTGCAGTAGTCCAGTCTGGATGTTACAAAGGCATGTATAAGTTGTTCTGCAATTTTGTGAGAAAGTATTTAATTGAAGTTTATTTGCCACCATCCACGCCTTGATCTCTTTAATGCATTCCTCGACCGTTTCGAGCGCATCTCCCCATTCACAAGGCGTGAATGAGAGGTAAAGTTGTGTGTCATCTGCTTAAAGCTGGACACACAGACCATATTTCCTCGCTATTTTAGCATGTTTAGCGACAGGAGATAAGTATAGTGAGAGCAGCACTGGACCTAGAACCGATCATTGTGGTACACCAAATAACAGTTTCTGTTTTGTAGAAAACGAATCACCAATTTTGACTGTTTGTGTTCTATGACTCAAATAGGAATCTCACCATTTCAAGGCTGTGCCAGTATACCCGGCTAAGCCAAGCTACTCACATTGCGCGGAGCTCGGCCGCAGTGACTGCCATTTTTCCACAGCTGCCCGTGTAAAAAAGACAGTGACTCCGCCTACTGATAAGACGGTAACGGTGTTGGCCCTAGTCAGCTAGCGCGCTCTGGTGATCACCGTAGAGCCATGCCCGCTAAAACATGGCGGTCAGTTTGTCAGAGCCTTGCGACGTCATCAGGGTAGTGCCAGTAATGCCAAAGTCATGTTTAAGGCGATGAAGTAGTACGGTGTGGTCTATTGTATCAAATGCTGCAGATAGATCAAGAAGTACTAAGATAACAGATTTTTTGCCATCAATAGCCTGAACGATATTGACCTGTACACATAGGAGAGCTGTTTCTGTACTGTGATTAACTTGTATCGCAAGTTTTTCATCGATTTCTCAGTCAATTCTCAACCGATTTTCATGAAATTTTGCAAGCACTATTTTCGTACTGCGCGGCGACTACCGTGAAATTTTCATTGGAAAATATTGGATGGCTAAAAAGTTAGACCATCTGGCATGTAAATGCAATTCAGGGCTAAAAACAAACTTTAATTTTACCAGTTCAATGGGTTTATAGAGGGACGTCGTAATTACAAATTTAATATATGTCAAATGGTCTAACTTTTGAACTATATAATTATAATATTTTTTGATGAAAATTTCATGGTTGTCGCTGCGGGATTCGAAAATAGTCCTTGCGGACTCTCAGGTTAATTGGGGGTACAACTCTTGACCAGGGAAGAAACAAAGAAGAGGGAGAGGGACTGATCCAAGTGTGTGGACCCCTATAATGCAATGTAAGCGGGGGCAGTAAAGTAGATATAAAAATTAGAAAGTGGGAGGGAGTACGGGAGTGGGGAAATAGGTGGATGCTCGCTTTTCCAGGCCCGTGGAGGCTTGGAGTCGCTGTAGCCCTGCGGAGCAGGTCACCACAGACAGCTGCGGAATTATTTCGCAGTGAGTCTATAAAATTCTATTCTATTCCTTGCAAAATTCCATCAAAATCGGTTGAGAATTGACTGAGAAATCGGCGAAAAACATGCGATACAAGTTAATCTGATGGCGGGTATAGTTCTCTTTTAATCTTGGAACTTTCAGCTATTTGATCTACTGATTGGATTTATCAATTTGCTAGAATTCATCACAGAATATATCACATAGGCCCCTTCTGGCCTACATGTATGAAACTTGCTTGAGAAACAATTAAATTGCGCGTATAGCGATACAAATCGTAACACTTGTGAAATAAGCAGATACTTGGTTTTGCTGTGAGCAGTTAGCGTTCTATGTCATGCTTGTTCTAGGCGGTCAACAAAATGCACTGACCATGTTGGTTAAATGTTGTGCCATCATTTATAACACTGTTCCAACAATAAAGTAACATTGTGTCAGTGTATCAAGTTGCCTGTGCCTCCGGCGAAAATGAGATGATTAGCCAATGCTGTTTTACTGTTGAGCCAGGGTTGTAGATGATGGGCCAGCATTAAACTAGCATTGTGTGAACATATATCGTGCTAAGGCCATTCTACTGGTAGGCCAATGCTAGCCCAGTGTTGTAACCGGTGGGCCACCATTAGGCTAACATTGTGTCAATGTCTCGTGTTTGCTGTGTGGCTGTGACCAGGTGACACCAGAGAGGCTGATTCACGTGGCCGGCGGTCTGTGGTGGAGGGGTAGCCCCCACCCACCCTCTCTCCCACAACTGACATCTAGAGGAGTGTTATGTAATGTAGAAGTTAGGTTTTGGCTAAGATATCTATCTTCAATAATATCACATTTTGTATGATTAAAAGTAGATTTTTGGCCTTGGCAGTTAAAGGCATAGTAAATTCATATAATTTATACATTTCTAGTGTGTAATACGACTTTTTTTAACGTCTTTTTTGCACTGGTGTGTAATACGACTGAATAACGTCTTTTTTTGCAATGCCCGTTCATACATCATTTAGTTATCAGCGCCAATACGCTGTTGTGCAAAAGCAAACGGCAGTAGCTACGTATTATGAAAGTATACTGTTACTGCTGTTTGCCGAATTGTAATTGCAGCTTGTGCTCTGATCAAGACAATGATCTGCTTCTCCAGCGAGAGAAGTTGTTCAGCCAATGTTGGTTTAATGTTGGGCCAATGTGATAGACGTCAGGACAATATTAAATATACATTGTGGAGTGCCTGGCGTTTTTGCGAGTGGTGACGACGCACTCAGTCTTTTTGATGTCATCACAGGATGTGATGATGTTCTCGTAGCTCTACCGTATATTGCCGGTTAGTAACCGAGGTTTATCACTGGAAATATGTTTGGTAAAATAGCTAAAAAATCGACAGGTGCGGCTTATAACCAGACATTCTGTGTGAGCCATGACGATTTCCTGTGAAAATAAGAGTGTTTGCCGGGTCTGGCAACCAACTGACAGACAGGGTAAGCCTATCGTCACCTGCGTTGGTGTGAGCTTTGACGCTTCACTATGTGGTCAATTAACCATCTGCGTCCCAATGTGAATAATAATAATATGGACTATATATATATGCAAGCAAATTTAACTAATGTAAATCATGTAAATTGAAACATACTTGTTGGCTGAAAGCAGAAATAATTAATTCTAAATGTTAATGAAATTTCACGATGGTAGATGATTTCAAACGTCACATATAATAGAAATATCTCAGTATTGTTATTGTCCATAGGGCTGAGATCGTCGTCATAACAGTCTAATTGGAGCTGTAGAAGTACAAAGCGAAGGGCGGCGATGGTGCCGGGGAAAGCTAATAGGCATTAACTGTTCACTTGTGATCACTTGTAGTTACATCCTTTTGGCTTTGTAAAACGTTATACTACTAACCCAGCGTCTGAGACGTTGGGCCGACGTCGTTTAAGTATTATACAAATGTTTTGTGTTTACTGGGACAGTTGTCCACCAGGTGCTGTTCTCTTGGTAGACACAGCTGGCCGATATTGGGTTTAACCTTCATAACCCCCTCGATCCCCTTGAACCATCACCCACAACCCTCGACCAACAAGTCCCTCGACCCACAACAACATATTTTTTATCCCTTTAGATGGTAACCAAATAGCTGGCAAGGTCGCCAGTCACAGCCTGAAAATGGAAACGAAGTGTCAGACAGGCTAGTAACCAAATATTTATACTTCAAGTAGGGGGCCTATATCGAGAAGTTCCCACGTTCAAAAGTTGCCACGTACCGAGAACTTCAAGTCACCATGCTTATGAGACCCACTGCAGGCAGTTGGATCAATTATATAATTGTTGTCAACAAAACTGTTAGGGGGGGCACTATTCAATCACCGGGGGGGGGCTGGATTATTTCTCCCGCATAATTTCAACATTAGGGCTCGGTGACGCGTGGAGAAAAATGATTAGGCCAGCTAGTCCAGGTCTTGAATTATATTATTTATTTTATAAAGAGCATGTTCGGGGTTTGATTTTAAATTCCCCCCCCCCCCCACGCCGATTGAATGGTGCATGACCCTCTAGAAATGTAGGCCTACCTTTAGGCTTATTCTGTGAAACACAATGACGTCACATGAATTCTTTTTAAATTGTGTAGCAAAAAAATGCTACACAAGACCCCCTCCCCCATACGTCATTGTATCAGCTACATGTAGCTCCGTGAGTGTGTGCTTTATAGATTATGACCCCAGTGTCTGGAACATGGGCGCTGTGGCTGGCATCAAAGCCAACACACGCGCTGCCACGGGAAATTCACCCAATGTTGTCTCCATACTGGGCCAGCATCTCCACAGCTGGCACAACATTGTCTGCACAGGGACGCTTTGACTTGTAAACGAGGCACGCATATATGAATAGGATATGTCTACCGACAGAGAATTTATTATGACCTATTCATTAATATAGGGCCTAATATCAAAAACACAAATTAGGCCTATGTCCTAAATAAAAAGGGTCCACCAATAGGCCTTACATGATTATAAACTAAACCTAAATCACCCATTGTCAACTTTGGGTCGAGGGGGTAATTCAGAATGGTTGTGGGTCGAGGGGGTTGTGGGTCGAGGGGCTGTGGGTTGAGGGTCGAGGGTTGTGGGTCGAGGGGGTTATAAAGGTACGTAACCCCGATATTGACTTGATGTTAGATTAAAGGTAGTTTCACAGTCAGGGTACATGAAAGTGTCTCATTTTAGTAGAAATCTAAAATCCGTTGATTGCTTTCTTTTTCTATTTTTCAGACAGTATGTATATTCAGAGTTATGTATGTTAATTTTTAGGCCTACAACTATCATAGATTTTTTTCTATAGGCTTCGATTGATTCAATTGCGAAGAAATTTAAAGGTTATTTTTGGCTTCACTCAAAGCACATTTTATTGAACAAAAATTTTGTTTCACAAAAGATATTTATTTTATTTTGATCACAGTTGTCATATAAGTTATACTAAAGCACCTTTTTTTAAAAAACATATACATTTTTTTTAAATAATTTTTTTAGCATAAAAACAGTACAGTAAATTTAAATCCATGGTAGAGCACAATGTTTTATTTATCAATACACATCAATTATTTCAAATAATGCATTATTAAATTACCACTGAGCATATTTCACATGCTGTGTTGAAAACATTGTGCTTGTAAATATTGTAGTTAATAAAATATCACTTGTCAAAGAAGTGGTAAAATATTCTTTTATTTTATTCATAGAAGACATTTTTTGACATGGGGTATATGAAATGTATTTTGTGTGGTTCTACCTCGCTATTTGACTAGTTCAAGCAATCTTACATGGACTTCCGTCCATTAAAATAGTATAAAAAAGTATTTTTAAGTCTTTTTTTCAAATTTAACAAAGAAACAGAGCATTTCGAATAGTAAAATAATATTTTTTATGAATTGTTATAAAAGAAAACCTTGCCCTTTTTCAATGTTTTACATAACTTGATTTACTCCCAACAGTACATAAATTACTACTACAATTGAGATAATATTAAAATTCTGAACAAAATCTCCAAATCCAATCTTTCCTTCTTATTCGGAGAGGACATTTTTTTGACATGCCTAAAAAATGAGTAAATATATAGCCAAAGAAAAAATTATAGCTAATAATGTACTAATATCACAATGCTACTACTTCTGGCATAAATAAACCAAATCATGCTTTACTGAACAAAAATAATGTATAATTAGTTTATTCGGTGAGGACAATTTTGACAAAATTTCTCATGGACATAAAGCGATGAAGAATATTCACCTAACCATTGTTTAACAAACAAAGATGATAAACTCACTGATACTTGGATGTATAAGCACTTTAGAACCAATAACAGAGTTAAAGACCTGTTGAGCCTGTGTATTAGGCACCATTTGTACACAAGGACTAATTATCCGGAGAGGACATTTTTTTTGACATGGAAATTTGCAGGTAAATCAGACGAGAAAAACATAGAAAAGTATGTTAGTTTTGTGCACTGAGACACACCTTAGGCATATCAATACGATTTTTTTATGTATTGCTACTTGTAAATTATTGACATGTACTGAAAATTGTTTTATTCTGAGAGGACATTTTTTGACGGAAAGCTAACATGAGGATATGGAAGTGAAAATAACTTTTCAAGTTGATCATATTTTAATAAAATTTCCATGCATTCTTTTTAAACACATTTTCACAGTTAGATAAACATAGAATAATCAACTCTATCTTTTTTATTAAAAAAAATGGACATTGTTAAAGATGTGCTATTTGGAGAGGACATTTTTTGATGGAAAAAATCACAAAAATGGCAAAATGATATTTTTACAAAAAATTGTTTTCTTCTGCTGTATTTTTTTGGCAGCATTGCAGTAAACACATGAGTCATACATAATTCACAGATAAATTACATATCCAGTACACAGAATTTTTTTAAACACCATCGGAATATTGTTTTAATCTATGTGAGACGGCTATTTTTGTCCAAAAAAGGTATAAAAGCACATCAAACGAGTACAAATTATCCGATTTTGTTCATTTTTTTGCAGTGTAGGCTCATCGTTTGGGTCTGATTGATTTTTTGTGGTGAAATGCCACTTTAAATGATCATAGCAAAAGCAAATAAGCCATATTGGCTAATATATGAGTGTGTACCCTGACTGTGAAACTACCCTTAATACAGTTGGGCTAGCGTAGTTTATGCACATCTAACATTTATGCAATGACGTTGAGCCGAACTTGTATGAAATTATACAACTTATGTTTTGTGTTTGCTGGGAAACTGATTTTTCGGCTATATAGACAATCAACAAAAGAAAAAGCCAAAATCAAATATAATAACAATACATTTGTGACCCGCCGCGCAATAGATGGTACCTCCCCGCGGCTTTATTCAAATTATTTATGACGTCATTTAAAATTTACATTTTAATTAATACATAACTAAATTTAAAATATAAAAAAATCAAATGAAACAAAAACTAATAAAGATTTTTCAAAAATTCTTTCAATATTGAGACAGGAACCATACGGCTATCGAATCAATTGAAAAAAATAAATTTTGACAAAATTGAGCTTATGGCCCTTTTCGCGTGGCGGGCCTTCTGACAATCGCGCCTTCTGACTAATCATCCTTAATGGTTTTCTGACTAACGGGCCTTCTGACTAGCGGGCCTTCTGACTAATGGGCCTTGTGACTAACGGGCCTTCTGACTGAAAGGCGGACACCGGGTGGACGGATGGAAGGGTGAAACTTTTTCCACTATCTCGGTATGTGCCCTATAGGCCTAGTGGAAATACAACACATTGAAAACAATGTATTATATATATGTGAAACATTTAGTCAGAAATAAACACATATCATTCGGTTTTATCTCATTCCGAAACATAACATGGGTATCTTATAAGCTTAAATTAAAGTTCTTTGGATGTTATCTTGTGCCAAAGCATAAAGTATCCAATATGTCAGCTATAAATAATATTGATTTTAAGACAACCAATAAAGTTAAATCATATTTTGATGTTTTAAATTAGTCATATAATAAATTATCGTCACTTGAACTGTCTGTCTCGTCACTTGATGATATAATATTGTCATCCCCTAAAAACTAAAACATCTGTATTATATGCACGAATGACCACATCAATATATAGTCCTACATTGTCAATTGCTTCTGTGCTACATGTGAGTTTTAACGACACATATGAAAAAAAATTTATATATATATATATTTAAACCAATATAGTACGTACATCATCAATGTCATAAAAATCAATAATTGGAACCGTTTTGCTAATCAGCTTATAGATACCAGCAAGAATACATAGCACATCATCTTGATATCAGGTAATGTGTTTGTATATATGTCAGTGGCGGATACAGCATAGGGCGTACCCGGCGTACGCCCCCCCCCCCTTATTGGTGAAAATATTGCATTTTCATGCATTTTTTTGAATAAAGTGAAGCTAACAATCTTTTTTCAGCCAAAATGTGGCTTACGCCCCCTCCTCTTGCACATTCTTGATCCGCCATTGCATGTAGCAACAATAACAAAGGGCGGGGGCCTGGTGCCTGCTTGGAAAGTCAAAAGATCGCAGATTCGTCTTCTGCTTTGGTATTCCAAGTTTCAAAGAACAAAATGTTTCCTCCTTGCTCAATCGTAAAGATTGAATATTGTGGGCAGCCTACATGACCGAGAGATAACGTGCTTGGCCGCAGACCAACAGGGCTCAATTTCAAATCATGTGTCTGGAGGGCAGTGTCACCTCATTCATATCACCATCCCCAGAAGGTTCTTCAGGCCCAGTTTAGCCTATATGTGAACAAATGTGGCGTAAAACCCCATTCATTTTATTTCATTACATTTTATAAAGCCAACTAACACCTGACTCGACGTTTGCCTGATAACATTACAGTACCATTGCAGCAAAGATCGTGTGCGTTGACAAAGCCCTCATGGGTCTTTATCCTTGGGTCGATCTACTGTTAGTATTGTGATTTTCGTAAGTTGCATTACGTAAGAGGGTGTAGTAAAAGTGCATTGCGGTTACATGTGATAATGATGGATTAGGGCTGCTGTAGATTTCACAGCTGAGTAAGAAACATTAAAAAATGATATTTTACAACTCCGTGACGATTTTGTTAGGCCTATTTAAGGCAGAAAATTGAAATTAAAGAATAAAGACTTCGTGAAAATTCCTGGCTAACTGGGGCCTTTTAAAAGACCCAGAATAAATAATAATTGCACATCTACTCTTGTACATAATTTTTACATTGTAGTCCTGTAAAAATGATTTTTTGTCAAGCATTTTTCATTACGTGCAGTGGGCCTACTTCAGAATGTGTGTAAAATCAGCAAAATGTATGATGGGAATCGAACATATAATAAATTCCAATGATGGATGAGATATAAATTATATATGAGGTACTACCGGCCTATACATATTTTATTTTCATGATAATGCAATTTAGAGCATAGATATACATTCTCTGACACGTACACCTGTAGCTGATATTTTGCAATGCTGTTGACAAATTTCAATGCCCCTGGGCCTCTTGTTTATTAATAAAAGTAGATTTTTGGCCTTGGCAGTTAAAGGCATTGCAAGTTCATATAATTTATACATTTCTAGGGTGTAATACGACTGAATAACGGATTTTATTGCAATGCCTGTTCACACATCATAGCCAATACACTGCCGTGCAAAAGCAAATGTTTAGCAGTATCTGCGAACTACGAAAGTATGCTGTTACTGCTGTTTGCCGAAATGTAATGGCAGTTTGTACTCTGATCAAGACCATATATGTACTGCTTCTCCAGCGAAAAGAGTCGTTCAGCCGATGTTGGTTTAATGTTGGATCAGTATAATAGACGTCAGGACAATATTAAATAGATTGTGGAGTGCCTGGCGTTTTTGTGAGTGGTGTGTGACTGTCCAGGTGACGACGCACTCAGTCCTCTTGATGTCATCACCTGTTGTGTAATCCGGCTCTGTTCTGTTCTCATTGCTCTAATTAGGGTGTTTAACCCGACCCTCTTATTCCCACAGTCATCTCAATATCATCATAATAATTATTTCCATCCTTCATGTGACGCTGAAAATCATCTTTCCATCATGTAATTTCGATGATATTCAGTCGTACAATTTGAGATTGCAGTGGCTGTCTCAATGTCGGCGACATTCGCCCACCATTGACCAGTATTGGCTGGTAGGCCTATTTATTTTCATCACAGCACGGGTTATCACAACATTGCACATTGATATATAAATTTTAAACCCTTTCATAACTTCGGCCAACGCTGGGTAAAAAAGTACGTTCACTAACGCAGAATAAACAGTGTGTCGCGTCAGATCGCCTGCTGAAATAACCATATAATATACACAGTGCTCAACACAGAAAAGAAATAGGTGGGGACATTTGTCTCACTACCCTGAAAACAAAGGAGACATTTGTTCTCTAAGTGCGTAATTGACGCCTTAGTGTTCAGCACAGACAAAAAATAGGGGGGTAATTTGTCTCACTACCCTGGAAAAAAAGGAGACATTTGACCTCTAATTGCGTAATTGTCGCGATATCGCGGCCTGTGCTGAACACTGTATACATATATGATATATTTTTCTGTGGAATTAACTACGAAGTCATTACCAGTGAATCTCTTTAAATTTCAGTTCCCAATGTAAGACGCCTATCTTTCCAAGCAGGAAAGATTATTTATATGGCGGTGTTTAGCTAGGTCTACTGTTGGTGGTGCCGCCAATAAATGCCCATTACGTCCTGGGCACACTGTCAAATTGTGAGCTACATGTATCGCTGCATTAGTTTCAATATTAGTATTCAGCGTTATTACAACAAAGTCAAGGTTCGTCATCCCATGATCCAAAACATAATAATAGGCTAGGTATTGCTTACCAATACAATTTAAATGAAGTATGGCAGAAAACGAGCTACTGAAACCATATAGTTGAAATATTGCTGATTCCAACGAAATATTGGACTGTCACCTGATAAATCAGTGGAATGTCAGATTTAGTAAACCATTGCCAATATCTCGCAATATTGTAGGCCTATTCCTGCTATGGTAGCAGGTAGTCTTGCCACAGATTTGGTAACTTAGCCACAGAAGGCTGAGTAGCCTCGCCACAGCTTTTGTAACCTCTCCACAGGGGGCTAAGTAACCTCGCCACAACTTCGCCACACCTGTTATATTCCATTTATCAAAGTATTTTAAAAGGTTAACCTCTACCTTGAACCTGGTGTTGATGTCTATAGACTTAGGCTATGTGCCATTAAAATGAACTGCAAAAAATGTACAAATATATGACGAATATTAATAGGCCTACAAATTTATTTTGTACAGCAAATATTGTAGAAAATTTGTTCATGATGACTAATATACTTAACCCTTAAACCGCTGAATTAAATAATTTAAATTTTCACACACTTAGAGTTGTCTCACTACCTTGACCCACAACTTTAAGTGAGAGAAAACTACTCGTATTTGTTTAAAGGGACTGGCCCAGGCTAAAATCATCAAAAAATTGGTGATTTTATTTTGGCTTCTTAATATGACTATATGATGTAAACATGTCCATAGACTAGAACTACGAAAGTTTTTTTAATTTTTGTGTTGCGCACTTACCAGTTAGACTAGATATAGAGACGAAATTCCTTGATTTCTAATTATTGATAACCATGGCAAAAATTAAAAATACGGGAATTTCGTCTCGATATCTAGCCTATCTGGTGAATGCATGCGCAGCACAAAAATTTAAAAACTTTTGCAGTTCTAGTCTATGGACATGTTTACATCATATGGTCATATTAGGAAGCCAAAATAAAATAAAATCACCGATTTTTTTTATTTTATCCTGGCCCGGCCCTTTAATTTGTAATTGAGGACTAAGCAATTTAGAAATTTTGATGTTTAAACGGCTATTGAAACAGATTAAAGCGCCGACTATAGTTTCGCTTAGCGGTTTAAGGTGATTAGTAAATTAGGTGTAGGCCTAGCTGCAACAGCTCAGGAAGGTAATGACACTGCCCAAAGAAAAAATCCGACAGGACCCGAGGAAGACAATGAGTAGCACTCAAGCTATGTGATCGTCTCCTATAACACTCATAGAGGTTTTGACACAGCACGTGACATTAACTCACGTGCGTGAGTGATGACGCGAAGTCGATAGGGCCTACTTGCAAACGCTGAATGTTAAACCATTTCAGCGCTAAAATGTGTGTTTGAATAAAGTAAATAAAGTGTCAGTAATTATCCGTTATAGCACGAATGGTCACCGTTACTACACAAATTGGATGCAACCATAAATCCCCCAATTTTTTTTTGGCCATTTTTCCAGAAAAATTGTGTTATAAATATTTCAACATCTGATTGAGCATGACATTTTCAGCTAACTTCACACGTTAATCTATAACGCTGATCGGCCTCATAGTCCAGGAGCCCAGAAGGTTTTATTTAGCACTGCGAGTACAAAAGGTTTGAAGTAGTCCTATTTCATGTGTACAACAGACAGTCAGGATCCCAACAAGGCATACTCCCTCTAATCAGCTAATGTACATTGGTCAAGCTGTATGACAACATGCAACGCCAACGGTGCCTACGTGTTTTATTGGCTAGGCAAAAGTCGATTGATGAATACCCCCTCTAGTGAATTTTGCTAAAGACACACATGCTTTCTGGAATTTGTCAACAAAATCTCGATGTGGCAGCGATGGCTGCCGGGGCAGTGGGCCTTTCTACAGGCCCAATGATATAAAAAACGGAATGATGACAAGTCCCAGTATTTGTGTACTGTAAACTGATTAGCACCTGCTGCGATGCATAAGGCCATTTGGTTAGCAGTGGGCATTTCCTGCATCACATTTGCGATACTAGACATTTTGTGCCTTGTATAGACAAGCTGGAAATCTCACATTGGACAGTGAGCAGGGTTGGGGTCGATTAAAATTGATGATTACGATTACGATTATGATTACATGTCATTTTTATTTATCGATTACGATTATGATTATTCGTCATTATTATTATCAATTACGATTATGATTATGATTACATGTCATTAAAAATTATCGATTAAGATTATGATTACACTCTATTTTTAGCTCACGCCGTCACCGTAGGTGAGACGAAGGGAGCTATGGATTCTACCTCCGTTTTTTTTTGGCCTCTTCTTTTGCCTATAACTTTGTAAGAAAATAAGCTAGGATAACAATTTTTGGTATGTGGGTTACTTCCAGGTGGCTAATGGACAGGTTAAAATATTTTTAATCTGAATTTAATACGCAAGGTTGCAGAGGAGAAAATGATGATGTTACGGCGTTGGGCCGTGCCGTTGGGCCGTCCGTAAACAATTCGTTTCCGGAGCATATCTCTGAAAGTACTTGTCCGATTGTCTTCAAATTTTACACACAACACCCCTAGGGGGTCTAGTTGTGCCTTTTGGGGTATTTGAACTTTGACCTACTTCTGGTTCAGAACTATGACCTATTTAGACGTTTTGACGCGCACTTCGTTTCTGGAGCAGATCTCGAAAAGTACTGGGCCGATGACAGTCATATTGCACATACATGTTCTCTAAGGTCCCTAGTTAGTTGTGCCTTTTCAGGTTTTTGACCTTGAAGTTGACCCAGCACTTTGACCTAATTTATACATGTAACATCGGTAAATCCGACTGAAAGATTTTGTGGAATATCATGAAAACCGCTCAAGATAGCTACACCATTACTATAAAACAAATTGTGAGGTTTCAGGAGAGGATGCATCTTGAAAAATTTCAAGTCGATAAAAGTAAAAATGGCCGCCTATCGGCCATTATTCACCTCGACAGGCCTGATATTGCGGAATATCATGAAAACCGCTCAAGATAGCTACACCATTATTATTAAATAAATTGTAAGGTTTCAGGAGAGGATGCATCTTGAAAAATTTGAAGTTGATAAAATTCAAAATGGCCGCCTATCAGCCATTATTCACCTCGACAGGCCTGATATTGTGGAATATCATGAAAACCGTGCTAGATGGCTAGACCATTACTATAAAACAAAATGTGTGATTTCAGGAGAGGATGCATCTTGTAAAAATTTGACTCGATAAAATTCAAAATGGCCGCTTATCGGCCATTATTCACTTTCACATGGCCGTTATTTGGTCAACCGTGCTAGATGGCTAGACCATTACTGTAAAACAAAATGTGAGATTTCAGATGAGGATGCATCTTGAAAAAAATTGACTTGATCAAATTTAAAATGGCCGCCTTTTCGGCCATTATTCATTTTCACATGGCTGATATTTGGTAAACCGTGCTAGATGGCTAGACCATTACCTGATTACTATAAAACAAAGTGTGAGTTTTCGGCGGAGGATGCACCCTGAAATTTTTTAACTTACGAATTCAAAATGGCCGACAATCAGCATTATTTACCTCGATAGGCCTGATATCAGGTAAACCGTGCTAGATAGCTAGACCATTACTATAAAACAAATTGTGACGTTTCGAGAGAGGATGCCTTTTAAAAACTTTCGACTCAATCGAATTCAAAATGGCCGTCTATCGGCCACTATTTACTTTCACATTGCTGATATTTGGTAAACCGTGTTAGACCATTACTATAAAACAAAATGTGAGATTACAAGAGAGGATGCATCTTGAAAAAAATTGACTCGATCAAATTCAAAATGGCCGCCTACCGGCCATTATTCACTTTCACATAGCCGGTTTTTGGTAACCGTACTAGATGGCTAGACCATTACTATAAAACAAAATGTGAGATTTCAGGAGAGGATTCATCTTTAAAATTTTTGACTTGATCAAATTCAAAATGGCCTCCTATCATTACTGGGATACTGATTAGGATCATTAATTTCAATGGAGGTTTGCAATCTCTGACAGACTGTCTAGTTCTTATCTTACTCTTAGACTGGGCTTCTTAGACCTAGTTGTCTTGAGTCTTTATTTTTGACCTAGACTAGGACTACATTAATAACCCTATACAAAATTGCTTAAATCAAATTCTAATTCGGAGCGGGAGCTCCTGGACTTATGTAGTCTTGTTTTAATTAAGATTATGATTATGATTACAATAATCAAATCTCGTTATTACAGTCATGCTTACGGGTAAATGAAATTATCTTATTATAAAATTATTCTTATTAATAATAATGACATATTATAACAAACTATAAATAACAACAACTGCTATTAAAATATACTTTGATATTCGATTATTTTTTACAGTTGAACTAAAAAAATCAGAGATAAAATTGCGTTTTTTGACAACTTGGCATACAATATCAACCTTGTCGTTAAAAAATGTGTAGGGTGGATAACGCTAATAGCAGCTGTAATTAGCTATGCCAACAGTTGACCATGGCGAGGAGCGTCCCTCCTATTATATAATATCTATAGGTCTACCATATTGAAAACACAAAATGCTGATCTATTTTTGCTGATCCAATATTGGCACACTTTTGGGCCATCACCTGCGACGCTGGCCCAACGATATGCCAATATTGGATCGACAATTAGTGATTTTAATTCACTAATATGGTTGACGGGTCTCGCAGAGGTCGTATCGACCTGTTCTCGTCAACCAAAGTTAATATTATATATAATAACCTTGTAGGCCTACCATTTTTTTTGCATTTTATCCGGATGCTGGGATGCAATAGGTTTATATTCATGCACGATTAGTCATCAATTGTCTACGGTACCTTTAGTCAACTATAGGTGCGAAGGCTGGGGAGAAGGAGGGGGGGGGGGGGGGGGGTTCGTAGCATGTCTGGAGACCCCCCACTAAGGGCCACTAAGGGCCACCTACAAGTGCATATTATGTAGTGTTTATGTACAGGCAAAATTAACAACACCGGAAACGCATCAGACGTGAGATATCTATTCGGAGCTGGTCCAATGCCGGTCCAGCATCTATGGCGTTGTACCCACATCAAACCAACACAAGCTGTATGTCTATATACATGTATATCTATACATATATACATGTACACACATATACATAAGTACGGTGCATACATTGTCGAGAGATCAAAATAGAAGGGTGCAATCTAGGGGGAAAGTATAAGAGCTGCTTTCCAAGTGGACCATGCATTAAGGTCTATTCATGGTAAATTCTATTCATTGCCGTGCATATTCTGTCGTAAAATTATACACAGTGCAACAAAGGGCCGAATTAACAATATAGGGCCTATATCCATTATTTGAATTGTTTTTCTCTACGAATTTTTTTTTATTATAGGCCCTAAGCGAAAATTTATCAAACTGATCTAAATAGTTTTAAAAAATTAATTTAAAAAATCTCTTCAAGTGATATATTATTTATTGTGATATATACTTAAAAAATCGTGATTACGGTTTAATATAATCATGATTACAGTGCTTTTAGAATATCGATTACGATTATGGTTATGATTACAGGTCATAATTTTTTCTCGATTTCGATTATAATCATGATTACAGGATTTCAAAAAATAGGATTACAATTATGATTATGACTACAATGTAATCGATTAAAAATCGTAATCGCCGATTATGATTATAATCGACCCCAACCCTGACAGTGAGGTGTACCGAACTTCCTCATGGCGGCCAGTAATCATATAGTTCGGTACACAATGACAACAGCGTGAAATCCCGAGCTTTTCTATGTCTATCATACCAACAGAAACAAGCAAGCCATGCTCTCAGGAAGTTATCAAGTGACGTCTGATTGTCCGTCTTGAGACGTAGCACGCACAACATTTAAGCTACCGTAAACCGGGGCTATTTTGCCACCCCCACCGAAAATTGCTAAAATCCTCTGGTTTTCAATAAATACCATATGTTAATAAAAATAACTATTATATAGGTTAGACTATATTGTAGGGAACATTTTTATGTCCATTCACAAAATTTTTAAAATATTTTGACACAAGAAAAAAAATATTTTACCGAAGTGTTATTTTTCACGCGTTTTTTCTAAATTTGACAAATTTGAACTCTGGAATGGTATTTATCCATTTTATTAAAGTATATATTTTTATTTTATGATATTTGAAGGGTCCTTATCACATAAAAAAAATTAATTGATGAAATTTGAACATTAAGCCTGCTTGAGCACTTCAAAGTGACCAATTTTTTTTATTTTACCACACCATTCCGGGGCTATTTCGCCACCTCTTCAAAATGGCCGCCAGAGCCTTGTTTTCGGTCCGATATTAAAACGGACTTAGCCACTAGACTGACTGGCTAAATATTTACTCAATATTTACATACCATGTTTGAGGCACTCATTTTAAAATTAAAGGAAATTCATGAAAAGTATCTTTTTCACTTAATTTTTCATGTTTATGTCTGTATGATACATTCACCTTATTTATGTTATATAATAAATGGATTGATAAAAATGCTAACTGACTGTTCAGTTGATGTGATTTTGACTCGATTAGCTGCTCAATTATATTATTTGGAATTTAAAAATATTTATGGTAAAATATTTTTATATGGATTCTGACAAATGGTTTTAATTCTCAAAATATGATAAAAATTTGCTACAGTGGCAAAATAGCCTGGTTGCTGGGGCTATTTTGCCACCATACATTTTTAAAAAAAAGTCCTATTAATAAATCGTAAATACAAAAGTGCTAAGTATGCAAATACCTTACACAATCACCCTCATTTATGACACTTTATATTCCCACTTCAAAAAGCAGGTTCAATACAGCGATAAAAAAATTGTAAATAGGGTGGCAAAATAGCCCCGGTTTACGGTACCTAGCTATTTAAAATAGTTGAACGCTAGGCTCAACACAGCAAGTTATCGCCCTGCAGGCTCGTGGGTAAGATAACTTGTTAGGGAAGATGCATATTATATACATAGACTTAGATAGTGATCCATCAGCCTGTCATTTTAGAAGGTCAGTGTTAACTATTTCACTCTACTAATAAAATAACAGGCAGAAATTCTACCGTCTAGATTCTAGATCTAAACACCACCAAATGCCACCATTTGCAATATTTTTTTCAAGCCAAACCCCCCTTTCCATTTTTAAATAGAAAAGCTGTCATGGCTACAGGACCTGGGGCCTGTTTTACTATCATTCTTGCTCACAAATAGCTCATTTGCATTTGAGGATTGTTAAAATTGAACGAGTGGGTCAGAGGAGTACTTGCTAAACATGTTTCTTTGCCTGATGACAAAACACGCCCCAAACAAGCACAAACCACAGAAGGCCACACAGACTTGCCTCAAAATTGTACACTGCATTGGTGGATTATGTTTACTCTTCAGTCAGAGATGTGTAGTAGTAATGCACAGTGATGTAATGATCTATGGGTATTGTTACAGCAAGCAAGAGCAGAGCAGGAAGAAGAATTCATCAGCAATACATTGTTGAAAAAAATACAAGATTTGAAGAGGGAAAAAGAAACATTAGCAAAAAACTTTGAGCAGGAAGAAGAATATCTCACAAATGATTTATCTAGAAAATTAATACAGGTGAGCATTAATATTTTGTAGTCTCAAATATTTCTTATCTTTGATATTGATATTAATTGATTTGCAATATATTCATTGTATATTTGAGCTTTCAGTTTTTACATTATTGAAACTCATTCCAATAATGTTTTAATATGGTTCACAAAACAGATTCTGAGCACTGTTTTTTTTGTGTCCATATAACTTGTATAATGTGTGTCCCAAATGACTACCACTCACATCTTCTCCAATACGGCAAAACGCATAGGTTCAGTTTTCTGTCATTCCATAGCCCACATTATGCACACAAAATTTTGTTTCTGAATAAGCATAAATATCTGTATTTGCTGAGTTATTAGGATTTCCGTTGTCAATTTTACGACAGTTAGTGGTCGCCAATTTTTGAGCTGTGGTTTGAGCCATCAGTTTATACCCTGTAGATAGCCAATAGATTTTACTGAAAAACATTGCTTACTTCGGGATCATACTAGTCCAATATAATCTTAAGAAATTGCCACAATTGATGAGAGTCTGAAACTGGGTGAAGCTGGCAGATGTTCTACTTTCCAAAGCAAATATATTATGATATCGATGCAATATTTTGCAATGATATATCTTGCTGTTAAAAATCTAACCCTTGGTCTTAATAGCATCTAGCGCCACAGCCAATATTGTGGTAAAAAAATTCTTAGTGCTGTTGATCTACATCTCAGGCAAACCATTGGACGAGATGGCTTTCACTGACCAATGACACACACAACAACCAGGTCACCCACATCTCTGGATATTTCGACATGGACGACAGACACGTGACATTGATACAGTGCAATGTCAATGAGGCTGAACTAGATCTCATCATTGGTCGAGAAAGTCATCTCGACCAATCTCATGCACGATATCTGGGTCAGTCATGTACTGAAGGGCCATCACACTTTCCGTGAATGACCTGATACAGCTATAAACTTGAAAGGCAGTATCTGCTTACTTGTAATGTAAGCAGCTGCTGTGTTTGTTAATTGTGGCTGTGTATGTCAGCGTATCCACATGATACACACCCGGCTCCAGGCTAACTGTGATTATGTAATACGTGAGGACTCGCCACCCTCTCACTTCTGACTGTGAACAAAATCTATTTAAATTGTAAATATATCAGGATTCAAGATATATATTTGTTCGTTTCAGCTCAAACTATTCAAGATTGATATATTACAGACTTCCTTAGCGCCAATATTGATGAAATGATCAATTTTTTAGTCAGGATCGAACCAACTGTACAGAGACAGAAAGCCAGATGTGGTATGCCTTTGATGAGCTATCACCCGGCAAGCACAACTCATTGCCCCAATGCTGGGCTAGTGTTGGCCCAGTGGTTATTGTGAATCAATGCACGCGGTTATACAGGAACATAGCAATGGCCGTTATATATAAGTTAACTTTTTCATTGCGTCGATTTGACATGGAAAAAGGACAAAGTATGGTGAAATATTACCCTTACACTGCTGCATAAAAGTTGCAGCATGTGTGGTTTCCCACTAAGTAATATCTGGCACGTTTTTTCTTTAAAAATCATCTGATGAAAAACTGTTATTAAAAGCCATTATATAACAAAATCAGTCAGTTAGCTATATTTGAAGCGCAAATAGGAAGACACCATAGAACGAAAGTTTGCACAGTACAGTAGTCCCCTCTGATATGACTTTCATACTGCCAGGGAACCAAAGTCGCATCAAAGGGGTAGTCGTATCTGAGAAGGGTGAAAAAACTCCAGAAAAAATGTAAAATGGGCCGAATTTGATGTTTAAGACAGCACCCTTTAAACACCTCCATTTTCGTTGTGACACTCTGATGAGCGCAGTTGACAGCCTGTGTTAATTGCCGGTTCTAACGGTAACACACGTTATTTAGAAGTACTGGAAGTGGCTTGTGTTTTCATAAGAATCGTGGCAATGTTTTTTCCACATTTCAATATAGGCCTATGCTTTGCAGTACAAAACATATGACACTGACTGTGACAGCTACTTTCAATTGATGTCGACCCGTCAAAAGCTAAGACTAGGCTGAATACGGGTGTGAAGTTGTATAGATCACAATTAGTGTTTAGATCACAAGTGACAAGAATTCAGCTAGTTTGGTCTTCATGTATCATCTTTATTATACGTAGCGCCCAAATAGTTAACGCAACCCTCATATGGTAGACCAAATGAATGAAATGCGGTCAAGTTATGTAATTAAGCTGGTCAAGCAACAAACAATGGGCGTCGACACAATGTTCACGTGAAGTTGGTCCAGTAGTATAGCCGGTGGAACAACATTAAACCAACATGGGGGGAGTGGCCAGCTGTCCAAGTCAAGTCAAAAGTCAAGTTTGTGTTGTATCTCAAGATAAATATAATAATGAATAATGTTTTTTGTGTTTGTTGATACCTATGCGAAATCTGCTCGATTATGTTATTGTTGATCAATGCCTGTTGAAGGTTGAGCCACAGTGCGTGACTATGACCCAACAATAAAGCGTCTTGTGTTTTTCCGCTGAACCAACTACCACTGGGCCCTCGCGCAGCCTATTGCGTGACAATATTACTGTGCACCTGGATATAATTTGTTCCCTAAACTCTAATTCTGTCCGAAAATTAATCATTTTGATCTTCCCCCCATTTTCACAATAATTCCGCATCCATGTGCAGAGTTATATCAACAAATCATCTTTAAACCGGCACGATTTTCAGAATAATGCCGGCATATTAATGAAACCTGAAGCTGAGTTGTTTTTATTATTATTAGGCTATATTATTAGCTATAACATAGCGTCGTTCCCAGTGACAAATATCTCAATATGTTATAAAAATATGGTCTTGAAAATATACAGTAGAATATTATTCTACATAAAGAACATTTGTTTTCAAACTTCAAGTCAATGGATATACAAAAGTTTAAAAAACGACCTGATAATAATATCAATAATGTAAGTAATAAGGTAACCATTACGAAAAGCATGGTCTGGGCGTATCATTCTGCGCACAGTGAGGTATAATACTACTGCTTTTCTTGGCAAATATATACCATATTCACTGGCATTAACATGATTAACGTGCACGCACTTGTATTATTTTGAAGTTGCACTTAGTGTTCCAAAAAATCGCGTTTGCCTTCGCGTTGGTGTGTTTTGTAAGTGATAAAATAGTGTGCATGAAAGAATTTGCTTTCACCCTCTTGTGTTTTACGCTTATAAGCACATAAAGCTTATGACTAGTTGTAGTTTTGAGTAAAACGATAAATCTATAATAATAATAACGTGTGTTATGAAATCTATATTCTTTTTGGTAAATACAAAAGATTTTAATTTAATTAAATACATTTATTGTTGTCTTAACAAGATTACAAATTATAAATGCTCACACTCAGCGTAACTAACGATCTTACGTTAATGGACATCATATGCCGTATGGACATCATATGCTGTATCCTACCACGTTTTTGTCTAAGGATAAGTGGGGTTATATACTAAATTCAAATGACTAATTTATGATTGTGGGTGATATAATACTATTACATATGATTTATGTTGGTTAAAGGTTGCGTGCTGTAACAGGAGGAATCTTGACAGATAATGAAAAAGTCGGAAATAAAAATAAGCCACCACATGCTCTTTAATCAGGGTAGGAAGCATCCTCGAATAAAAGGCGGGTTTTCACACGGGGCCGGTCGTGTAAAAAGGGCCGGTGCCGTGTAATAATTCGTGGATGTCTTTATTTTATTGGACCTCAGCATGAGCTGATGTTCAATGAATAAATATTGTTATAGAAATTATTCTATCACAGTTACGGCTATAAAAACTGAATAATTAACTAGAAAAGCAGATCCCGAACTCCATGGCCCGGCTTTTAGACTGTTTGAGTGCTATATAACAAAAAATCAGTGTATTGGTCTTTGTGATGGGCCAGAATCCTAAATGTCTTCGACGTGTATTATTCCACCACCATCGTCGATGCTGGCCAACATTCATTCAATACTTGCCTACGATGTACCTGATACAGAGGATGTAGCCTACCCACCAAATGCCGGTTCAATGCAGGCTTGGGGCGAGTACTGGACAAAAGTACTCGAGTACAAGTACAAGTACTTGAAAAAATGACGAGTACAAGTACGAGTACAAGTACTGGATTTTCAAAACTACTTGAGTACAAGTTCAAGTACTTTTAAAAGTACTTGAGTACAAGTACCGAGTACTTTGATTGTAAACTCCGGGTGTTAACTGTAATTAATTACAATAAATTTATTCAATAAATAATTGATTATAATATATTTTACTTCATGTTGATATATGTGACCCGATCTGGCGAAATGAGTCTTAAGTCACACTTTGGCAAACGATTATTGAGAAAATGGAGTGGAAATGAAAAATTTTCTATTCAGTTTATTTTAATACAATTGTGTGGTATTTTCCAAAAGTGCACAAATTGCTTTTTTGAACTTCAAATGCTATTTTCACAAAATAGTTACACACGCTACAGAGTTGTGTGATATATACCATTTTAAAGGTAATTTTGTGTAGGTGCGGTATATCTTAATAACCCCAATATTTAAATATGCGACTTAGACTCCTTTTACCAGATCGGGTCACATATATATATATAATATTAGTGATGAAAATAATATTTTATGGGACAGGCCTATTATTGATATTGCATATCTGATGCCATGTCCCAGCCGATAGTATAATAATGCATTTTCCTAAAGCAATAATGCATTTACGTGTACAAAGTATTGTATTGTATGCTACATGTAGGCCTACTATGTGACGGCCTACTATCATAATAAATAAATAAGTACATACTAGCCGATGTATTTCTGATACTAGTATATAAATTGTCTGTGTCTAAAGCTTTACGTTGCAAAACACGCTAGCTTGAAAACTTGCCGTAGTCCTAATGATTGTAAAATTTTAGGCCAGTGCCGCCAACATTTGGCCGCCACTGTAATAAACTCTTCGATGAGCCTGAACACACATTGTGTCATGGAAAAGATCAAGGCTATTAAGGGTACACAATCACAATTCTGCCCTGAAAAACCAAAAGACAGTATCTGCTTACTTGTAAAGTAAACAGAATTGTCTTTTGGCTGTGAAAGGCAGAATTGTTTTACGATAACAGGCACACTTCAGCTGCTGGAGACCCTGATATCAAATCAAATGTATTACCATAATACATGTATATCCGTACAAGATTCAGCCCGGGCATCCGCTGAGAAATTAGCCTATCATTAGTTAAAAAAATTATTTTTTTAAGGAGCACCTCACTGTTGTATTTATTTTTATACTCGGTCCGTCATCACATTTCGGGGACGGAAAGGGTTATAGAAAGCCGTCGTAGGCAGATAATTGACTCATTATGTAACCTCACACCTTTAACCCTTACGCGACACTTACGTGTTCAATTATATTTTTCACTAATTTGTAGCTATTATTGCTGCCTCAATTTGTATCTTAAAATGACAAACTACATAATCACGATATAAAAAAATAGACAAATAAAAAAATGACTTACTTGCTGCTTACTGGTGACCTGACACAATGTATATTGTACGTTTTAGGGTTGTTTAGTTCGCTAACGTCTTGAAACAATTGTGCATAATTTTGTTTACTTTTATTTTTTTCTTGTTTTTAGTATATACAGGGATCCAATTTTTTTTGGATGAGCCGCATTATAAGTGACTTGTAATAGGGGCCTAATGATATATAAATAATTGTGGTGTCCCGCAGTTAAAGGGTGATGTTTGCCGTCTAATTACCTTGGTCATTTTTGTTTGAACAGTACTGTTATATCATGTGTTAATCCTATGTACTTCCCGGTACAATGCTGTTTAATTCTTGGCCAATTGTCTTTGACATTGGCCCGGCATTGTAAGGTCACTGTAGATAAGACGTCGCGTTGTTGCGGTCGTGTTTTTCGGTACTCACACAACATTGGTTCAGAGTTGTATGAGCTATGGCAGTTTTAAGATATCTTAGTCCACACAGAGTCTCAACTGCTTTATAAGATAACAGTTATAAACTACATGTTCATTCAAGTGACATTATTTGTCCGGTGCTGGGGAAATGTCGGCTAAGTGTCTACGCATTGGGCCAATATTGTGCAAATATTATGCAAATACCGATTGATCGTCCCAACAAACACGAGAAATGAAACCTATAGTAATCTTGGTACACCGTTTTCAACGTTGGCCCAACATTATACCACCATTGGTTCAATGTCCCGTGTTTGCTGGGGTTTAGCTGCGAAGAACGAGGAGTTGTAAGTGTGATTTTAAAATGGCGCAACATCATTGTTGAAATCACCCCCCCCCCCCTTCAATGATTATTAGTCCTACTGTATAGTATAGTCACTTGTAAATATTATACCAACATGTATTCCTGTTTCCAAAGACACGTCTCTTGTCTTTTATTCAAGAATAACTATTTAATTATCTTGAAAACTACACGAGGATGCTAGTATATACAAGGCAGAACAATAAATTAGCATCATGATATTGTAAAAAGGTGCACTTCTGTTATAAGTTGGTGTAAGTAATTAGACTAGTTTTGAAATAATTTCAAAGTATTAATAGATCATTTTTCAATATAATAGCTAAATGGATGGTAAACGAATCTTTAACTGAATGTTCCATATCCCGCTAAACTGATTTGTGAGCTATTTTGAATCAATTTAAGATGACTAGTACTCGTAAAGTACTCGTAAGTACTCGTTAAAAGTACTTTCATTTTTAAAAGTACTCGAGTACAAGTACGAGTACAAGTACTTTTTAAAAGTATGAGTACCGAGTACCGACGAGTACTGCAAAATCGGTACTCGAGTACCAAAGTACCGAAGTACCGAGTACATTGACCCCAAGCCTGGTTCAATGTTGAGCCAGCATTGCAGCCCATTGCTGGTTCAATGCCGGTCAATCGTCTGCTATGCCGACTCAGCACTAATCTATCACCGGGTCTGTTGTATACTTTGCGCAAACATGCGTCATTCACCCGATGCTGTTTCAATGTTGACCCACAGTCTTCGACGCTGGCCCGTCATTGAAACAGCATTGGGTGATTGTACCATCTTTTCTGACTGCTGCATAATGCTGGTGACCTTTCAAATCCCGGCGTCAGAAACACCAGATAACACGATACATTGGCCCAATGCTGATGTAATGCTGGGCCACCGTCTGCAACGCTGGGCCAACATTATTCCAAACAAAACCCTTTAAGCTCTTAACCACAAACATAATCGTGAATATTATTATTTCTGAACACTTGTTAAAGACAAAAGTACTTACCCGTAACCTAAGGACCTGAAACGTTATATTCGACATGTTCATAAGGACTGGTGTACAGAAATGTCAACTGTTTCCCACACACAGCACCCCTCTTTCCCCTGAATAGGACACAAACTCAGGCAAAATGAACTTATTAGTACCTATTTACTGAGAGTGAATCACAATATATATATTTTACGTTTTAGTGATCGTATTTATTTCCACTTCATAAAAATGTGATGTAATGATATATTGTACCTATGACCCCCACCTTAACATGCTCATGTGGATAAAATGACAAGGCAAAAAATATGTATATATCATGTATATGGTCAATGGAGCTCGACAAATATATATTTATAACTTGGCCGCATCATTAAGACATCGGTCGTAGCAATCATATCTAAAATGACAAAAATATGAACAAATATTGTTGTTTTTTGTGTAAATATATCCTTTTTGACCCTCGTAATTAGGTTGGTTAAATGAAAAATTAAATACGCTATAGTTGAATATCTTATTATTGAATTAAATCACTTTAAAAAAAATTTTGTTATAAAAATTATGTTTTTCTGAGCACAATGACGATGGTGCGCAAATCAATTTTGCTACACACATGGCTGAAAGTATTTAACCATTGCATTTGTCAATGTCTGTATTCTTTTGTGATCAAAACAATACAATTTCATTTTAGTTACTATAGGGTAATAATTATATATACATGTATAATGAATCATATATAAACAATATAAATTCAGAACAAAATTTATTTGTGATTTTAAAGTAGAATGTGTTTCTGTATGGTTATTGCTAAAACAGGTCAATGTTATCGGGTTGCATAATTTTAACAAACGCTTTTTCAGACTTTCACGACAGCTGTGATTTTTCTGTCTAGTATATCTAATTCATCAATTATATCCTCACCCGTGGTATGTATTTTTGCTTAATTGTACGTTTATATTACCAACGATGATTATTCAAACCCAAGCGTGACTTTATAAAATTGTATTTAAATAAAACAGACACATCTCTGTTAAAATTACTCATGCATGACGTGAATCAGACAGGTGTTTTTAAAAGGACGTAAGCTAATAACATGAATAAGCTCACGGCCACATCGATTCTTTTAAAGCGGCCGGAGCCGTATAAAAACCCTTATAATTGGCTATAATGGTCTACATGTAATATGGTGTACTATGACGCATATGCTTGCTTGACCAGAGCAAACTGGAATTGGATTCTACAACTGTAACATTTGTATTTACCATTTGATGTAGCTTCCAATGGCAGCTGGTTAAACAATTGAAAATCAAAAGTCATTGGAGTAGAGTAACATTTGATGATTGTATTCATTGACTCTTTGATACGTCACATTAGAGACTGCAATTTGATGTGGTACACTGTGGCATATGCACATAAACTTACCTGTTTAATTTATTTTTTATTATCATTGCTTTTGGAAATGGGGTTAACACTGAACACACCTTCCCTGCTGACGTCTAGGTTCGCGGCCATAAATGTGTGTGCATTGATGTGACTGACAGTAGTTCTGTGTGAATTCATTCAGTTTCACCGAAGGAAACACGATACTGGGCCAACATTACCCCAGCGTTAGTTTGGATTGTCTTGTTTGCTAGTGTTTGTTATTATATACGCCTATAATATATATGAACAATGCCTGGAATGGCCACCCTAACTTAAGCACACATAAAAACGATATATTGTAGTGTATACCATTAACACCATCTTATTACTTCTTCATTGGCCCACTCACATAACAAATCTTTGGATAGTATAAACAATATTCACCATTACACTGTACTGGGATAATTAAATGGGTGCAACACAACTAGTAGCTATTGATCTATATACCAACACAACTATCACAGCGGTGGTCCTACCATCTAAATATTGTACATTTACTTTACAACTTCTTACACATGTGCAGGGAACTTTGTATGCAGTGTTAAATCGTGATATATTACATTATAATATTTCAATAAGTATATGTTTTATTGTTCTGTTTAACTATAATCGTATTCTCAAGGCTCATTTCACTGACCCAGTAGTGCGTTTTATGATGACCACCAAAACGGGGCGCGAGTGTTTGAAGATCTCGGCCACAGTTACGTAACCTAAGTTTGCATGAGGGTAGCTAAGATGTGTGGCCATTTGATGCACCAATTTATTTGGAGAGGCTGATTTGGTTTGAACGAGATTATATATGTACTGAGATCATTGACGATACCACGCTACTTTTTTAAATCTTAGAGCGCGTGGGTGATATTTAACAGCGGCGCGATATTTATGGCTGAAATGCTGATCAATCTGTCTGACTCAATGATTACTGAGTGCAATGACAATGCAGTCATCACTTATGCTGTAAGCAATGCTGACGAGCTGCCGTCATTTTGACACAACTCAACGTACAGCCTAGTAGAGCCTACTTAATCCGACATCAGGTGTTTAAAATATTTGTGAGAGATCAAGGCTGACACTAAGCACGCTATGGTTCTGTTAATATGTCACACACATTACACCCTAACTCAACCCGAAACTCTAGGATTGATCGATAATACGAGGCTAAATAAAAATTTAAAAACAAATGTTATGGATGTACACTGTATTCTCCAGGGTTTCCATCAAAGCATCATGGTACCATGATGCTTTAAACTTTTACCCTGATGCTTTTCCAAATGCCATGATGCTTCAGTAAAATCATCAAATGCTCTCCCCAAACTGCCATATTATCCAATGCTTAGTTTTTATTTTTCAAACCTACAAATTAGCTTTATAAGTTACTAGAAGGTATATATAAAGAAGTCTTTGCCTCCGGACCCCAGACTACGCGCGCCGCGCTGAACCCGAACCGCCAGTTACCATGATGCTTTCTCATTTTTCTGGGGGAAAACAGACGAGGCGGGCGTCTTCTATGTTGACCAAGATTGGAGTTAAACAGACAATAGGACAACGCACGCACTAGCACATATATTATCTTCACGTGTATTACACTCTTAGGCACTGTAATGCACGTGGCTGTGAATATGGTCGGCGCGCGACGTTGGTGCGGTGTTGTTCTAATTATGGGCCATCGTCATCAATGGCGGCATCGGCTTGGCGTCTCGTGGCGGCGTACCCCGTTTACGTTTATTCTCCATGATAATAGACTGCTATACCCTGCCTTATTTTTCAAATCAATAACTTTGCGAGTTTAGGCGCTATCATTATCTAATTTAAATAATTGTTTTCAGCATTGAAAAGGCTTTCTGGTGATATTTATTACATGTTCGTACGACCATAATTTATACCATGAAAAAGTTAGGTATTTGAAGTGGGATGTTTATCACAACTAGCAGACACACAGACACCGCTGACGTCCCCTGCTAATTAGTGGTGTAATGCACCTTCTAACGCCAAGGGTGCTTCGGATGTTAACTGCAGCGCATGTAAATAAATAAATAAATAAGACATCTGCAGACGTGACACAGTCTGTGAACAGCTAATTTCAAAATGTTGTATCTTTAGAAGGATATTGCTATCTGGTACGGTGATTTGAAGCTACCAGTACACATCTGCATAGAGTGTCAAGATTGTGTCAATGCTGGCGCCAATGCTGGCGCACTTCATACGACGCTGTAGCAGCCTCAAGCCAACATCAGCTTAACATAGTATATGCTGGGCTGTATTGGCGGAAAATATATTTGTTTTAATTACAATTTTACATGGCCCATTGCCTAATATCAATAACAACTTCAGTCTAATGCAAATAAATTACTCTCAATAATGTTCAGAACCGCAGGGTTCTTGTTAAGTTAGTGCTAATAATTAATGTGTTTTCAGCCTCATGAATATTTGCATTGCCTACGCGCAATTGAAACATCTTGTCAAAAACCAGAGAACTCCTATATTACACCTTTTCACATCTTAGGCCAGATTTTTTTTTATCAAATATGGTATACAGGCCGCCGACATTGATTTAACCGATTTTCAATACCCCAACATGTTATTCCACAAAATAGATTTTTCTTGTTGCCATCCTGAGAACCGACACGCACAACTATCCGTTGCCTATAACCCTGTCCAGCATGCCTACCATATGCTGAAGTCATTCTCAAAAACCGCTTTCAGTCTCGCATTTGTCTGATTCACCCACTACTACATGTAAGAGTTGCCTTTCAACACAGTCCTAATTTTAGGATAGAGTCTATAGATATCTTAGTTGTTGTTTTTTTCAGATTCCCGACATTGCATCCTGTGCCCGTAAAACATATAATTATAAAAAGTCTGGCCTTATCTGGAAATTTACACTGATTCTAGAATCTGTTGTTCCTGTACTAATTTACATTAAACTTTATTTGAAAAAAATGTTCATTTAATAGGCTAAAATATACTGTTTTACATTTTCCCCTTTTGAAAGCTTCGACAAGAGAAAGTAGAGCTTGAACAGACACTTGAGAAAGAACAAGAATACCAGGTGAACAAACTCATGCAGAAGATAGAAAGACTCGAAGCAGAAACTCTTGCCAAACAATCCACGCTGGAACAAGTAAGTTGTAGAATTTTCTACATGTACAACGGTCTACATATCCAACGCATGATCACACGGAACTATTGATCAAATGTTGCTCACAATAGCAAACATAATAAAAACAGTCCCCCGCGAGTGGTCAAGTGCACAGCTGCTGTTGACACAGATAGTGTACGGTCATATGTCAGTAAATGTGGCTCTGTGAGAATTGCATGTTAATTCTTGACACCTATGTTCAATTTGAATAAAAATTAATACTGAACAAAATAAAAAAGGGTGTTATTTTTTTATGAAGTTCTAAAAGTTATTTCCGTGGTCTTAAAGGTCATGACCTTAAAAACACACAGGGATTTTTGAAAACTTCTGTATTTCAAGGTAATATAGTCAGTAATATAGAAAATTAAAGGAAATTGGCACAAAATAGTCAAAATTCATAATTAACAAATATTCTGAAGCTTTAAAGGTCATTTTCGGTCTCTTGAATTCATAACCCTAAAGACACATATAGTACATAGGCCAGAATTGGTCACCGTGCACCCCCCTCTCCCCCTCCCCTCCACTACTCACCCACACCAACTTAGTTTTAAGCTTTGATATGTCCAAAAAACGAAATGAGATGTTACCAGTAAATCTACCAGTAGAAATATATATTTTGACCGCTTATGCGAGGGTACCCCCAAACCAAAAATTAGGGGTTAAAGTTACACTTGTAAACTTTTGTCGTTTCAGTTCTAGCTTACCAATCTACACATGCAATATACCATGTAAAAGATACCGGTAACTAAATTTCTGTTCTACTGATTTATTGCATGATGCACTGGATTAAACAGTTGTCTCTACACATACGTTTAAACATTTTTTTTATTACCACCAACACACAAATAAAAGCATTTTTTTATGCACATGAACTATAATATCATAAGCAACATTTGTTTAATGGAAATCTAAAAATAGACTACGTAATACAGTAGATTAGGTTGCAAGGTATTCAAAACTGTGTTTAAGTACAGTATATTCTAACATGCTTTGATGTGCTTAGTGTTTAGAATGACATCATTATTTTAATAGTAAATATGCAAAATGACGTTCATCTTGGATTTTACGACAAACTATAAGTCAGACGATGAACAATACACAATGCTTGTTTCGGCCCCCAAGTCACACAAAATCAATAAATTGAGCAATTCTGAGCCACAAATAAAAAAAGGTTAAATTTACATTTTGATAGCCATTTTGTTTCTTGTTCATATGAAAGTAAATTTTGCGGCCATTTTGGATTTTTTTTACAAATTTACTCGTCAGTAACGTTTAGTCCTAATCCACTATATTACCACAAAAACGTCATATTATCGTCAACATGTTTAGCAGTATACTCATAATAACAGTAAATACATAAATAAACGGCGGATGTCTCAGATCTAAAGGTCGAATAAAGGTCATTTCTTTCCAAAGACACAAGAAAAAATGATCGATTAAAAATCTTGCAGAAACCACGAATTGTGCGTTTATGTGCGACAAACTTTTTTGTGTTTTGCTAATTTAATGGTTAATGTCTCCGAATATAGAACATTATCCGACAGATTCGCATTCAGCACACGCAAATTATATAGAAACAAGTGAATACAAAAGTAGACACTAAAATCCCTAGCAAAGTTTCATGTTTCAGATTTCAAGCCAGACTTATTTTCATAAAAGGCTGCAATATTCTTTCTTTAAAAAATATGTATGACTTTTATAAATATAAATAAAACATATTTTTAAGCATACACATATCTGGGCGCAGAAAACATAGGCCAGATATGGATATGTCCAATAATTATCATTTATTCTGTTGTTTTTAATGACAAGGTTGATTAGTTGGTTTTGCTGTTCATTATTGCTTATTTTATAATAAAAAGAAATGTTTGAGAGAATGTGAAGAGTTGACTGTTTGCTCTACTCCAATGGGTGATGTATTATTAGAACGGGAATTTAATTATCTGTGTTGTGGTATATTGCATGTGCAGATTGGTTAATCAGAACATCAACGACCGACGCTTACGTAATCCTACCCCCTAATTCCAGACAGGTTTGTTGGTACCCCCATAAAAGAGGTCAAAATATAGAGTTTGTCCCTATTCTTTTACTGGTAACATCTGATTTCCTGTTTTGGACATATCAAAGCTTGAAAAAAGTTGGTGTGGGTGAGCAGTTGGGGGGGGTGGTGCATGGTGACCGATTCTGGCCCGTGGACTAGTCTATAGGTATATTTGAAAACTTTGCAATAGTTGTCCTTAAAATGACCTCTAGTGGGCAGAAAACGGCTTTCGAGGTCAAAAAAATTAGTTCGGTCAATTTTTTTTTAAATTTTAACATCATATTCCTAGCAATTATTCAAATTTTGCTATAACATTCCCCACCATATAGAGCTGTACAGGTGACTTTTTCAAGGTTTTACTGAAATTCAAAATAGCCGCCACGGATCAACTTCAATTTTTTGGTGGGTGCTGAAACTCAAAAAATTATTTTGGTCATTTTTTTTTAAATTTTAACATTACATTCCCAGCAAACTGTGGATGTGCAAGTGTTTTTTGAAAGATGCTATACATTTTTTTGTGGGCACAAAAACTCTAAACCTTAATGTCTGAAATTATTCGAATTTTACAATCACATTCCCCACAATGTGGAGATGTGCAGGTGATTTTTTTAAGGTTTTTGTTGAAATTCAAAATGTCCGCCATGAATCAATTTCAATTTTTTTTAGGTCGCAAAAACTCAAAAACTAAGTCATAAATTATTTAAATTTACAATCACATTCCCCATGATATGGAGATGTGCATTGGATTTTTTCAAGGTTTTATCAAAATTCAAAATGGCTGCCATGCATGAATTTCATAATTTTTTGTGGGCGCAAAAACTCAAAAATTAAAGTCACAAATAATGAAATAATGTGTAGACCTGTGATTTTACTGAAATTTAAAATGGCCACCCAGGGCTTGCCAAATCCCATGCCCAAATGCCCGGGGCTACCATCTTTTCACTTCGGGCTACCATTAGTTGGCTATTTTTGTCTCTATACTAAGTAGTCCAGTAGCCTGGAAAGTCATACGGGCTACCAAACACAATGAGGCTTTGTCAACCCCTGCCACCACAAGTCGACTTTTTAAATATTTGTGATCACAAAAAATTCGAACCTTATTTATGGCGGGGGATGATATAGGACTTCAGTCCTCTTCTTTTTAAATTTGATGATATTTCCTAAACAATTTCGATCATTTTGATGTGTTACACGACTAGTAAGACAATGTCTTCAAATAAATAAATATATAAATAAAATTCCGAACAAAAAAACGTAGGGACAAGAATTAACATGAGATTCCCACGGAATTACATATGACCCTACACTAAGACTGGGTGTCAAACTAACCTTGATTGTCGCACAATATATCGCATTGGTATAACGCACATTGGGCCAAAAAAAACCTTTGTTTATATTCAATATCGTGGATGACCGGCACCGCTGAAGTTGTATGTCCCAAATTTAGATTAATTCAGAAGAAGTGCAACCTTATACTTCATGAGTTTTATTCACCATGGTTGAATATGGATAATGATTTGTATCTATATTTTTTTTATTTTGCAGTTTTCAAGGTCATCACTTACTGAAGTTTTTAATGAAGTTTCTGCTTAGGTCTAATATAAAATCTAAGAAGTTGTTGGTACCACTGTGTTAGCTAGAGAAGCGTGTGGGCGTGTTTTGCACGCCCAAAACCGTCGCAACACGCCCTAGAATTTACTACCACGCCCTGTCAAAACTCTCCTTATAGTAAAGGGGTTGTTACACACCCTGAATTATTTTTACACACCCTGTCAGCCCGATCCTAGCTAACACTGTGGGTGGTACACATGACCGACTTTTCTTTTTGTTACAGGAATAATAGTAGTATAGGGGAAGGCGGGCACAATGGAATACCAGGGCACAATGGAATATTGTTGTATCTGATCAGCAGGTACACCGAATGAGTAAATTTTATTTTCAGATTGTGCCTTCTATATGCTTCACTCTCCTCATTTCAAATTTTCAACTGAAAAGAAAAAATAGACTGAGTGGCGAGTAAATGTTAATTTGTGGCTTTTTTATATAAAATTATGTACTTGTACTGTGGGCTACAGCTGGATGAATGTAGATAGGTTTTTTTTAAACTATGAGATTCCAAATCCAAAAGTGATCAATTAATCAGATGAATATATTGAATTTAACACATTTAACAATGTGGGTGGTAATAGAGGATTTTAAGCTTAAAATCTATATGGGGCACAATGGAATACTCACTATTCCATTGTGCCCCACCGTTCCATTGTGCCTCGGTTGCACAGTAGCATAATTTAAATGTTAGCATTCTCGGTTTAATAGATCTTTTAATCGAAATGTCAAGGTGTCCTATAATTTACCGCTGACTGGGGTAAATTTGGACACTCACTAATTCCGAACGCTATGAAAATTTGCACAATATTTTGCTAGCAAGTATTTTCAACTTCATACCTATCAAAAAGAAATACAATTCCCCATATCTCGAAAAAGAAAGGATGGTGACACCCATCCTACTGGTATCACACACACACACACACACCCATTCTACTGGTCACATATACATCCTACTGGTCAATTACCCATCCTACTGGTCACACACCCATCATAGTGGTCACACATCCATCCCACTGGTAAGACACCCATCCCACTGGTCACACACCCATCCTACTTGTCACACACACCCTTACTACAGGTCACACACACCCATTCTACTTGTCACAGTGACACACTCATCCTACTGGCAAAACACCCATCCTACAAGTCTCTTACCCATTCTACTGGTCACACACCCATCTTATCGTTCACACACCAATCTTACTGGTCACACATCAATCCTACTGGTTACAATCCTACTAGTCACATGCTTATCCTATTAGTCACAAACCCATCCCACTGATCACACACCCATCATACTGGTCACACATCTGTCCTACTGGTCATACACCCATCCAATGGTCACACACATATCCTACTTGTGACACAAACTCATCCTACTGGTCACAGACCCATTCCACTGGTCACATACCCATCCTCTTTGTCACACACCCATCCTGCTGGTCACACACCCATCTTACTGGTCACCCACCAAGCATACTAGTCACCAACACATCCTACTGGTCACATACTCATCTTACTGGTGACAAACCTATTGGATACTTCTTGTCGCATACCCATCCTACTAATCAAACACCCATTATACTAGTCACACCCATCCTACTAATCACACACCCATCCTACTAGTCACACCCATCGTACTGGTCAAACACACTCATATTAATAGTCACACACCCATTCTAATGGTCACACACACACTTATCTTACTTGTCGCAAATCCATCCAACTGGTCACATGCCCATCCTACTGGTCACGCACCCATCCATTCCTAATTACCACACACCCATCCTCCTGGTCACAGACACGTTCTCCTGGTCACACACCCATCATACTGGGCGCAAACCCATCCTATTGTCACATACAAACATTCATACTACTGGTCACGCACTCATCCTAATGGTCACTTACCAATTCTACTGGTCACACACCCATCGTACTGGTCCCACACCAATCCTGCTGGTCACATACCATTCCTACTAGTCACAGACCTATCCTACTTGTCACACATCCAGCCTAGTACTGGTCACACCTACACCCTGGATCCTACTGGTCACACACCCATCTTACTGGTCACACATCAATCCTACTGGTTACACACTAAACCAACACATGACCGACCTTTCTTTTGGTTACAGGAATAATAGTAGTAAAGGCCTATTAATTTTCAATGGTGTTAATAACCTACATTTAGGATACATGGTTACTTTTGTGACTAAAATAGCTTCTGGCCACAAAAGTAATCATGTATCCCAAATGTAGGTTATTGATACCATTTAGGATTACCTACATAGTTAATATTTAAGCATCCCAGATTACTATCAGGCTCTTAGCATTTCCCTGTCTCTGCCGCTATGTATCCGCTATTTAGCTCTCGCTAAAAAGTTAACTGATGTTTTGTTTATTTTTCACAGACCTACCCTATACATGAGCCTGGGAAGTTCTTCCCATATATTAGCTCCCGCCGTCACCGTAGGTGAGACGGAGGGAGCTATGGATTCTACCTCCGTTTTTTTTTGCCTCTTCTTTTGCCTATAACTTTGTAAGAAAATAAGCTAGGATAACAATTTTTGGTATGTGGGTTACTTCCAAGTAGATAATGGACAGGTTAAAATATTTTTAACCCGTTGAACACGAGATTATTATGCTACTGCCCTGTTTCTGAAACAAGATTATTTTATGACGTCATAGTTATCTCATGCAATCAAACCCGGAGATCTCCGGGCCTCGTATCTGAATAGGCTCCCTAAATCACGGAGATCTCCGGGGCTCGTCACAAACGGGTTAATCTGAATTCAATACGCAAGGTCGCAGAAGAGAAAATGATGATGTTACGGCGTTGGGCCGTTGGGCCGTCCGTAAACAATTCGTTTCCGGAGCATATCTCTGAAAGTACTTGTCCGATTGTCTTCAAATTTTACACACAACACCCCTAGGGGGTCTAGTTGTGCCTTTTGGGGTATTTGAACTTTGACCTACTTCTGGTTTAGAACTATGACCTATTTAGACGTTTTGACGCGCACTTCGTTTCCGGAGCAGATCTCGAAAAGTACTTGGCCGATGACAGTCATATTGCACATACATGTTCTCTAAGGTCCCTAGTTGTGCCTTTTCAGGTTTTTGGACCTTGACCTTGAAGTTGACCCAGCACTTTGACCTAATTTATAACATCGGTAAATCCGACTGAAAGATTTTGCGGAATATCATGAAAACCGCTCAAGATAGCTACACCATTACTATAAAACAAATTGTGAGGTTTCAGGAGAGGATGCACCTTGAAAAATTTCAACTGGTCCAAGTTCAAAATGGCCGCCAATCGGCCATTATTCACTTTCACATGACCGTTATTTGGTAAACCGTGCTAGATGGCTAGACCATTACTATACAACAAAATGTGTGATTTCAGGAGAGGATGCATCTTGAAAAAAATTGACTCGATAAAATTCAAAATGGCCGCTTATCGGCCCTTCTTCACTTTCACATGGCCGATATTTGGTCAACCGTGCTAGATGGCTAGACCATTACTATAAAACGAAATGTGAGATTTCAGATGAGGATGCATCTTGAAAAAAATTGTGACTTGATCAAATTTAAAATGGCCGCCTTTTCGCCCATTATTCATTTTCCCATGGCTGATATTTGGTAAACCGTGCTAGATGGCTAGACCATTACCTGATTACTATAAAACAAAGTGTGAGTTTTCGGGGGAGGATGCACCCTGAAAATTTTTAACTTACGAATTCAAAATGGCCGACAATCGTCATTATTTACCTCGATAGGCCTGATATCAGGTAAACCGTGCTAGATAGCTAGACCAATAAGTATAAAACAAAATGTGACGTTTCGAGAGAGGATGCCTTTTAAAAACTTTCAACTCAATCGAATTCAAAATGGCCGCCTATCGGCCACTATTTACTTTCACATTGCTGATATTTGTTAAACCGTGTTAGATGGCTGGACCATTACTATAAAACAAAATGTGAGATTACAAGAGAGGATGAATCTTGAAAAAAATTGACTCGATCAAATTTAAAATGGCCGCCTATCGGCCATTATTCACTTTCACATATCCGGTTTTTGGTAACCGTACTAGATGGCTAGACCATTACTATAAAACAAAATGTGAGATTTCAGAAGAGGATGTATCTTGAAAAATTTTGACTTGATCAAATTCAAAATGGCCTCCTATCGGCCATTATTCACTTTCACATGGGCGATATTTGGTAAACCGTGCTAGATGGCTAGACCATTACTATAGAATGAAATGTGAGATTTCAGCTGAGGATGCATCTTGGAAAATTTCGACTTGATCAAATTCAAAATGGCCGCCTTTAGGCCATTATTCACTTTCACATGGCCGATATTTGGTAAAACGTGCTAGATAGCTAGACGATTACTATAGAATGAAATGTGAGATTTCAGCTGAGGATGCATCTTGAAAAATTCTGAATCGATCAAATTCAAAATGGCCCCCTATCGGCCATTATTTACTTTCACATGCCCAATATTTTGCAAACTGTGTTAGATGTTAGTCCATTACTATAAAACTAAATTTGAGGTTTCCGGGGAGGATGCACCCTAAGTTTTTAACTAATTTATATCGAATTCAAAATGACCGTAAATCAGCTATTAGTTACCTCGATTGGCCTGATATCGGGTAAACCGTGCCAGATAGGTAGACCATTACTGGGATACTGATCAGAATCATTAATTTCAATGGAGGTTTGCAATCTCTGACAGACTGTCTAGTTCTTATCTTACTCTTATATTGGGCTTCTTAGACCTAGTTGTCTTGCGTCTTGATTTTTCACCTAGCCTAGGACTACATTAATAACCCTACACAAAATTGCTTAAATCAAATTCTAATTCGGAGCGGGAGCTCCTGGACTTATGTAGTCTTGTTTTTTTCGGCATCGATTCAGAAACAGCCATTTTTCAGGATTGCCAAGAAAAACGCTTGTGTGTGTGATATATTATGAACCGTTGGGTGGATCGCATTCAAATTTGATATGGTGGTTCTGGTGATCTGGTATTTCTGATTATCTTTTGGGGTTAATCCATTAAAACAAAATGATTGATTTTTTTGTGGAAAATATTTAGATTTAGTTAACTTTTAGGAGGAATCTATTAAAAACTGACAACAGACATCTTATTTTTTGATGGACTGACCTGGAAATATCCAACGTGGATGCTTTTGTATTTTGTGCCGAGAATGGTCACATATATTCTAGTTTATATCTATTTCAGCTTCGTAGGGAGAAGGTGGAGCTAGAGAATTCACTAGAGCAGGAACAAGAAGCTTTAGTTAATCGATTATGGAAGCGTATGGACAAACTTGAAGCTGAGAAAAGGTTTGTACCTTATTTCGAGCATTTCTGAAGTTTGTTTGGGGAAACTGATAGTTATAGGATTTCCAAACAATTTGTTTTATATCTGATGCAATAAAATATAACAATTTGTTTTATATCTGATGCAATTAAAATCGTGTGAGAAAGCCAGCGGAAGAGCAAAATTTCAATGATTTATCTTTGTCCTGTTGGACCCTGAATTATGTCTGTTCTCAAGCTGATTTTCCCATTTTTTATTGTCAAAATCTTTGTACTTTAAAGTTTTAAAAAGCTTACCCCATTACATCAACTCTTGACCACATGTTCTTTTGTAGATTGCTGCAAGAGAAACTTGATCAACCCATATCTAATCCACCGTCACCACGTGATGTTGTTATGGATGGTGACATGGCCGGCAATCTATCAAGACATATTCAATTTTTGCGGTCAGAAGTAACAAAGTTACGCAACCAACTTACATCTTCTCAAGCTGATCGTAAGTTAACAAATTTTTTTGTCACATTTCAGCAGTATTTATTCTAATAAATGGCCATATTCTACTCTTTCAGTTGCCTCATATGTACCGGTATGTCGTGGATGCTGCTGTGAATTGATTTAGCTGTCACTCGCATCTTACCTCCAGAGTTTTTTATGTCACTTATGAATGACCTATTTGGATGGGAATTATTCCCAATATATTTAGGCATCCCACGCGATGTATTTAAGTGTTAGGAAGATAGCTGCCACTACTTGCAAGTATTTGTGAATAAGGTATCTCGAAAACCTGAACAGAATAACAAATGGTGGTTACAAGGTTCCCGCGGGTCATTAAAAGTCATTAATAGTCATTAAATTGACAAAGAGGACTTAAAGTCATTAAATTTGATTGTTAGTCATCATAAGTCATTAAAAATGAGAAAATCAGCCATTATATATGGACTGGATGTACGTTCGTCAGCCAACCGGTCCTAACAAAAACTACTGGTTTTCTGCTAGTGTTGAAGTCAATGTCACCTCATGTGGCATTATTGTCGGAAGGTGCAGGCAGTATGCTTCCAGGACTAGCTGTTATTTTGCATTTGAAATACGACAAATAGGTACATACATAAGTAATAATTTGTTTATTTTGCCTGTAAAAAGTCATTAAATGTCAAGTGAGAAAGTCATTAAAAGTCATTATTTTTAGGAAGAGTAGACCTGCAGGAACCTTGGGTTATTTTTAACTGAAAATTTTGAATTTTGTGGTCTAGAACCATTAATCTGAATCACTCTTGATTTTTACCCCTCTGCCGGGGTATTGTCGTCCCCTTAGTAGTGTGCTGCCGTCTTCGACGCAGCCTTTTGGCTACCACCCCAACATGGTGCAAGAGAAGGTAAGGTCAAAGGTCACATTCAAAGATTCAAAACAATTCTTGTTGACGTGATAACTTGAAAAATAATTATTGGATTTCTCCAATTTTTTATGTGAAGTCACCCATGAGTATGGAGATGACCTGATTAGATTTTCAGCTTTCCACCGCTAATCAAAATGGCCGCCACCAGGCAATTAATTTTTTTTTTTTGCCACTTAATTTTTAGCTCCCGCCGTCACCGTAGGTGAGACGGAGGGAGCTATGGATTCTACCTCCGTTTTTTTTGGCCTCTTCTTTTGCCTATAACTTTGTAAGAAAATAAGCTAGGATAACAATTTTTGGTATGTGGGTTACTTCCAGGTGGCTAATGGACAGGTTAAAATATTTTTAATCTGAATTCAATACGCAAGGTTGCAGAGGAGAAAATGATGATGTTGCGGCGTTGGGCCTTTCCGTAAACAATTCGTTTCCGGAGCATATCTCTGAAAGTACTTGTCCGATTGTCTTCAAATTTTACACACAACACCCCTAGGGGGTCTAGTTGTGCCTTTTGGGGTATTTGAACTTTGACCTACTTCTGGTTCAGAACTATGACCTATTTAGACGTTTTGACGCGCACTTCGTTTCCGGAGCAGATCTCGAAAAGTACTGGGCCGATGACAGTCATATTGCACATACATGTTCTCCAAGGTCCCTAGTTGTGCCTTTTCAGGTTTTTGGACCTTGACCTTGAAGTTGACCCAGCACTTTGACCTAATTTATAACATCGGTAAATCCGACTGAAAGATTTTGCGGAATATCATGAAAACCGCTCAGGATAGCTACACCATTACTATAAAACAAATTGTGAGGTTTCAGGAGAGGGTGCATCTTGAAAAATTTTAAGTTGATAAAATTAAAAATGGCCGCCTATCAGCCATTATTCACCTCGACAGGCCTGATATTGCGGAATATCATGAAAACCGCTCAAGATAGCTACACCATTAATATCAAATAAATTGTAAGGTTTCAGGAGAGGATGCATCTTGAAAAATTTGAAGTTGATAAAATTCAAAATGGCCGCCTATCAGCCATTATTCACCTCGACAGGCCTGATATTGTGGAATATCATGAAAACCGCTCAAGATATCTACACCATTACTATAAAACAAATTGTAAGGCTTCAGGAGAGGATGCATTTTGAAAAAATTCATATCGTTCAAGTTCAAAATGGCCGCCAATCGGCCATTATTCATTTTCACATGGCCGTTATTTGGTAAACCGTGCTAGATGGCTAGACCATTACTATAAAACAAAATGTGTGATTTCAGGAGAGGATGCATCTTGAAAAAATTTGACTCGATAAAATTCAAAATGGCCGCTTATCGGCCATTATTCACTTTCACATGGCCGTTATTTGGTCAACCGTGCTAGATGGCTAGACCATTACTGTAAAACAAAATGTGAGATTTCAGATGAGGATGCATCTTGAAAAAATTTGACTTGATCAAATTTAAAATGGCCGCCTTTTCGGCCATTATTCATTTTCACATGGCTGATATTTGGTAAACCGTGCTAGATATCTAGACCATTACCTGATTACTATAAAACAAAGTGTGAGTTTTCGGGGGAGGATGCACCCTGAAAATTTTTAACTTACGAATTCAAAATGGCCGACAATCAGCATTATTTACCTCGATAGACCTGATATCAGGTAAACCGTGCTAGATAGCTGGACCATTACTATAAAACAAAATGTGACGTTTCGAGAGAGGATGCCTTTTAAAAACTTTCGACTCAATCCAATTCAAAATGGCCGCCTATCGGCCACTATTTACTTTCACATTGCTGATATTTGTTAATCCGTGTTAGATAGCTGGACCATTACTATAAAACAAAATGTGAGATTACAAGAGAGGATGCATCTTGAAAAATATTGACTCGATCAAATTCAAAATGGCCGCCTATCGGCCATTATTCACTTTCACATAGCCGTTTTTTGGTAACCGTACTAGATGGCTAGACCATTACTATAAAACAAAATGTGAAATTTCAGGAGAGGATGCATCTTGAAAAATTCTGACTCGATCAAATTCAAAATGGCCCCCTATCGGCCATTATTTACTTTCACATGCCCAATATTTTGCAAACTGTGTAAGATGCTAGTCCATTACTATAAAACAAAATTTGAGGTTTCGGGGGAGAATGCACCCTATGTTTTTAACTAATTTATGTCGAATTCAAAATGACCGTAAATCTGCTATTAGTTAACTCGATTAGCCTGATATCGGATAAACCGTGCCAGATAGGTAGACCATTACTGGGATACTGATTAGGATCATTAATTTCAATGGAGGTTTGCAATCTCTGACAGACTGTCTAGTTCTTATCTTACTCTTAGACTGGGCTTCTTAGACCTATTTGTCTTGCGTCTTGATTTTTGACCTATACTAGGACTACATTAATAATCCTATACAAAATTGCTTAAATCAAATTCTAATTCGGAGCGGGAGCTCCTGGACTTATGTAGTCTTGTTTTTTTAGAATTCCCTTGAAACCCGGTATCTATATAGGTTTTCGGGGTCTGCGAGTCTATTGGCATTGTCCGTTTTCATGTGATACCGAAAACTAGGCTACGCTAACCCTTTTTTTTTTTATCAATTTTAATAAATCATTCTTATTTTCAGGTAAATGCCTTGAAACCTGGCATATAAAGGTTTTCGAGGTCTGTGAGTCTATTGGCATTGTCCGTTTGCAAACCAAGGCTATAGCGGCCATCTTGAATTTATCATTGATCTTCGAATATTTAGTATAACATATTGGAAGCAGTTGTGTCAGATTTGTGGACATTTTGAGTCACTGCATCAGCCCAGGGGTGTTTGAGTGCTTGCACAGTATTTTCGTACATAAGCACTTACCTGCTTAGAACTGCTTGGTCACAATTTAAAAAAGATCACAGATTTTTTGCTTTTTTGGTGGCCCAAAACAAGAAAATGTGCTGTTTCTGAACATTCGGAAATGCAAGATAGTCCTGGTGGATCGCCTTTTATCTCGATGATCACTCCTGCATTTGATTTTGTTTATGTAACTGTTGTTGTGAACACTTTATCTCAAGAACCACTATTTTGAATCACTGATCGTGTTATATGTAGGCATTTAATTACCTGACTTCAAATTAAATTTTGTCTCATTTCAAGAAAATTGTGACCATTGATATTTACATAAATGTATGTTTGGGGCAGAGGTCCTTTAATCTAAATCATCACCAATAATGTAAGCATTTTCTTTCTGGGCCAAGAGATTAAAAGTGTTTGTTCAAAGCTCATTGATAAAAAGATTAAAAAAATTATAGATATTGATGGTTTTATGCTTTGCCAAAAAAAAATTCAGTTTGGCTGAATACAATTTAGGTTTACACAAGCCTAATTCTCAGGATAATTGCCTTAAACCGCTAATCCGCTAATCGTGACCTTTCGAATCTGTATTATTAGCATATCAAATCACTGTCATTTGAGAATGAAATAAGTATTAAAACATCAACATTTGCAAATGTTTGGTTTAAAATAAAACAAATATATGTGTCATTTTTAGTCATATATCTAATTTAGCGCTTTTAGGGTTAATCAAAACAAAGTATTAACCCTTACAGTACGGGGATAGACTTTAGTCGTCGTCTGTAGTTTTCAGATTCTGAGGACAAAAATCTATCCCCCCACTGTGAGAGTAAAAATATTTCTAATAGGCGTAGACCATAATATAGGTACCGTACTTGCTGGACGATATCACGCACTGGTCTATACCGCGCAAAAGGTTAAAATAGGCCTTTCTTAGTGCTTGAGCCTTACACACCGCGCACTCGTTATTTACCGCGCAATCGAAAATATCGCTGTGACTCGGCAGTCGTCAATGCTAGTGGTGTGTTAGTAAGTTTGATCTGTGACGGCTTGGGTCCTGGATAGGCCTATATTAGATCGTGTTTAGTATTACCATAATATATAATAATTGACAATTCTTTCATGTTTAGTTAAACGTGTTGCGGTTCAATAGAGTCTGTTAAATAACACGAATATAGGCCTGGGGTACTGGGATGATTGCTAGTAGTAGTACTTTTCGCCCCCATCCGGGGAGGGTCATTAGGGATCTGTTTCGTCTGTTGGATGCTGTTACGGCATTGTACGGAAGCACTGGTCTACAGCAATCATCCAAGGGCAGCTGCAGCCTCCTCGTATCTGGCTATAATCTTCGGGCGGATTGCCAGTGGCGTACCCTGGTTCCTCCGCTCAACAGTGGAGCCAATGCAGCACCCGCATCAGTGCTGGCGCTGCTGTAGGCCGTGGTAGCCTTAAATAACCGGCAATAGCGTGTTTGACATTAGGTCTCTCATGTGGGATGAATGGAGTTACCCAGAGGGAGTGATCCTTCCTATTGTTACTCTGGGGACTATCCGACCTGAGGATAGCGGAGCTATAAATTGTACAGGGAAACTCAAGTCTCCGGCTGTCTGGGCATGTCTGGGGGTATATCCCCTAGACATGCCCAGAACCCCTTATAGGGCGAGCGAAGGAAAACGCTCTCACTAACCCACCATGCCCTATCACCCCCACCCTCACATCATTATCTGTACATCATTCAACTCATCAATTGACTACAACGTTTTTATCGTATTATATGTCACTTAAAAGACCTTTTGTGCCGAAAAGTGACGTAAAGCAATGATTTACTACTACTACGAATATAGGCCTATGCACATTTCTGTACGTCAGGGATCGTCATTTGGCCACGCGAGAACCAGCTAGTAGCCAGTGCACATAACCCCACCAGACGGTAATCAGGTGATTGCTGCATTGGAGGTGTGACGTTTTACAGCCACGGGCCGTGGTTAACCTGCAAATAGTGCATATCATCTTCGAATGTTTTTATGTGAGTACGACTATATATACAATGAACGTTGATGGAAATGAGTTGGCGAAATATAGATAGACCTACGTTAATACCGATATAAAAACCTAACTAATAAATTTCGTGTAATGGCCGAAATTTCAAAACTGCAAGCCCCAGAATGTCGTCTAGACTATGCGTACCTAGCAAACACGAGGCATTGCCCCAATGTTGTTGGGCCGAAGTCGTAGACGATGGCCCTACATTAAAACAACATTGGGTCAATGTATCGTGTTTGCTGGGTATATGTACATAAGCATGCATGGATGTGCAGTTATACTACACGCTAACACACATAGGCCTAGATATTTATCAATCATCATGACATACTATCAACCGCTAAACATGCTAAAAAATCCCCAACGTGTTTATAATGATGTATTGTACAATGTCAGCGTGTCAGTTTATTGAGCAGTTATTCCTTCTGACAAAGAATAACAGTGACAAGTGACATGACACAACTAATACGTTTGTACTATACCTTGCCTGATGAGCCGTGTTCATTTACGTGTCAAAGAGGCTACACTCACGGCATAGGTCATAACAGCGCCAACGCGATGACAAAACTACTGACCTTTCACAGCCTAGTGCTCGCGTCATGTCAGACAGAATAATCAGTGATCAAGAATCATATATCGCGCACCTGTTCTATATCGCACAGGAGGTCACAAAAAGAAAAGTAGTGCGATATCGTCCAATAATTACGGTATTCAAATGAATCGGAAAGCGCTAACTAAGATATTTATGATGATTTTAAATTGAAAAACCACTTCAGCTGCGATGTTTTTTTACAAATTAATTCAGCGCTTTTAGGGTTAAGAGGATGCAATAATTTTCGCTATATAATGAAAACACATTTCTAGTTCTGAGTACCGTATTTTCTAGTGTATTGTCTGCTCCGGAATATAGCCCGCAGAGGGTTGTAACAAACATATTGCATCCTAGGCCCATATTTAATATAGTAATATCTGCTTCGTTTGAAATAGTACTTACCGTATTTTTCAATGTATAACCCACTACTTTTTACTCCTTGGAAGGCCTGATGCGGGCTATATAATCAATGCGGGCTATACATCCAGTCCACCTAGCTGTAAAATATTTTACATGTGAAAAGTAAGAAACCCTCGACACCCGCTTGGTACAGTTTATATCCTTTTATGAAATCATGGAATTCTTAAAAAATGGTCATGGGAAGTCATTGAAAAGTCATGGAATTTTATCTCCAGATCTCTGTGGGAACCCTGGTGAAGTTTTAGTAAAGCATATTGAGTGCTTAATACCCCATTTAGATCAAATTGATGAGTGGTGAAATTCTAATACTTGAATCAGCTATGAGCAGCCAATTTTATGGACAACCAACCTCCTGTATCAGGCAACTTGACAATTCACCAAAATGTCCTTTTGGATACAGATGAACCTCCTTTGGGCAGCCACTTGTCCTAAAAGTCAGGGTTTATTCCAGGAATTTGTGCATGGGGGTGTCCTGAGTCCATGCCCGCGATGCGCCTGCTGCTTGTTTCGCCTGCCACCACACTAATGTAAAGTACATGTACACGAGGAGGTTTAACCCCTTCGCGCTAGGGCACCCAGTTGACTCGGTTCACCATTTCCAACACCTACCCTCCCCTATTAAGGGTACAAACAGAATCAATTATTACCACTATGTACACAAGTGGTTATCAGGTACATGTACGTGTCATAGGTGTGAATGCGAGTCATCAGTGATCGGGGTGTTTTCCACTGTGACAATGGCCTGGGTAGATTAAATATGACGTAACAATAGTTCAATGAGGCACTTCACTGTCTGAATATTAGAAGGGCAACATGGCGCACCAGAAAGGCAACATGGCGCACATGAAGGGCAGCATGGCACACATGAAGGTGCTCACAAAATAGGACATGGCACTGCGCCATGTTAGAAATGGCTAGATGAAACACTGGTGTGGTGAGGAGTCTGATCCCCCCCCCCCTAGTAATTCTGAGTGGGAGATTGGGGTTTAGATTAGAACCCCTGCAACCCATCCCCCCCCCCCCTATTATATACACTGGATAGATACATTTCCTATATATATATCCCAAAGATGGCTGCTTATAGCAGGTTCTATTTTACTAATTATTTTCATTTTGAAAAATGATGGATGATACTCAATTGACATTCAGAGCTTATCAGTAGCACTGCTAACACTTCAACTCGCTACAAAGCAATATGTGCTGACCATGCACTGATATCTTGTCGCAACGCCTATGCTGTCATGATTTTATTTTACGGACAACTTTCATTCATGTAGTACAACCAAATAGTGACCAATGACAACCTGTCTTTCACACCTTATCAAGAACTATTAAACAAAATGTGCTTTTTTTGAGAGGAATATACCCTGAAAAGTTTTAACACAATTACACTAGGGGAAAGTAATCAAAATGGCTAATTTATTTTGATTTTTCGCATTTTACATCAATAATTTGACCTTGTAACTTCAAATTCAACAATAGCGGCTATTGTCAAGTGCGCTCCTGTTCATATTTTCTGTCAATAATTTTACCTTGTGGGCGCCATGCACAAGTTTGTCTTGCATCCAGCTCAAATTTTGTACTTCATGATGCTAATAACCAGTTAGTTCTCAGACAATTACAATAATGGTGAGGGGCTATTGTCGAGTGTACTCTTGTTTCAAATGATTTTCACTTTTAAACAATGATTAGAGGCTGAGGCCTATTTCCGTTTCTGATAGGCTTTGTTATATATCTGTAATCATAATCTTGCAAATATGGTTACTTCAAACTTATTGGAATGCATAAATTACAAACACTTAATTATTGAGCTTATTCTGATTCTTCTTGTTCTTTTAGATGATGAAAAGATGGCTCAATTTGTTCAGGAGGAAAAACATGTCCGAGAGGAAAACCTTCGATTACAACGTAAATTACAATTGGAAGAAGAAAGAAGGGAAACTCTTTGCAGGCATCTGTCTGAAAGCGAGTCAAGTCTCGAAATGGATGATGAAAGGTGATTTGATTAATTGAGTGAATAAACTGACCTGGTTTTAATTATCTGTATCTTGTTATCAAAAAAATATTGTTTAATTAAACATTGGATAATGTTGTGAAAAAAATACTGAGGATGATATATAGTTGTAATCTGCTTGCTTATTAGCTTGCCATGACCGCAGCAAACATGGATTTGTTGGGCTAACATTTCAAAAAGGTTGGTTAGGTTATCTAAATTGGCCCAACGTTGGACCGACATCTTTTTATACATCGACAATATTTTTAGTACAGCTTTGCTTTACTGTTGCGATGGGCTAGGATTGATGTATTTTAAGGTCGATTGATTTCACAACAATAACGTTAAATTGGCTGAACTTAGAACATATCTAACACCATGTGTCTGTTAAAAAGAATTTTCTTCATTGCACTACGAGCTCCAGTTTTGAGATTTCTATTTAGATGCTCAGATAAACACAGTTAAATATCTGTTTTTCTGTGACACCATGTCAGCCATTAGAGATGATGCGTGGCCCAGTAAGCAGCATACAGGTCAACCCAGTGAACTATATTGGGGCCTACAGTTCACTGGGTCAACAAGTCTTCCTCTGTCCAGTTGATTAATTAGGTCAGTTCGGTGACCCGGCCGGCGAAATCAGCTGTAGCTGACATTAAACACCTACAAGCACTCAACACAGTGACACCGCCCAGCAAACACAAGGCTACACAATGCATTCAACCAATGCTGTTTCAATGTTGGCCAGCATATCGTTGTTGGCCCAACATTGAAACAGTATTGGGTGACTGCCTATTCTGCTGGGAGGACTGCATTATATTTCTACAGATCTGTAGAAATACGATGCAGTCTTCCCACCTGCCCAGAAAACACAAGGTAGAACATCATCATGTATCTGTATCCCAGGATCTGTATCTATGCAGATACAGTCATGTTATTATATCTTTATAATATTCTGCCTCCATTCTCTGTCTATGTAAAAAGCGCGACAAGCAGTTCATGGGGGATATCCTTTTTTTGCCAGGGCGAAGCAAACACTTACACAAGACATTCAACCATCGCTGTTTCAATGTGGGGACGGCGTTGCTGTTGTTGGCCCATCATTGAGAAACTAACAGCTCCAACAATTTTCATCTTGTTTGTTGGGTACATTGCCAGCAGCTCCGGTCAGTGACGATATTTTGCTGCATTGGGGGAGGGGCTGTCCAGTTAAATTCTGATCAATTTAATTATAAAGTATCAATTGTATTAGAGGTAATTGTTTGTATATTAAATAAATGTACACGTTTGTTTGCATTTATAAATTGTTTGTTATTTGAATGTTAGTCTATATAATCTCATTCTGAAATTTTATTTCACCTATTTATAAAATTTATATTTTGATAATATGATCTTCGGATAAGATCGTAATATAGTAGACCTCGATTAAATAAACGGAGAAATAAAACTTTGACTAGGCCTAAAATAATTATGGGAATATGCAGGCTTATTGGTACAATTGGCCTGCTATTGTCGTAATTGATCTACAAGCACACAATATATATTACCAGTATTGTATGACAAAGTTATAATAATTACAAAAAACTTTGAACAGACTTCAGACAGACTTTCGACTTCAGATTTCAGACTTTCAACTTCAAATTTTGAATTTTGGGCATTGGACTCTGGACTACGGTTTCAGACTTAGACAACTGACAGACTTCAGACTTTGGTTTCAGACTCGATTTTGGACTTCGGCACATACTTTGACTTCAGACTTTGGTTTTTGGACTCTAGGTTTTGAACAGACATACTTAGTGCTTCAGACTGGGACATAATTCAGACAGTTTTCGGACAGACGTCGGACATCAAACTTCTGATTTTGTCAGACTTCGTACATCAGACTTCCGATTGTGGACTTTAGACATCAGTTTTCAGACTTCGGATTGTGGAATTCAGACATACTTCAGACGTCGGATTGTAGCCTTCATTGTCAGACTTCGTAGAGACGTCAAACTTCGGACTCAAAGACTCGGACAATTTATTTGTCACACAAAAAAAAACAAAAATACGTATGTAACCAAATAAGCTCTAGAAATACATTATACTATATGTTATGAGGATCAGGAGAACTGCTGATCAATGGTGATCGCTATCATGCAGACCACTTTGGACAGACTTCGGACAGTTTTCAGACTTCGGACAGACTTCAGACGAACTTAGGACTGACTTCGGACAGACTTCAAACGTCAGAATCCTACTTCAAACTTTAGACCTCGACCAGACTTCGAGCATCAGACATCGGATTTTAGACTTTTGATATACTTCGGACAATACATGTATAGGCTACTTCAGATTTCTTCCGACTTAAAAAGAGTTCAGACTTTAGACTTCAAACTTCAGACTTTAAAGTGTAGAAACTCCCACTGGGTTTTAATACTTTAAACAGTTAAATAATAAATTAAACACCATTTTCTATGACTTCATCTTTTAATTAAAATAAGCAAAACAGTTAGGCAGCTTTAATAATTATTGTGAGGCAGCTCCATTTTAGCTGTGTGTAGAGCGATGACCCTGAAGGTCGACGCAAGCTCTACTTAAGTGCCGTCAGGCTCTAGTTTACTACGATAGGCCATTCTAGGTTGCTGGATTATTTTTTGAATCGCCCTCTAGCGAGTAAACATAGCTCTGTTGGGTCTATGCTGCAAAATGGTTGGTTGGGCTATTGAATTTGGCCCAATGCTGGACTAACATCAAAATAAGTCATGTTGGCAATGCATAAGATTAGCTATGTTGGTCCAACATTGCTAAATGGTAGGTTTGGCTATTAACCTTACCCCTATCCTGCTGATCAAGACTATTGTAGTTTTCACCCTTCGGCCCGGTCGATCTGAAAGGATATTGTTGTCCCCTTCGTGCGCCACCATCTCGGCCGCCACCGCATGCAATTTTTTGGCTACCACACGACATGGTGCAACAGATTGAATTAATAATTCATACAAACATTAATCCCCTCCCGGCAATTTTTTTGCCCAAAGTCATAGGTCAAAGTCAAAGATTAAAAAAATTCTTGTTTAAGAGATAACTTGAAAAATAATTATTGGATCTCCAATTTTTCAAGTGAAATTACCCATGAGTATGGAGATAACCTGATTAGATTTTTTCTTCCCACTGATAATCAGAATGACCGCCACCTGACAACTACATTTTTTTTTCGCCAACATTTTTTTCAGGATACATCTGTAGCATAAAATTATTCATTTTTGAGAATTTACCAAATCATGGAACTTTGGGCGGGCGGTATTGACATCGGCTCCGATGTCCGGCCGGCCATATCTGGTATTTGCGTTTCGTTTTCGGAGCAGATCTTTGAAGCACAGGTGGAGCTTTCTTTTATATCGCACACACACATCCCTTAGGGGGTGTAGATGTGCTTTTTCAAACAGTTATCCAGGAAATATTGACTCAGACGAAGAGATCTCGGGCAAGCTGCTTCAACGGTGCGAAACACGGCCAGAGATAGCTTGTGTTTTGTGACGTCATTAAAAGTATATTTTTTATCACCCACCTGACAAACGTTGGGTGCGGGGTATTGACATCGCATCGGATGTTCGGCCGGCCATATCTGGTCTGCCTGTTCGCGTTTCGTTTCTGGTGCAGATCTTTGAAGCACATGTGGAGATTTCTTTTATATTGCACACACACATCCCTTAGGGGGTGTAAATGTGCCTTTAGGGTTTATGAACTTTGTACATAAATGGTCGGCCATAATTAAATTTTATATGCCTCATATTTCGCGAGCCATGCCAGATAGTTAGACCATTAAGTACTATGAAACAAAATGTGCGGTTTCAGGTAGGGATATGCCCTGGAATATTTCAACTCCATCAAAAAAAAATGGTTGACCATCAGCTATTATTAACTTAAATATGCCTGATATCTGGCAAACCTTGCTATAGAGCTAGATCATCACTATAAAAAAATGTTCGTTTTCAGGTAGGGATATACCTCTATTGCCCTGAAAAATCTCAACTTGATGAAATTCAAATGGCCAACTATCAGTTATGATTAGCTCCCGCCATCACAGTAGGAGCGACGGAGGGAGCTATAGAATTGGCCTCCGTCCGGTTTTTAGGCCTCAGCCAAAATTTTGGCGGATGTCTGTCCGTCCGCCACTTTTTAGAACTACAACTTGTTTCACATAACTGGGATGCACATTAAACTTCCCATACAGGTTAATCATGACTAAAGCTTGACCAATTTCACATTTGACCTTTCTGTGACCCCTATGACCTTGACTTTTTTTCGATCGACAATTTTTCTTGTTAACGCGATTCATTCAACAATTTTTGATGTTTCGCTCCAAAATTTATACCAGATATCCATTCCACTAATAGCTCGAATGACTTCAAAACTGGGCAAGATTCGGACAAAAACTAGGTCATGGCGGCCAAAATGGCTGATTATCGGCCATTATTTTTTTAAAACCGGAGGGAGCTATAGAATTGGCCTCCTTTAAAACCGGATCAGATAGCTAGACCATTACTATAGAACAAAATGTGCAGTTCCAGGTAGGGATATACCATGAAAAATTTCAACATGATAAAATTAAAAATGGCAGACCTGCGGCCACTTCCGATCGTCAAATTTTCTCGTTAACGCGATCCACTCACAATTTTTTTATGTTTCGCTCCAAAATTTATATTATATATCTATTTCCCTAATAGCTCGAATAAGTTTGCAATTTGGCAAGATGCGGACAGAAACTAGTTCAATTTATACCAGATATCCATTTCACTAATAGCTCGAATGAGTTCAAAACTGGGCAAGATTCGGACAGAAACTAGGTCATGGCGGCCAAAATGGCTGATTATCGGCCATTATTTTTTTAAAACCGGAGGGAGCTATAGAATTGGCCTCCTTTAAAACCGGATCAGATAGCTAGACCATTACTATAGAACAAAATGTGCAGTTCCAGGTAGGGATATACCATGAAAAATTTCAACATGATAAAATTAAAAATGGCAGACCTGCGGCAACTTCCGATCGTCAAATTTTCTCGTTAACGCGATCCACTCACAATTTTTTTATGTTTCGCTCCAAAATTTATATTATATATCTATTTCCCTAATAGCTCGAATAAAGTTGCAATTTGGCAAGATGCGGACAGAAACTAGTTCAAGGTGGCCAAGATGGCTGAATATCAGCAATTATTTTTTTAATATGCTTAATATCTGGAAAACCCGACCAGATAGTTAGACCATTACTATAGAACAAAATGTGCAGTTTCAGGTAGAGATATACCATAAAAAATTAAACTTGATCAAATTCAAAATGGCCGACGGCAATTTCAATAAGCGCGTCGGGCTATTGTCGAATGTGCTCTTGTTCCAAATGATTTTCACTTTTAAACGAAAATTAGTGGCTGAGGCCTTTTTCCGTCGCCGACGGGCCTTGTTTACCTCTACTTTTGCCTATAACTTTAAAGAAATTAACCTGGGATAACAATTTTTGGTATGTGGGTTACTTCTAGGTGAATAATGGACAGGTAAAATATTTTTGATCTGAGGTCGCAAAGGAGATTGAATGATGTTATGTCGTTGGGCGATCCCTGAACATTTTTTGGGCTTTTGCAATTGAAATTTGGCATCGTCTTTGGCGTTAACATTTGCTTGTGGGTGCGATTACATGGATAACTTGAAAATCTTTTCATGTATCGTTCTCAAATTCTGCATGTTGCTAGTAACCAATTCTAGAACAAGTTCAATACTCCCTAAAAAAAATCAAAATTATTGATTTACTGTGATTTTTCACATTTTACTTCAATAATTTTACCTGTTGTGCACGATAACATCAAAAGTTTTTCATTTTTGCTGCTCAAATTTGTTTTGTATGTTGCTAATAACCCATTCTCTGACAAGTTCAATAATGGCGGAAAAAATAGTTTAAAAGGGGCTATTTATTGTGGTTTTTCACATTTTACGAAGCTTATTTCTCTGTGTAAAAGTTTTTTATGTATCCCGCTCAATTTTGTACTGAGCTAATAACAGTTCTCGGACAAGTCCAATAATGAGAGCGGGCTATAGTTGAGTGTGCTTACTATTTCAATTGTGTTATCATTATTTCTAATTGATCATTCATGACATTTTCGCTTACCGTATTATCCCTAATAAATGCACCCTACCCCCGTCTTTTCACTTACCCTGTATGCCCACTCGCCAAAAAAAAATGTTAAAAACAGCGCATATGGACAAATGGACTAGCCCGTTCTTTTTCCTACGCGCATTGGCGAACGGGCGAGTGCCAGTAATGCACACTGTTATGGATCAATCCTGGTGTTTTGCGTTGAGTGTGTCTTGTGTATGACACAATAACAGAGCGATAGCGTGCACAGTGTCAACCTTGAACTGTTACAGCCATTTATCTACACCTATCGGCACCTGTATTTAGTGTTGTGTCAGAATAACAGTAGCATGTCAGTTATGATCGAGCAGCTAATCTATCCAGTAGGGAGTAACAGTGTGAAGTGACATGACATAGCTCATCCCTCTTGATATACCTATAATGAGCCGTGTTCATTCATCAGTGACTGTGAGCGAGACATGTTGATTTATGTCAGAATAACTGCTCAGCATGTCAGTTATCATTGAACAGGTAATCCTTACAACTGAGAGTAAGAGTGATACTGTAAGTGACATTAACAGAATAATACCCTCTTATAATTATCAATGCACCCGTGCTAATGAGCCATACCATTTGATCTCGTCTGAGCGAGGCTACAGTTACTCTGTGACAGCATATCCGCGCTAATGCTAACTGTGACAAAACTACTGACATTACACAGTCGATTTCACTCTGATCAGCAGTCAGACAGTCAGTGATCTGACAAGGAATAAGCAGTGCCCCAGCCAATACATATTGCGCTCCTTTTCTATATCCTCCTGACAGTTGAAAAATGAAAAAAAGTAGCGCTGTATACATGTAGTCCAGCAGTTGCCGTACAAAATATATTGCCTTCAGTCACAGCCAACCCAGCAATACGAGGCACCAATACATATTGTTTTAATGTTGCAGGGCTCGAAATTTTGCCGTCCGATCGTCTGAGACAACCAACGTTACAATCTGGGTTCAGTTTTATTGGGCTTGTCCAACCGGACGAAATACCCCTGCTGCACAGCCATGTGCATGCAAAGGGCTTGACAAAGTCTGTGTCGAAGTACGATGATGATGAGCACTGCAGTTGGCTAATTGAATACAGCGTTTTTACTACTGTGCTTGCATAATATTTGTTTGTTTTTTGCGAAAAACTTTTCATTTAGATGAAGCACAAGTGATATTCAGGGAAGGACTAGAACAATTCTAAGCCAGTTGTCCGACTGGACAGGTAGAAATTTGTCCCATTTCGAGCCCTGTGTTGGACTGGCGTTGTAGACAGTGGAGCATCATCATAACATATTGGGGTAACTTCTTGTTTCAAGACTTGGTGACGCGACATTCACCAGTTCACATGCGGGACGTTTGAACATCGCCAGGTGACGTTGACTCAGTGCTGTTTACTGGTAAATATTATGATTGTCAAGCATCACATATGCTTGGCCAACATTAGCCTGACATCACTGTCAACAGCTCAGTTAGACAATTTTTGGTATGTGGGCTACTTCCAGGTTACTGGACAGGTTAAAATATTTTCAATCTGAATTCAATTCGCAAGGTCGCAGAGGAAAAATGATGATGTTACAGCGTTGTACCCTGATGACATCGCAAGGCTCTGACACACTGAAAGCCATGTTTTAGCGGGCTTGGCTCTACTGTGATCACCAGAGCGCGCTAGCTGACTAGGGCCAACACCTCTACCGTATTATAGGTAGGCGGAGTGACTGTCTTTTTTACACGGGCAACTGTGGAAAAATGGTCGTCAGTGCGGCCGAGCTCCACGCAATGTTAGTAGCTTGGCTTAGCCGGGTAACAGCGTTGGGCCGTCCGTGAACATTTAGTTTCTGGAGCATATCTCTGAAAGTACTTGTCCGATTGTCTTCAAATTTTACACACAACACCTCTAGGGGGTCTAGTTGTTCCTTTTGGGGTATATGAACTTCGACCTACTTTGGTTCAGACCTATGACCTATTTAGACGTTTTGACGCACACTTCGTTTCCAGAGCAGATCTTGAAAAGTACCACGCCGATTACAGTCGACTGAGGTCCCTAGTTGTGCCTTTTCAGGTTTTTGGACCTTGACCTTGAAGTTGACCCAGCACTTGACCCACTGTCTTAACTAGGATTAGACAACTGTCCGTGTTTTTTTCCGAATTTTTGCATAATTTCCCATGCATTTCCTCCTACATAGTGTAATTTTGACAATTTTTGCCCATCATTTTGACTTTCTACCCGTCCAAAAGACGTGCACGGGTCGCTGGCTAACTCAGTGCTTTGACCTAATTTATGACATCGGTTAATCCGACTGAAATATTTTGCGGAATATCATGAAAACCGCTCTAGATAGCTACACCATTACTATAAAACAAATTGTAAGGTTTCAGGAGAGGATGCATCTTGAAAAATTTCAAGTCGATAAAATTCAAAATGGCCACCCATAGGCTATTATTCACCTCGACAGGCCTGATATGGCGGAATATCACGAAAACCGCTCAAGATAGCTACACCATTAAGTACTATAAAACAAATTGTAAGGTTTCAGGAGAGGATGCATCTTGAAAATTTCAAGTTGATAAAATTTAAAATGGCAGCCTATCGGCCATTATTCACCTTGACAGGCCTCATATTGCGGAATATGCTCAAGATAGCTACACCATTACTATAAAAAAAATTGTAAAGTTTCAGAAGAAGATCAAATTCAAAATGGCCGCCTATTGGCCATTTTTCACCTCGACAAGCCTGATAATGGGTAAACCGTGCTAGATAGCTAAACCATTACTATAAAACAAAATGTGAGACTTCAGAAGAGGATGCATCTTGAAAAAAATCGACTTGATCAAATTCAAAATGGCTGCTTTTAGGCCATTATTTACTTTCACATGGCCATTATTTGGTAAACCGTGCTAGATGGCTACACCATTACTATAAAACAAAATGTGAGATTTCAGGAGAGGATGCATCTTGAAAAATTTAGACTCTTACACTGAGCCTCTTATACCTACATGTAGTTGTCTTGCGTCTTGATTTTTGACCTAGCCTAGAACTACATTAATAACCCTACACAGGCTCCTGCCCAGAGATTGGTTAGTGGTGGATGGTCTTGACACCAAAATGTCAATTTTTATACTACAGCCATGTTTTTATACTCTAAATACTCAGTTATCCATGTTTTTCCAACTGTAGTGGTGGGCGACGAGTCAAGAGTGCTGGGTGTGGCCGCCCAGCACCGCAGAACCCTGCCTACACAAAATTGCTTAAATCAAATTCTAATTCGGAGCGGGAGCTTCTGGATTTATGTAGTCTTGTTCACTTGTATACTGCCATGCAAAGCCAAAAGGCAGTATCTGCTTACTTGTTAAGTAAGCAGATTGGCTTTTCACGGCAGGCACCAGCCCCATAACATTACGCATTACAAGTCATAACTTCATATGAATTGCAATATGAAGAAGCAGTTTAGTTAACTATATAATAATCTACATTTAGGTCGTTTTTGATAGGTAAATTTCCGCAGAACTTCCCTAGGAATTGAGATGAATGACTGAGCTCCTGGATTGTATCACTGTTTTGTGCACTAAAGTGTGTATACAAAAAAAAAGACACATACAAATTACGCATGCAATTTGACTATCACTATATCTACCACCTCATGGTATTAGCAGATTGTACCAGCAACGTATACATTTTTCAGCAATGACACTTTAAGTAGGTAGGGGTCAGTGGTCAGAAAATCTATTTTTTGTGTTTTTTACCAATTAAAGCATCGTATTTCATAGATTCTGCTTGTCAAATTCATTACCAAGTAATTATGTGTTGTGTCTATTTATACATTATACTAATCTGGTACCCTGATAATATTATGGAATAAAATGTATGTCAGTCAACCAGTCATATTGGCCGACCGGAAGTGCGCTGCTAGTGCTTATAAACTCAAGGTCATTTTTAAATGGGCGGCCATTTATAAACGGCTGGACCCGTACCTGATTATGTTTTTTTGCAGGGTTTGTAATGTGAAAGTATCGTTGTCCAGCCTACAAGGTAGCCATCAACAAAATGTGGTTTTTCGCCATATTTGCTATCCATTCATACATTCTAACACGGACCGTCGGTGCAGGAGGTCTATTTGTTTATACATTGTATATTGGTTGTTTTGGACACAGCTTATTATGACCCCCCCAATTTGTTTTTAAAAGTATCCTTGTCCCAAAGCTGCAGCGAAGCCTGATCATAATGTGGTGCCACATTAAAATGACTAGATGAAACGCTATGTATATATATTTTTTTTCTACAGGCATTTTAACGAGATGACAAAGCACCAGACTATACCAAAGCCCATCACTCCAGTTGGTCCAGCAGCCGGTAGCATAAGCAATAGTTTTGGGAGTAGCAGCAGTGCAGTAACTATGCCACAACGCCCGCGTACTGTGTCAAGCCCAATACCAGTACAATCACCTTCCTCACGACCTATGTCTCCTGGTAAGCTTGTTTCGACAATTCTCATTTCAACAAAGAGCCACTCTGAAAGCAGTTTTCCTTGTTACACTTGACTGTTCGAATTGTACATGCCATGTATTAGCAACAGGGCTACGTGGCAGTTTAGAGTTGCCATATTGTTAATATTCTTTTTTTTTTAGTAAATTCCACTAGTAAACTGTTTCACTCCTGAAAAATAAATGACTCTTCAACACTTGGAAATTGTAACAGATTATATGCACAATAAATATAATAATTATATTAGCTCCTGCCATAGGTGAGACGGAGGGAGCTATGGATTCCGCCTCCGTCCGGGTTTTTTCCCCCGCCCACGAAGTAGGGGCGGGGGATATTGTCATCACCATGTCTGGCCGTGCGTCTGTGCTTCATTTCTGGACACTATCTCTGAAACAGTTAGCCTGATTGCTTTTGTATTGCATACACACATGCTTTAGGGGATGTAGATGTGTCTTTTAGAGGTTATGACCTTTGACCTAATTTTTGACTTTGAGGTGAATATTGACCTTAATTGATTGCGGATGATAAGTTCAGTTTCCGTACGATATCTCACAAAGGTTTGCTGGGTTGTTTTCATACTGCACACACACATCCCTCAAGGGGTGTAGATGTGCCTTTTGGGGGCTATGACCTTTGACCTAATTTTTTACCTTTGATTTTGAGGCGATTATCGACTTCAATTGATTGCGGATGATAAGTTAAGTTTCTGGACGATATCTCGCAAAGGGATTGCTGGATTGTTTTCATACTGCACACACACATCCCTCAGGTGGTGTAGATGTGCCTTCTGGGGGTTATGACCTTTGACCTGATTTTTTACCTTTGATTTTGAGGCCTTTATTGATCTTAATTGATGGCTGATGATAATTTCAGTTTCCGGACGATATCTCAGAAAGCGTTTGCCGGATTATTTTCATATTGTATACACACATCCCTTGAGGGGTGTAGATGTGCTTTTTGGGGGTTGTGACCTTTGACCTAATTTTTTACCTTCGATTTTGTGGCCAATATTGACTTTAATTGATGGCAGACTCTAAGCTCATTTTCCGGACGATAGCTCGAAAAGCGTTTGCTGGATTGTTTTTATATTGCCTCACACATCCCTTGAGGAGTGTAGATGTACTTTTTGGGGGGTTGTGACCTTTCACCTATTTTTTAACCGTTGACTTTGAGGCCATTATTGATTTTAATTAATGGCAGGGGATATCAATAGCGTTACGGCGTTGGGCCGTTTGTCTGTTGGGCCGTCCATGAACATTTCGTTTCCAGAGCATATCTTAGGATGTACTTGTTCTATTGTCTTCAAATTTTACATACAACATCTCTAGGGGGTCTAGTTGTGCCTTTTTGGGTATATGAACTTTGGCCCACTTATAGACGTTTTGACACACACTTCGTTTCTGGAGCAGAAAACTACTGGACCAATTACAGTCATATTGCACATACATGATCTTTAAAGTCCCTAGTTGTGCCTTTTCAGGTTTTTGAACCTTGAAGTTGACCCAGCACTTTGATCTAATTTATAACATTGTTAAATCCGACTGAAATATTTTGCGGAATATCATGAAAACTGTTCAAGATAGCTACACCTTTACTATAAATTGTAAGGTTTCAGGAGAGGATGCATCTTGAAAAATTTCCACTTGTTCAAATTTGAAATGGCTACCTATCTGCAAAAATTTACCTCGACTGGCCTGATATTGGGTAAATCGTGCTAGATAGCTAAACCATTACTATAAAACAAAATGTGAGATTTCTGGAGAGGATGTATCTTTTTGTTTTTGTACGGTTTCGTCTGCCGGCACGCCGCTCATGGCTGCTGCCTCACATACCCAGTCACCCTGATATCTACAAAACCGCTTTTTAAATTAATTTGGTGTTCAACATACCGGATACAAGTATTAATTCCTAAGCTGCATCAATTTTTCGAAAAGTTCCGAAAAATATAAGGGTCACGGCGCCCATCTTTAACCTTGTCACCCTGATATCTACAAGACCGCTTTTTCAATTCACTTTGTGTTCAACTGAATGTAAGTATTAATTCCTGGGCTCCATTAATTTTTCAGAAAGTTTTGGAAAATATTTGTGTCATGGCGGTCGTCTTTTTTCGTCAAATTAGGACCTTGTCACCCTTATAACTTCAAAGCCGCTTATCCTATGTACTCGATATTCTAAATACTGCATAGAAGTATTAATTCCTAGCCTGCATCAATTTTTCAGAAAATTCAGAAGAATATCCGAGTCATGGCGGCCATCTCCAATGTTTTTTTGTCAATTTAGAACCTTGTCACCCTTCAAAGCCACTTATCCGATACTCAATATTCAACATTATACTGCATAGTAATATTGTTTCCTTGACTGCATCAATATTTCACAAAGTTCGGGAAAATACAGGGATAATGGCGGCCATCTTTAATTTTTTTTTGTCAAATAAGAACCTTGTCCGATATACTCGATATTCCAAATACTGCATAGTAGTATTAATTCCTAGCCTGCATCAATTTTTCAGAAAGTTAGGAAAATATCCAGGTCATGGTTGCCATCTTTTTTCGTCAATTTAGGACCTTGTCACCCCGATAACTTTGAAGCCACTTATCCTATATACTCAATATTCATCATACTACATAGTAATATTATTTTCTAGACTGCATCAATTTTTCAGAAAGTTTGGGAAAATATTGGGTCATGGCGGCCATCTTTAATATTTTTTCGTCAAATTAGAACCTTGTCACCCTGATAACTTAAAAGCTGCTTATCCGATACACTCAATATTCAACGTACTGCATGGCTGACGCTAGTATTAATTCCTAGACTGCATCAATTTTTCGAAAAGTCTGAGAAAATATCAGGGTCATGGCGGTCATCTTTAATCTTTTGGGGTCAAAATAGCACCGTGCTAGAAGGCTAGTCCATTACTATAAAACAAAATGTGAGATTTCAGGAGAGGATGCATCCTGAAAAATTTGACTCAATCAAATTCAAAATGGCAGCCTATCGGCCATAAATTCACTTCTACATGGCGGGTATTTGATAAACCATGCTAGATGGCTAAACCATTACCATACTATAAAACGAAATGAGAGATTTCAGTCAATGATGCATCTTAAAAAATGTCGACTCGATCAAATTTAAAATGGCAGCCCATCATCCATTATTAGTAGAGAGCATGGTGTTGGTCTGAGTGGTTTTCTGTATGATTTATTTCACGACAATAACTTTTAATTTATCGAATTGAGAACATATCTATCTCCATGTGTGTGTTAAGAATAACTTTTCTCATTGCACCACGAAGCCACATTTTGAGATTTTAGCGTAGATGGTCCGATAAACACTGATACAAATGACGCCTTATTTCCCATTTCTAATACCATGTCAGCCATGCGAGGTTGTGCATCTGGCTATATTAGGTGACGTCACGCGTGGTACGTGACCTTAGCAACCTGACAGTGTAGGCCTCAGTTTATACACTGTGCTATCCCCATGAACGTATGCAGTATGCATATACCTACCCCTGTGTGTACATATCTGTATAATACACATGACCTGTAAGGAACATCAACCCTGCAAACACGATACTATGATCCAAGTGAATGTTGTTTGAATGTTGGCCCGCCGTCTCCGACTTCGGCCCGACAATAAAACAACATTGGGTCAACGTCTTGTGTTTGCTGGGAAGTGCACCTGGCTTAATAGTAATACGTCAACGCCGACCAAATGTAGGCCAGCGTCGTAGACGGTGTGCCAGCATTAAAACAATGCTGGCTCCATGTGATTGTCCAGCGTTATAGTGTTTGCTAGGTTAGTCTGTCCAGTGTATGTCCCATAGGCATAGGCCTACACAACAACACTCAGCTGACATAAGGAAAGACGTTGAATCAATGTTGGTTCAACGTTTTTCAACCGTCTACGACGTTGAATCAACGGTAATCCAACATTGATTCAACGTCTTGTCTCTGCTAGCCTGCCAATATATATGTATATATAATATGCCTATCGGCCATTCACTGCCCAACAAAACAAACATTCACCCGATGTGGCATTAATGTTGGGCGAGCCTCGTAGAAGTAGTTCATGAGCCACGTAGGGTCATCGGTACCACAAAATGGTACAAATTGCCATTCATACCATCTTATTATACATGTCGTAATAAACATTATTTGGTATGATAGCAATTTCAATGTGGTAGCTTAAGGTCTCACACAACTATTTGAAGTTTATCAGCGTTACAGATATGTCCACTTTTTGAGGCAGAGTTGTGTAGCTTAGGTTCATCATTAACACAAAAAATTATATACCATTTTTAGGCAAGCATCCCTCCATGCCAAAACTTGAATAAAAATGGGAGGTTAAACACTTGCATTTCTCATGCAATTCAAGATAATGCATAAGTAATTTTATTTGCTCTTGAACGAGAATTTTGCCACCTATTCAACTCATTCTAGAGACACTGTGTGGCGGGGTTGTGCCATGCGAGACAATGTTCCCAGCTTGTTTTTTATCGATGCTTTCCCGAACACAATGTATTGTTTACATAACTAACTAGAGGAAATTGTGCTTCATTGCAAACCCTAATAACCATAAAAACATCCGATGGATGTGAAGTTATAGAAAAAATGAAGCATTTTAAAAATATAAAAGGTAAACAAATGAGGTAATCAGAACATAAATATGTTTACGGATAAAAAATCATTTAGCTGCAATATGTCCCCGCCCCCCCACACACACACGTTCATCCTATTTGGTCAACAAACATCTGGTGTTTTAGGGCTACGGTAGCATAATATATAAGCAAGTAAAAAAAGCAAGTTTTCAACAATTTAAATTTGATTATCCTCTTTTTACCACTTGACCTTTAAAGGTTACTCGAAGTTAAATGTAAATATGCTATTGTATGGCAATAGTTCTGTACCATAAAGTCACGTTACTATACAGCTGTCTAAAAGTCCATCCATAGTGTATATCCAAAAGAGGAACTGAATCTTAACAGAATGTTCCATCAGACATTTAATGCAAAGTTGTTTTTCCTTAGTGTTTCCTTGGTGTTTTCCATTCAATGGGCAGTTCCTTGAGTATTATAAGAGAACAATTTCAGTATGCATGATTTGAAGATACTCGAATTAAAGGAGTTTTTAACAAAAGTAATTACAAAAGGTATTATAGCAGACATTTGACAGAATATTTTAGCGCTCACTCTGTATTTATATATCGATGGTTGTGGCTCCTCTAAAGTGATTTACCAAGAATATAGCCCATGTAGGCCTAGTTTATATGGATAGTTGACATCGCGAAGTATTGGATAAGTCTAAAATACAACACATGTGCAGTTATACCAGCCACTAACATTACTCATATCTCGTCTTGGAGATATTTGCACACAGTACATCTCAGCAATGATAGCGGATATCTTGTGTCATTCTGGATATCTTACTTCAGCATAATCGTACTAGAGGTGTATTGTGAGAGCCATCACAAACCTAGAAATACAATCATGTGACATTTACCATGTAGATTTGTGGCAAGTATTCACATTATCTCTCAATTTATCCTACTGACATGTCACGCCTACCAGATACATATATATATATCCAGAAGTGTATAACTACTTTGTACATGTATCTGGATTCTTCTGCATGTATGCCCAAGTATTGAAGGTATAATTAGCTCCCGCCGTCACCGTAGGTGAGACGGAGGGAGCTATGTATTCCGCCTCCGTTTTTTTTTTGCCTTTTCTTTTGCCTATAACTTTGTGAGAAAATAAGCTAGGATAGCAATTTTTGGTATGTGAGTTACTTCCAGGTGGATAATGGACAGGTTAAAATATTTTTAATCTGAATTCAATACGCAAGGTTGCAGAGGAGAAAATGATGATGTTACGGCGTTGGGCCGTCCGTAAACAATTCGTTTCCGGAGCATATCTCTGAAAGTACTTGTCCGATTGTCTTCAAATTTTACACACAACACCCCTAGGGGGTCTAGTAGTGCCTTTTGGGGTATTTGAACTTTAACCTACTTTTGGTTCAGAACTGACCTATTCAGACGTTTTGACGCGCACTTCGTTTCCGGAGCAGATCTCGAAAAGTACTGGGGCGATGACAGTCATATTGCACATACATGTTCTCTTAAGGTCCCTAGTTGTGCCTTTTCAGGTTTTTGGACCTTGACCTTTAAGTTGACCCAGCACTTTGACCTAATTTATAACATCGGTAAATCCGACTAATAGATTTTGTGGAATATCATGAAAAACGCTCAAAATATCGCTCAAGAAAATTTCAAGTTGATAAAATTAAAAATGGCCGCCTATCGGCCATTATTCACCTCGACAGGCCTGATATTGTGGAATATCATGAAAACCGCTCAAGATATCTACACCATTACTATAAAACAAATTGTAAGGTTTCAGGAGAGGATGTATTTTGAAAAAAATTAACTCGTCCAAGTTCAAAATGGCCGCCAATCGGCCATTATTCACTTTCACATGGCCGTTATTTGGTAAGCCGTGCTAGATGGCTAGACCATTACTATAAAACAAAATGTGTGATTTCAGGGGAGAATGCATCTTGAAAAAAATTGACTCGATACAATTCAAAATGGCCGCTTATCGGCCATTATTCACTTTCACATGGCCGATATTTGGTCAACCTTGCTAGATGGCTAGACCATCACTATAAAACAAAATGTGAGATTTCAGATGAGGATGCATCTTGAAAAAATTTGACTTGATCAAATTCAAAATGGCCGCCTTTTCGGCCATTATTCATTTTCACATGGCTGATATTTGGTAAACCGTGCTAGATGGCTAGACCATTACCTGATTACTATAAAACAAAGTGTGAGTTTTTGGGGGAGGATGCACCCTGTAAATTTTTAACTTGCGAATTCAAAATGGCCGACAATCAGCATTTTTTACCTCGATAGGCCTGATATTAGGTAAACCGTGCTAGATAGCTAGACCATTACTATAAAACAAAATGTGACGTTTCGGGAGAGGATGCCTTTTAAAAACTTTCGACTCAATCGAATTCAAAATGGCCGCCTATCGGCCATTATTTACTTTCACATTGCTGATATTTGGTAAACCGTGTTAGATAGCTGAACCATTACTATAAAACAAAATGTGAGATTACAGGAGAGGATGCATCTTGAAAAAAATTGACTCGATCAAATTTAAAATGGCCTCTTATCAGCCATTATTCACTTTCACATGGGCGATATTTGGTAAACCGGGCTAGATGGCTAGACCATTACTATAGAATGAAATGTGAGATTTCAGCTGAGGATGCATCTTGGAAAATTTCGACTTGATCAAATTCAAAATGGCCGCCTTTAGGCCATTATTCACTTTCACATGGCCGATATTTGGTAAACCGTGCTAGATAGCTAGACGATTACTATAGAATGAAATGTGAGATTTCAGCTGAGGATGCATCTTGAAAAATTCTGACTCGATCAAATTCAGAATGGCCCCCTATCGGCCATTATTTACTTTCACATGCCCAATATTTTGCAAACTGTGTTAGATGTTAGTCCATTACTATAAAACTAAATTTGAGGTTTCCGGGGAGGATGCACCCTAAGTTTTTAACTAATTTATATCGAATTCAAAATGACCGTAAATCAGCTATTAGTTACCTCGATTGGCCTGATATCGGGTGAACGGTGCCAGACCATTACTGGGATACTGATTAGGATCATTAATTTCAATGGAGGTTTGCAATCTCTGACAGACTGTCTAGTTCTTATCTTACTCTTAGACTGGGCTTTTTAGACCTAGTTGTCTTGTGTCTTGATTTTTGACCTAGCCTAGGACTACATTAATAACCCTACACAAAATTGCTTAAATCAAATTCTAATTCGGAGCGGGAGCTCCTGGACTTATGTAGTCTTGTTATTTAGGGTATTTAAATTTGCACGTGGTACGAAAGAATTCAGCTTGAAGGTATAGGAAGTAACGTATTACTATATTTTACCTAAAATGATATACCTGTGTCGAACTATGTTTTTTGTTATTGGCATCCTAAGTGAAGATGAAGATTTAATTATAATTATATACACAACAATTCGACAGTACGATGCCAAATTAACATTTAGATATTTAGTAAATACATTTACATACTCATGTGTTGTTGCTGATGATGGGAGAAGTGTATAGACATAACAGAATCCACAATACTAATTTGTGTTTGCAATTGATGATGCTTTTTTTACATTTTTGAATACTAAATATTATCCTGAACATTGTGGTACATTTTTTTTATTTTACAATAATTTTAAAATATTTGTAAAATGTATATTGGTGTATATTTCAGTACAATAACATTTTACAATTTTGGTCATGGTGAATTCTTGAAACACAGTTGCATTATGTTCTGCATACAGTTCCGTGCTGCAGTCAGTTACTGGTTGCAACAGTAATACAAAAAAGCAATCAGGTTAATCATCCTAATGATCTCATAATTGTCATGGCAATACATGTTATAAATCGATAAAAGTAGGCCTATATATCTGTAGATACAGGAACTGACATCAACAGTGCATTCACCTAAAGAAAAACTACCCTATGCTTGCTTTCCATGCAGCACACATAATAGGCTTTAGTTCAAGTTTATGTATAATGTTCATCACGCATTGTTTAACGAAATATCTATCAAATTCCTTATAATACAAGCTTTTGTTACCGTTTCATGCTACTAGGACACATGTTTCTTGCATGCATGTATGCTACTACTCAGAACAAGCACTGTGACTACGTACTAAAATTAGTGTGACGGAAAATACATACATGCAAATATTTAGTTAGATATTTTTCAGTGTTGTGATTCTTTCATTTGCATCAAACCTAACATTACAATGTTTCATATTTATATATCGGCCTACGTCGAAAAATGAAGCTTTAATATTTGGCAGCTTTCAATATGACGTATGTTGGATGGGGTTGGGTAAATAAATTTGTAAGGCAATAACATACATTAAGCTACAACATAGGAACTGTTATTATGCTAAACTATGTAGTACTTACTATATACCTTTTCTATAGCACAATAATAATCCTTCGTGCTTCCTGCGTGTTTGAGTTACAACTCCAAACAATCACTGTTTCAATGTAGCAAATGAATGAAAACGTGTACATATACACATATTTAGTTCCATATTTATTATGTTTTGACCATTTTATTCGCATCAAACGTAAGCTGGAAATTTGCCAGCTATACATTCGTCTATATTGAAAAATATAGAACCATAATGTCCAAAAGTTTTAAAAATGTGGGCAATGACGAATGTTGAATTGAAAAATAAGATGGGTAAATCATTCACACGGTGGGTTTGCTAGTTACGTGATAACACATATTTATCTACTACATTATCATATAAACTGCTATCATACCAATATATTTAGTACATACATATACCAAAACCAAAACACAATAATAAATGTGTTCGTCTTGCGTGATTGAGCTAACACTCAAAGCAATATATGTAACTATGTAGCAAAAACGTGAAAAATTGTACATAAACACATATTTAGTTACATATTTTTTTTAGGTTGTGATCATTTCATTTGCATCAAACGTAACAGTAACATAGTGCAAATACATATCAGCCTTCATACACAAAATTGAACTATAATATGTAGTAGTTTTAAAATTATTGAAAATGACGTATGTTGCATTGGAAAATAAAATGGTCAAGTAATTCATAAGGTGGGTTTATTTGTGAGGTGATACCACACATAAGGCTAAGTACTACATACAAACTTCTATCATGCAAATATATTTACCACAGACATACGCCTTGTTGAAAATCTAAATGCTAAATTTGTATTTCTCACATTATTGAGCCACGCAAAACAATGAATGTTACTACATTGTAAATATGGTAATAAATATAATATAACATTATTAGTCACATACTTCTATATTTGATGACGTGTTTATTGGCATCAAATTTAACATCAGAATGTGTTAGATATATGTGAGTATACAAGCAATATTCAGTAGTTTTAAGATTATCGTCAAAAACGTATACATGATTGCAGGGCTAGAAATTAACTTTCTGGAGCACTGGCCCAGCGGACCACCAGCCCCCAATATGTAGTGGTCCTCTTTCATTGCTGATGGTCCTGTCAGAATTTTCAAAATTGATTATGAATAAACAACAGTTTTAAACAATATTCTGAACAGAGAAATAATTATTATTTCTTTTAAACAATTTTGTGCTGGTCAATTTTAGTGGCCTGTCGGACCACTGCTATCAGTGTTCTGGTGGTCCTGCTGAAAATTTGGTGGCCTCGGGCCACCCGACCACCACTAATTTCGAACCCTGGATTGCTAAAATGAAATGGTAAATCATTAAGAGGGTGAGTTGATTTATGACGTGATAACACACGTTAAGCTACTACATACAAACTGCTATCATACAAAAATATGTAGTGCAGACATATACCTTGTCGAAAATCACAATGATAATTTGTACCTTTTTATGGTACCAATGACCCCCTTTTGGGGGTCCTGGCTCATGGACTAAAGATGCTCCAACATTAAACCAGCAAAAAAACAATTCATTGATATTAATTAATATATTTGTTGCTTAATTGTGAAACAGCTGTAGTTTAGCTTTCCTTAAAACACTGACCCTGAAGCCCAGCTCAAGCTCTACTTCAGTGCCGTCAGGCTCTAGTTCACTTTCACATGGCCGATATTTGATAAACCGTACTAGATGGCTAGACCATTACCATAAAACAAAATTTGGGTTATCAAGGGAAGATGCTCCCTGAAAATGTTTACCTTTTCAAAATGGCCGACAATCGGTTATTATCTACCTCAATAGGCCTAATATCAGATAATCGGTGCTAGATAGCTGGACCATTACTATAAAACAAAATGTGACGTTCCAAGAGAGGATGTATATTGAAAATTTTCGACTCGATCGAAAATTAAAAATGGCCGCCCATTAGCCATTACATGTATTCACTTTAACATGACTGGTATTTTGTAAACCGTACTAGATGGCTAGACCATTACTATAAAATAAAATGTGATGTTTCAAGGGAGGATGCACCCTGAAATTTTTTAACTAGATTCAAAATGTCTGCCTATCGGCCATTATTTACTTTCACATGCCCAATATTTATAAGCGCAATTAAGATCTTTCTAGATGCTTTAAGTGTTTTAGACGAGATTCAAGTGACACCAACAGACAAACAATGGTAAATGCTTGATCGGGTTTTAAAAATCTGTAGACGGGAACATGACGCAAATCAAACTAAAAAATTAAGAAGAGCTAAATTGGATAATGCTAATGACTATTTGAAATTATTAAAAGGTAAAGCAAAATCACAGAAAATACATTCAATATCAGATATGGAATTTTACGATTATTTCGTAAAAATATCTAATCCAGTAATGGAAAATATAAATATTGTAGCAAATGATTTTATTGATAATGTACCATTGTATGAAGCTGGTGAATTAGACACATTTTATGATGAACTAAATACTTTTATAACAGTGGACGAAGTAACTAAAGCTATTACCCAACTAAAGTGTGGAAAGTCAGCAGGGTTGGATTTATTGATTAACTAATTTTATATCTATGGATGTGAGATTCTCGTTAGTCCATTGTGCTCTGTTTTTAATTCAATTTTAAAGCTGGGTTATTTTCCTGCTGAATGGTCAATGGGACTAATAATACCTTTACACAAAAAGGGTGATGTAAACTGTGTTGAAAATTACAGGGGAATAACCTGATTGAGTGCTTTTGGAAAACTTTTGACTCTAATAATAAATAACAGGCTTTCTTTTTGGGCCGATGCTTATGGTGTGTATACTGAAGCTCAAGCTGGTTTTCGTGCAAACTATAGCACAGTGGATCATATTTTTAATTTGCATGGAGTTATGTCACATTTATTAAACAATAGTAAAAAGTTATACTGTGCGATTCTCGACTTTCGAAAAGCCTTTAATTACATAGACAGAAATTTCTTATGGCATAAATTAGTCGGACTCGGTATCAGAGGTGGAATATTTGATATCATTCAAAGTATGTACAGTGTTGTTAAATCTCGTGTTCAAGTCAGAGCAGAAAAAAATGACGAATGTGAATGTTTATTGGGAGTGCGGCAAGGAGAATGTCTGTCGCTTTTTTATTTGCGATGTATTTGCGATGTATTTGAATGACATCGAAAATACTCTCAAACTAACAAATTTGAAGGTATCAATATGGGCCTTACGCGAATGTTAATACTTTTATATTCAGATGATGCAGTAATACTGTCAGACAGTAGAGACAATCTACAGTAAGGTTTAACCATATTAGATGAATATTGTACAAAATGAAAATAACGTTAAATACAGATATAACGAAAATTGTTGTATTTTGAAAAGGTGGTAAGTTTCAGTTAAAGATAAATGGTATTATGACGGTAAAGAACTAGAAGTCGTGAAACATTTTATATACTTGGGAGCTGTATTCTCCTCTGGGGGGTCTTTCTTGGAAAATCAAAAAACTTAGCAGGACAAGCGCAAAAAGGTGTATTTTCACTCATGAAGTTATTAAACAAATTTGATAATGTAACACATGATATATACTGTGATCTTTTTGATAAGATGGTTATGCCAATTTTGTGGTCTGGTAGCGAGGTGTGGGGATTTCATAAAGGAGAAGCTATTGAACGCGTTCATTTACAATTTTGTAAGCGATTTTTGCATTTAAAATATAACACTAAATAATATTGTATACTATGAACTAGGCAGAACAAATATGCAATGTGCAAGATACGTAAGAATTGTTAAATACTGGCTGAAGATTATGAAATGTAATAACACTAGATTTACCAAAATTGTATATAATGTTTTATTATGTGATGCACAAATTGGAAAAAGTAACTGGGTATCTAGGCCTAAAAACTTATTGGAAACGTTAGGTTTTGGGCATGTATGGCTCTATCAAAGTGTTGAAAACGACGAGCTTTTTTCAGAAATTTTAATCAGCGTATTCGAGATAATTATGGTCAAAGATTGCATTTTAAGCTGCAGAATATGTCAAGGGGAAAATATTTTATATCATAAACATTTCTTTGCTTCAAAATACCTTGATTTATAGGCTATCTATTGAAAGTGGTCAATGGCATAAGCCACACCCGACTCCTGTTGATGAAAGGAAGTGTATGTTATGTGATGATATTGAGGATGAATATCACTTTATTGTATTTGTCAATTATATAAACAACTGAGAAAGAGGTACATACCTGAATATTATTTTAAAAGACCAAATAGGCATAAATTTATAGAGCTCATGTCGAATGACGATACTAGAACTGTATGTAACCTAGCATGCAAATTTTGTTTTTAAAGCTTTTTTAATTGGGAAGTCTTATATGGCTATCTCAACTTGAACTGTTTTGTTTAGTTTCAAATGTGGTTTTTGAAAATGTATTGTACTGTTGTTGTGTTTGCACAAGGGCTACAGGCCTATTGCCTAATAAATTACTTCTTACTTACTTATTTGGCAAACTGTGTTAGATGGCTAGGCCATTAAGTATATGAAGCAAAATGTGAGGTTTCGGGGGAGGATGCACCATGAAATTTTTTAAAGGCCCATACCCAGCTTAAAAAGTTTCATCAAAGTTTCAAATTGTGTTATATAGGCTTATATCATCGTAAATATATATTATCTTTCTCCACCCTCCATTTGAAAGAGATATGTGCCCAAACATCTCTTTATTAGCTCCCGCCGTCACCGTAGGTGAGACGAAGGGAGCTTTGGATTCTACCTCCAGTTTTTTTTGGCCTCTTCTTTTGCCTATAACTTTGTAAGAAAATAAGCTAGGTTAACACATTTTGGTATGTGGGTTACTTCCAGGTGGATAATGGACAGGTTAAAATATTTTTAATCTGAATTCAATACGCAAGGTCGCAGAGGAGAAAATGATGATGTTGCGGCTTTGGGCCGTCCGTAAACAATTCGTTTCCAGAGCATATCTCTGAAAGTACTTGTCTGATTGTCTTCAAATTTTACACACAACACCCCTAGGGGGTCTAGTTGTGCCTTTTGGGGTATTTGAATTTTGACCTACTTCTGGTTCAGAACTATGACCTATTTAGACGTTTTGACGCGCACTTCGTTTCCGGAGCAGATCTCATATTGCACATACATGTTTTCTAAGGTCCCTAGTTGTGCCTTTTCAGGTTTTTGGACCTTGACCTTGAAGTTGACCCAGCACTTTGACCTAATTTATAACATCGGTAAATCCGACTGAAAGATTTTGCAGAATATCATGAAAACCGCTCAAGATAGCTACACCATTAATATCAAATAAATTGTAAGGTTTCAGGAGAGGATGCATCTTGAAAAATTTCATGTCGATAAAATTTAAAATGGCCGCCTATCGGCCATTATTCACCTCGACAGGCCTGATATTGCGGAATATCATGAAAACCGCTCAAGATAGCTACATCATTAATATCAAATAAATTGTAAGGTTTCAGGAGAAGATGCATCTTGAAAAATTTCAAGTTGATAAAATTCAAAATGGCCGCCTATCAGCCATTATTCACCTCGACAGGCCTGATATTGTGGAATATCATGAAAACCGCTCAAGATATCTACACCATTACTATAAAACAAATTGTAAGGCTTCAGGAGAGGATGCATTTTGAAAAAATTCAAAATGGCCGCCAATCGGCCATTATTCACTTTCACATGGCCGTTATTTGGTAAACCGTGCTAGATGGCTAGACCATTACTATAAAACAAAATGTGTGATTTCAGGAGAGGCTGCATCTTGAAAAAATTTGACTCGATAAAATTCGAAATGGCCGCTTATCGGCCATTATTCACTTTCACATGGCCGTTATTTGGTTAACCGTGCTAGATGGCTAGACCATTACTGTAAAACGAAATGTGAGATTTCAGATGAGGATGCATCTTGAAAAAATTTGAATGGTCAAATTTAAATAGCCGCCTTTTAGGCCATTATTCATTTTCACATGGCTGATATTTGGTAAACCGTGCTAGATGGCTAGACCATTACCTGATTACTATAAAACAAAGTGTGAGTTTTCGGGAGAGGATGCACCCTGAAAATTTTTAACTTACCAATTTAAAATGGCCGACAATCAGCATTATTTACCTCGATAGGCCTGATATCAGGTAAACCGTGCTAGATAGCTAGACCATTACTATCAAACAAAATGTGACGTTTCGAGAGAGGATGCCTTTTAAAAACTTTCGAGTCAATCGAATTCAAAATGGCCGCCTATCGGCCACTATTTACTTTCACATTGCTGATATTTGTTAAACTGTGTTAGATAGCTGGACCATTACTATAAAACAAAATGTGAGATTACAAGAGAGGATCCATCTTGAAAAAAATTGACTTGATCAAATTCAAAATGGCTGCCTATCGGCCATTATTCACTTTCACATAGCCGGTTTTTGGTGACCGTACTAGATGGCTAGACCATTAGTATAAAACAAAATGTGAGATTTCAGGAGAGGATGCATCTTGAAAAATTTTGACTTGATCAAATTCAAAATGGCCTCCTATCGGCCCTTATTCACTTTCACATGGGCGATATTTGGTAAACCGTGCTAGATGGCTAGACCATTACTATAGAATGAAATGTGAGATTTCAGCTGAGGATGCATCTTGGAAAATTTTGACTTGATCAAATTCAAAATGGCCGCCTTTATGCCATTATTCACTTTCACATGGCTGATATTTGGTAAACCATGCTAGATAGCTAGATGATTACTATAGAATGAAATGTGAGATTTCAGCTGAGGATGCATCTTGAAAAATTCTGACCCGATCAAATTCAAAATGCCCCCCTATCGGCCATTATTTACTTTCACATGCCCAATATTTTGCAAACTCTGTTAGATGTTAATCCATTACTATAAAACAAAATTCGAGTTTTCGGGGGAGGATGCACCCTAAGTTTTTAACTAATTTATATCGAATTCAAAATGACCTTTAATCAGCTATTAGTTACCTCGATTGGCCTGATATCGGGTAAACCGTGCCAGATAGGTAGACCATTACTGAGATACTGATTAGGATCATTAATTTCAATGGAGGTTTGCAATCTCTGGCAGACTGTCTAGTTCTTATCTTACTCTTAGACTGGGCTTCTTAGACCTAGTTGTCTTGCGTCTGATTTTTGACCTAGCCTAGGACTACATTAATAACCCTACACAAAATTGCTTAAATCAAATTCTAATTCGGAGCGGGAGCTCCTGGACTTATGTAGTCTTGTTATAATGGCTTTGACCAAGCCGCTGAGGGTCTAGATAAAGGGTCATAACTTGTGAACTAACAGAAGTAAAGACCCATGTAATACCACTTTTCTATCATTTTCAAATATGTAGAATTGATTTTTGATTTTTTGAAGTTGATTTGGGAACAATTTAAAGCACAAAGATGTACAGTAGACTCTCACCTTCCGGTCAGATCACCAATGTTGTCAGATCGTCATTGCAGTCGATTTTTTTCGGCCCGAATTCGTCTTCAGTCAAAGCCATATCGAAGGCGATCACCAATGCGGTAAGACCGCCATTCCGGACTATGGTCAATTTTTTGTGGCAAAATGACAAGTTCACTCTCGTCATTGCGGTCAAATGAGTATTTTCAATATATCGTTATGACCATTTTGAGAGAGGATTTTTATATTGAAAAACTGTCACCTTTGTTTTCCACACATGTACAATGCGTACATTACAAACATGGGAAATAACTTTATTATCATGTGCTGACGATAACATAAAATCACACAGTGCTATATATATTGAAAAAAAAAATGTTCTACAGTAAAATAATTGATCCGTTAGGGGTTTTGTCAAGTTAAAAAAAATCCAAATATCTGAGAAAAACTCAGAAGTGGGTGGATGGGTCAAGCCTCAACTCGGATTTTCTTTTTTTTTGGAAATTTTGTTTTAGTGTGTTTTTTTATGTTTTTTTTTGTTGTACATGTTTCAAAAAAAAAATTGGTTAGGGGAGTGGGTGGGCGGGGTCTGGCCAATCTGTGTTTTTCTCGGATATTTGGATTTTTTTAACTTGACAAGACCCCTTAGTTATATAGAAGATTAAGGGTTAATTGTTTGTTGATAAAGCGTCCCGCTACTTCTTGCCATACACTGTCTGCGTGCTGCAGTAACTATTTTATTTCCTGCGTTAATTATCTGGTATCGTCAATAAGCAAAATTAAACATGTTAAATAATGTAAGCACAATACAGTTTCAAAAGAAAATATGACAAGGTGTCATTAACCGACAAATAATAGTTTTTATTTTTTAGGCCTAAATTATGTTTTTTTAAGAAATTGTCTGCGTTAGGTATATAGCAGATTATTTCTTCATAAAGCGTCTCGCTACAGCAAACAATGTTCATGCAGTGATGAAGTAATGATGGACCGTCATTGCAGACGATTGGCCAACATTAATCCAGCGCTGGTTCAACCGCCCGTGATAATAAAGGTTGTCTTAAATAATAATTAAAGGCGTGGGAATGTCGTAATTATACAACTCAAAACTTTGCATTTGAGATAGTGTCTAAGAGATTTTACAATTCACCTTAATCAATTAATTTAAATACACAATCATAATAAACGTGGATTTTTTTTCTATCGGGACTCAGAGGGTTAATGATCCGGGAAGTCTGCGCTCACACCTGTCGCGACCTGTCGGCAATGAGAGGACACGTAATAACACCTAGTAACACTAGTACAAACACTCAAACAATGCGAATAAGTAGACAATGATAGAAAACACACAATGTTAGGTGAATATTGGGCAAGCGTCGAAGAAAATGGGTCAGCAGTCACCTAACATTGGGCCAACGTCTGGTGTTTGCTGGGAGGGCTGTTAGTTTCTTATCGGAACACTTCTTTGAACTTGCATTACCATTTACCGTTGATGATTAGCTCCATAACCTGGAGTAAATTTTCAACTCCACGAACATGACATCTCAACTCGAGAGTAGCTACCACATCACGGTGACAAATAAACATTGAGAAGCCATTAACAAGACTCACAGGCCAAATAAGAATACGCTTTTCAAAGTGAGAAATCATTCTATCATTAGTTTGTATGCTGCACATAACCATATTTTAATTATGTCCGCGTAAACGTACAAAATTTACCCTAAGGGATAAAGTGAGACTTATCAAAGCTAGTGCTGGCAAATCTCATCGTCAACTAGATGACGATTTTAAAATTGATCGGACTCAAGTCGGCTCAATACTCAAACCAAAGCTGAGTTTATGGATGCATATGATAGCAGCATAAGTGACAATAGAAAACGTGTGTGACGAGGCCACAAGGCGCAGGTTTCAGCATACCAGATAAAAAAAAACACCCTGTTAGTGGGCCTATCTTGAAAGAATATGTTTTTATTAAAATATATTTTTTGCTTATTTGTGCATAATCGTATTTAATCAAGATTAACTTTGCATTAAATAAAATTTTTGCTGCAATAAACTTTGACCACATTTATTAGCTCTCGCCGTCACCGTAGGTGAGACGGAGGGAGCTATGGATTCTACCTCCGTTTTTTTTTGGCCTCTTCTTTTGCCTATAACTTTGTAAGAAAATAAGCTAGGATAACAATTTTTGGTATGTGGGTTACTTCCAGGTGGCTAATGGACAGGTTAAAATATTTTTAATCTGAGTTCAATACGCAAGGTTGCAGAGGAGAAAATGATGATGTTACGGCGCTGGGCCGTCCGTAAACAATTCGTTTCCGGAGCATATCTCTGAAAGTACTTGTCCGATTGTCTTCAAATTTTACACACAACACCCCTAGGGGGTCTAGTTGTGCCTTTTGGGGTATTTGAACTTTGACCTACTTCTGGTTCAGAACTATGACCTATTTAGACGTTTTGACGCGCACTTCGTTTCCGGAGCAGATCTCGAAAAGGACTGGGCTGATGACAGTCATATTGCACATACATGTTCTCTAAGGTCCCTGGTTGTGCCTTTTCAGGTTTTTGGACCTTGACCTTGTAGTTGACCCAGCACTTTGACCTAATTTATAACATCGGTAAATCCGACTGAAAGATTTTGCGGAATATCATGAAAACCGCTCAAGATAGCTACACCATTAATATCAAATAAATTGTAAGGTTTCAGGAGAGGATGCATCTTGAAAAATTTGAAGTTGATAAAATTCAAAATGGACGCCTATCAGCCATTATTCAACTCGACTGGCCTGATATTGTGGAATATCATGAAAACCGCTCAAGATATCTACACCATTACTATAAAACAAATTGTAAGGCTTCAGGAGAGGATGCATTTTGAAAAAATTCAACTTGTCCAAGTTCAAAATGGCCGCCAATCGGCCATTATTCACTTTCACATGGCCGTTATTTGGTAAACCGTGCTAGATGGCTAGACCATTACTATAAAACAAAATGTGTGATTTCAGGAGAGGATGCATCTTGAAAAAATTTGACTCGATAAAATTCAAAATGGCCGCTTATCGGCCATTATTCACTTTCACATGGCCGTTATTTGGTCAACCGTGCTAGATTTTGATGAGCTAGTCTCATATTCATGATATTAGTCAATAGCGTCACCGTTCTTTCATAATCCATATAATGCATATTAATATAATATTTTCATAATACCTCCTACATTCAGACCTGTGACAATAAGAATGCCAGGACTGCATTGCAAAATACTCCAGGCCTGATTAAGACATTGCTTACTATTACTGAAGATCCACAATGTTTGACTCTGGAATGTGTTCATAAGGAACCCATTGACCGATATGTTGTGTTTTTAATATGCTATTTAATATGTTAATGATGCCAAAAATATTTTTTTCCTTGACGGCAGGCGCTAATCTGAGAATATCCCACCAGCACTAGCTGCGCTCTTTCGTCATCTGAACAGATCTGTACTGCAAGCCTGTTTTATTTGCAAGCAATCAACTATTACCAAATAGATAATTTGACTTTGATACATGGTATGGGTATGGGATGAGCCGAACAAAAATGTTTCTCGTTTTGGAAAACCATTGCCTACTCAAGCAAAGCATGTCCCACACTGTACAAATAAAAGATTAACTGTAAATACGACAGGTCAAGTATAAAGATGTATGTATTAGCAGTGAAGGAACAATTGAAGTTTTATAGCTGTGTTTCGTAAATAATATTATGAAAATATAATTATGTTCTTGCGCCTTGAGAATAATATTATAATAGATTTTATTATTCTCAGTTACACATAAGCGGCTGATCTGGTTAACTGTTGAACTGATTGCTACATAATTAGTGTATGTTACCATAAATTATATTGTTCAAGCTTCAGTAATATAGATACCGGTATGCATTGTGTAGTTAAATAGAAACTGGTACTCATAGATTGGCTACCTTTATTGTTTTGAACATAAAACAAATATCATATTTAAGTCGGATGGTTCATTTTGCTTGTGTAATGTATTGTGTAGTACATAACATTTCGGGCTAATTTTTTTTTAGATATTTTATCAAATAGAAGTGTTAAAGTATAATATATAAATATAATATATAAATGTATCTGAAACAATTATTAGATTATTCTAGCAGTATTGTTCATGTAATTTATTAATACTATTAGCTACCCATATCACAAGTATTACATAACAGAAAATGTTTTATATTGTAAATATATGTATACATGGAAGGCCTACATAGTGACTTTAAAATGTATACACATGTTATTTTACTGGATTCTTTTTAAGTTTACAACTCATTATATTGGATTTTTAAATATGTTCGTGGCGCCGGGATAGCTCATTGGTAGCGGTGGTTGACTCGGGGCCCGGGTTCGAGTCCCGCTGCGGCCAAAATCCTTTCTTGGTGCACATATATGCAGTGACCCATACTGTTCAAATTCGTGGTATAATAATGCTAACCGAACGTATAACCGATTCGCTCCGCCAATAAAAAACATACAGAAAAAAATAAAGAATGACCGATATATGTCAAAGGTGACATGTAAACGGTCAATAAAATCTTTCAAATGTCAACGTCTGGTGCAACTCGTTTGCTCCTGGTATGATTTTAAGCAACGAATATATTTTTAAAATCATTTTTGAAAACCGTAAGAAAATGCATTCAAGTGTATCTCTACTGTTATTAGTTGGCAAGTTAAACAACAGCGGCCATTTGAATTTATCCAATATGACTGATACACAGGAACTCCATAGACTGGCTCTGATACCAAATCTTATGGATAGGTCATAATCAATGCTTGACACAAATGATTGTATTGCTGTATTGCGTCATTTAAACCACTTTCATGTCGTATATATATTGACGAAAAAAACTTTTACATATATTTTGTGTTTTAAAAAAATCCCAAATCAACTTCAAAACATCATAAATCAATTCTTCATATTCGAAAACCATAGAAAAAAGGTATTACATGCATCTCTACGTCTAATAGTTTACAAGTTATGACCATAGTTTGAATGGCGGCCATCTTGGATTTGTCAAATATGGCGCCCACGGCAGGAGTTCAGCTTGGCTCCCGCGAAAAATCAAAAGTATATGGCCTTGGCCATACGTGGTCCAAATTTTGTGCTTTTGGGACAATTTGAACAATTCGGGGGTAAATATGGGTTAAGCCCCCTGACTAAATTGTACGATTGGATCCCATCAATCGTGTAATAACGAATAACTACTGTAAATAAAGTTAAAGAGGATTATTTTTATAACAGGTATGCACTATGGATCTGCAGCTTTCAGTCCACCCAGCCCTATGAGATGTGCTGCTTGTATGATGCATATAGGTCACAACACGCCAAATCCACCAACTTTTCTGCCTAGTACATCACCACCTACATTCTCTCACTTCCACAATATGCCTACTGTAAGTATTAATCACTAATTTGTATTTTTATTTGCTGTGTGATAAATATGGCTCATAAATCACAAATATTTAATTGATTGACTATGCAAATTAATTATTGTGTATTTCACATTGATTATTCATCCTTTTGGCAATTAGGAATCAATAGGGGCCTAAGGCAAGTGGCTTGAAAGTATTGAAGGCACAAGTTATGAAAGTCATGATCAGTGGTTTAATGTTAAAAGCTAATTTTTCACAGGTGTCCCTTTTCCAGTAATTACCCCATGATTTATATATATGTATAGTAATGTGCATAATTCTAATTATTTAATTAATATATCAATGTTCTCTACTCAAACATTTAGGAAGTTATTGAAAATAAAAAATGTCAGAGACAGCAATTATTTATGTTATCTGGCTATATTTAAAGCTCACCCTGCCAGGAAGTGGTTTTTTGTTTTTGCATGGTTTTTGTTTGTAGCTGCCACGTGTGGCCACACCCATATATATAGGCAGCCCTCGCCAAGGAGGGCTGCTTACTGTAGTCCACACGGTCCACCGCCGCCGCAGTTATTTGTTTTCAAAATATCTACTACTGCTATGTATCACTTGATCTGTTGCTTCTACTCTTGAATAATCTGTGGCAATCTCAGGATTTCCCAGATGGATGGAGAGAAGCAACAGTGATCCCTGTCCCTAAACCTGGAAAAGATCGAACAGATCCTAATAATTATAGGCCAATAGCATTGACAAGTTGTCTTTGCAAAATCATGGAGCGCATGATCAATCATCGTCTCACATGGTTTTTACAAGACAATAACATAATAACTAAATATCAATGTGGTTTTCAAAAAGGTAAAAGCATCACAGACCATTTGGTCAGACTGGAGACTTATATCCGTCAAGGTTTTGTAAAAAATCAACATACAGTTGGAATATTTTTTGATTTAGAAAAGGCCTATGATACCACATGGAAGGGTGGTATCATGAAAGATCTCCATGAAATGGGCCTGAAGGGTAGATTACCCTTATTCATTGACAATTTTTTAAAGGGGAGAAAATTTAAAGTCCGCTTGGACAACACCCACTCTTCACTAAATCCACAGGAGGAGGGTGTCCCACAATGTATTATTCTTTCACCAACTCTATTTACCGTTAGAATAAACAGTATAATTTATGCTTTACCAGAAGGTATTGAAAAGTCTTTGTATGTTGATGATCTGGCTGTTTACTGCCAGTCCAGCAATATGGCAATAATTGAGCGGCACCTGCAAGGTTGCTTCGATAAGTTGGTGACTTGTGCGGATGAGAACGGCTTTAAATTTTCTCCCATAAAAACTTTATGTGTACATTTTTGTAACAAAAGTGGCTTACAGCCTGAGCCTAATCTCAAACTATATGGACAACAGCTTCCTGTTGAAGAGCAGTTCAAATTTCTTGGGGTTTTTTTTCGACAAGAAGCTCAGTTTTATTCCACACATCAAATATATGAAAGATAAGTGTAGGAAAGCATTACAATTACTACGAGTTATATCCAGCAAGGATTGGGGTGGTGACCGGACAACCTTACTGAGGATTTACCGGTCTCACATCAGATCCAAACTGGATTATGGTTGTATTGTTTATGGGTCAGCGAGACAATCGTCCTTAGCAGTACTTGATCCAATCGCGAACCATGGTTTGAGAATCTGCTCTGGGGCATTTAGAACATCGCCCATTCAAAAATTCTTCAGCTGGAGACCAGCGAGCCCTCTTTAGAGACTCGCCGGTTGAAGCTGAGCCTGCAATACTATATGAAGATGAAAGCAAATCCTGAGAACCCGGCATACTCGTGTGTTGTGAACCCTGAATACAAGAGATTGTTTAATAACTAGCCAGGGACTATACCTCCTTTGGGTATAAGGCTCCAACCCCATCTGGAGGACATGGAGGTGGAGCTCGACGCAATTAGCGTTGTGCGCCCACCAGAATGTCCACCTTGGCTTCTTCAACAGCCTAATATACTTTTTAACCTCTCAGATCTCAGGAAGGGAGACTCCTGTCCCCTTGTCTTCCAGAGCATGTTGCTAGAGCTATTTTGTAGATTTCCGAGGCACCGGAAGGTGTATACTGACGGATCAAAGAAAGACAAGAGGACAGCTATGTCCTTTGTCTGTGATGATCATGAATTTAGCTGTCGTATCAACGATGAGGCTTCAATTTGCACAGCAGAGCTATTAGCTATTGAAGCTGCCGTTGAATACATCTATGAGAGTAGTGACGAGGAATTCATGATCATCACAGACTCGCTATCTTCATTACAGGCTCTTAAGAGTCAAAAACTCAACAGCCAAATTGTTTCCAATATTTTGCATATGTGTCACTACTTGTCTGGGCACAAGGACATTGTTTTTTGCTGGGTACCCAGCCATATTGGAATACAGGGCAATGAACAGGCTGATGTTTTGGCCAAGGCTGCCCTGGATAAGACAAAACAGTTTTATTAGTAGAGCTTCAGCTCTACTCTTCTGAAGATGTGAGTCTGAGTGGTTTTCTGTATGATTATTTTCACGACAATAATTTTAAATTTGTTGAATTGAGAACATATCTAACTGCATGTGTGTCTTAAGAGTAACTTTTTTTGTTGCACCACGAAGCCGCATTTTAAGATTTGAGCTTGAAAGGTCCGATGAATGCTGATATAAGATGACACATCAAATCCTATATCTAAAAAACTGTCAGCCATGTACAGGCATGCAGTTAGGTGACGACCTTAGCAATACACTTTAACATGCCTTCGCTAGCACCAACAATACCAACCCGACAGTACTGTATACGACACGTGACCTACTATGATCCAATGGTGTTTAAATAGTGGCCCGCCGTTTCCGACGTCGGCCCGACAATAAAACAACATTGCGCCAACGTCTCGTGTTTGCTGGGAACAGCACCTGGTATTAATGGTAGGCCTAATACAGCAACGCTGACCGAATGTTGGGCCAGCGTCGTCGATGGTGTGCCAGCATTGAAACAACACTGGCTCCATGTGATTGTCCAGCGGTGTGCGTGTTTGCCAGGTCAGTCTGTCACAGAGGCATACGCAACAACACTCCGCTGACACAAGGAGACTATCACTATCTACGACGCTGGACCAACGTTAAGCCAACTTTGCTTCAACATCTTGTCTCTGCTGGGCTGCCAATAAACATGTATAGGACCTATATAATATGCCTATTGGCCAAACAAACATTCACTCGATGTGGCATTAATGTTGGGTGAGCTTCATACACGATGCTCTAACATCAAACCAGCAACAAAAAAACATTCATTTGTAGTAAAAACTTATGCCTAGGGCCTACTGGTGCCTACAGTCTGAATACGTTCTAAAAACTTCATAAACACCCCTCAGGCAATGCATAGCCTAATCCTGCTATGCCTAATAAATCTCATAGCCATATGAATAAGCGAAGCCCCAGAAGTGATATTTAAATTAGTCTTTTTTTGTTTTAAACTCAATATCAAGTTATTAACTCACTAATTATATCGATAACTTTGCAATCTCAATATATCTAGGCTTATCGAGTTGTGAGTTCTATAGTGAGTTGTGAGTTGTGATAGACATATTAAGTTTGAAAAAATAAAATTGCAAATGTTACCTTCACACATAAAACATAATTAAAACGGAGTAGTAAATTAAAAATAGTCATTGACATGAATAAATTAGGGCCCAACGTTACACATAAATCACGATAGAAACTGATTGTCAAGGGCATATATGCCTGATAGATAATGCCTATTGAAATCCTTGTTGGACTGAGATGGTAGGGCTAACGGTCTAATTTTCGGGAAGAAGACAACCAAAGTAGGTTTACACAACATGTGGTGCCAAGGCGCAGAAAACAAGAGAGATCCCCCCAGGTCTATTTAATGTTGTCCTGCAGTCTCGCACTGTTATTACGCTGGCCTATCATTAAGTCAACATTGGCTCAACAACTGTGGCAGTGGAAGTAGTTAATCTTTCTCCTGACTCAGTTATTTCAATTCTGAACACTGCACACTGCCATCACATCTGAGCAAATAGCAGTAGGCCTACTAGCATGCAATGTGCCTAGGCTACTAGCATGCAGTACCTTCCCCTACCTGTCATTGACTGGGGTATGCCTAGTAACATATATGCCTATACCACTCAAACTGTCAGGTTAATATAAACAGTTTTTGTTAAATAGATTGGCTTTGAATAATGAACTGCACCACAGTCCCAGCCCAGGGTCACACAGGGAGTAGCCTGAGCCTATAGGCCTATTTCCATTAGGGTAGGCCTACCCGATTATCCCTAAAGAAAACGGATATTAATAAACACAGTTGGGGGGGGGGCGTATTTATTATGTGTATTTATTATGTTTATTATGTGCACTGAAATCAGTGTGCAGTCTATCAATACAGTTGTCGACTTGATGTGTAAAAAATAGATGTGACAGATCAAGGCTGACCCTGTACACGCTATGGCTCGTTTCGCAGGGAATTCACAACATTACACGTGCAACGCATGACCACCAGCCACCCACCCCCCTCCCCAACTAAACATTGAAAACAACATTGAGCTGACGACTGTCAGACACGAGATACAGCATAGCTACTGTCGGATTCAACACCTCATTTAGACCAATATATTTGTTGCTTACTTGTGAAACAGCTGCATCTTAGCTTTCCTTAAAACAATGACCCTGAAGCCCGGCACAAGCTCTACTTCAGTGCCGTCAGGCTCTAGCTTCAAGTACAACATCTCTGTATACCTTGATGACATTTTGCAAGGTGAATGGAACATCAATGTCACCAGCAAATTGTTCGAGGTACAACCAATCTTTAAGCGATCTTTCACACCAATGGAACGCCGAAGAGATGACGTTGTCTTATGCAGGGCCAGAATTAGCCATGCCTATTTCACAAACGGGTATTTATTGAGAGGAGAATTGCGACCTATGTGCTGCAAATACTCGTCTCACTGTAAGACATGTCCTTCTCAGTTGTGCGAAATATGCGCACATCAAAAGGAAGTACTTCGCATTTAATTCCCTATTCGAACTTTTTAGGGACACCCCTGCAAGTTTCAGTTCCTTTGGGAATGTAATCTATATTATATGTTTTAATTATTAGACTTGTAGTTTTTACACAATCACTCCAATTTCATGGAGATATAGTGACTTGATAAGTCGTTCATTTTAAAATCACTTCATATTTTACATTATTTATACTGACATTTTTATACTTATTAAACTGTGTTGTAGTGCAGGCGCTACAACATGTCATCAGACTCGTCATATTATCATATCAAACATTTTAAACTTAATATTTAAGTGCGAACATGCTTTTATTAGCTTTGTCTTTCCTTTACCACTTTAACTATACAATATGAGATATTGTAATACTAGGAATTTTTACTTAAATGGCCATACTGGCCGAAAAGTGAAGTAAAGAAGACATTTTACTTACTTACTTACTTACTACCGTTAAGCTGTGGTTTTCCGATGACATTGTAATTAAACTAGCAACGTCTTTTACCGTCTTTGACGATGTGATACATCTGAGACCTTACACACTTATCCTAATATGAGTTAATGTCACAATTATATGGCTTGGTCTGACTTCAATAAACCTCAGCTTATTAAGGCTTTTTTGCAAGCAGATGTAAAATGTGCTTGAGGCGCGGACTGCTTATTTTATTCCACATGGCCCGCCGTCGCCGCAGTTATTTGTTTTCTAGATAGCTACTCATCTATCAACTTCTGCTTCCTCATACTTCACACAGCCATCACATACCACTGTTTTGGAATTGTTTTGGTAACATTTTGATCCCCATGTTATCAACCCTTTATTTACTACGGCCACTAACGAAGAAATGCTTGTTAGCGCGTTTCAGAAAAAAATTCTATCAGATCTTCTTTGATTTTACCAAATATGCTCAGCTATGTCAGCCAATGACCTGATTAACTTTTGGGAGCAAACAATGAGTAATTTTGTGATATTTAAGTATATATTTAAGTAACTCAAAAAAATGCAAAATAGCTGGACCATGAATATAGAACAAAATGTAATGTCTCTCACAAGGATAACCCATGACAAATTTCGCACTAAAAAAATCCAGAATGGCCACCAGTCGGCCATTATAATTTTTTTTTCTCATTATCTTGAAAATCTTGCATGATAGCTGATCTATCAACTTCTGCTTCCTCATACTTCACATAGCCATCACATACGACCAGGGGATTTTTGGTGACATTTTGATTCCCATACAATCAACCCTTCGATTACTAGGGCCACTGACAAAGAAATACTCGTTAGCGCGTTTCAGGAAAAAGTTTTCAGCAGATCTTCTTTTTATTTGGCAAAATATGCACAGCAATACCAGCAAATGAACTGATTAACTTTTAGGAGCAAACGATTTTAATTTGAGTAATTTTGTGTTATTTATGTAACTCAAAAACAAAGCAAAATAGCTGCACCATGCATATAGAACAAAATTTTTGCAGAAAACAAAATTTAAAATGGCCGACTGGCAGTCATTTTTAGTTGTTTTTTTTCTCAGAAATCTTGCATATTAGGTAAAGCGGTAATATAAAATAAACCTTGAGAAAGTTTGCTGATCTATATCAAATTAAAAATGGCCGACTGGCAATAACGGAGAGCTGTTTTCGTTTTCGTTTCCGAACAACTCTTTCTAGTTACAAAACCACTTCCCAATTTCATTCAGTGTTCCACATACTGGATAGGCCTACTAGCATTAATATCTAAGCTGCATCAACTTTTCAGAAAGTTTGGAAAAATAGCAAGGTCATGGTGACCATCTTTAATCTTTTTTCATCAAATTAGAACCTTGTCACCTTGATTACTTTAAAGCCGCTTTCCCGATATACTCAATAATCAACATACTGCATAGCAGTATACATTCCTGGAGTGCATCAATTTTTAAGAAAGTTCGGAAAAATATCCGGGTGTTGGTGGCCATCTTTACCGGTAATCTAATCTTTTTTCGTCAAATTAGGTCAGGATTGTCACGCTGATAACTGCAAAGCAGCTTATCCGTTACACTCAAAATTCAATGTACTGCATGCTAGTATCATTTTCTAGACTGCATGGGTTTTTCTGAACTTTCAGAAAATTATCTGGCTCTTGCGGCCATCTTTAAAGCTGCATCACTGTTTAAATTATTTTGAATGAAATAACCTAAAATCTTTTTCCTGGAACACGCCAACGAGCATTTCTTTGCTAGTGGCCTAGTAATTAAAGGGTTTGATGATATGGGGATCGAATATTCAACAAAGCATCCCCCAGTGGTATGTGATGGCTATGTGAAGTATGAGCAAGCAGAAGTTCATAGATTGGTAGCTTTTTTGAAAAACATATAACGGAGGTGGCATGTACCGGTACATGTTGGCTACGAGTCACTCCCAGTAAACATGAGACACTGACCCAATTTTGGCTCAATGTTGAGCCAGCGTCGCAGACAATAGTCCAACATTGAACCAACATTATGTCAGTGTATCATGTTGACTGGGCTAGCAGGTAATGTTCAATTTAAATTTTCACCCACCTACAGTTGTGTTTTGAATTTGTGATCTACTACTTTAAGTGACTGAATATATCAGGGGTTTGGGAATTTAAGTCTCAAGTATAAGTTTAATAAAATTTGGACACATTTCCCTTTTGAAAACTGGTTAGACACTGTTACAAACTAGGAAATACTACCATGGACAACCTCAGTCCTCTTATATATAAGGCAGGGTTCCCACACATCCTGGAAAACCTGGAAAATTATGGCTGTCCTGGAAAAGTCCTGGAAAAATGCAATTTTTCAGGTTGTCCTGGAGCAGTGGAATTCTGATTAAAAAAAATTAGATGTCCTGGAACATTGGAATTCCTTTGGACCATGGAATTTGTTTTTTTATGGTCTTCCAGTGACCAGTTTGCTATTTTTCTACATGTTTGATGCATTATAAGGTCCTTGAAAAACTTAAATTCTGAAAGGGGCCATATGAATACTGTAGATCTGGTAATTTTCGCGTGTTTAAATTTTAGCGAATTTCCGATTTTAGGACTTTTCACGAAGTTTAGAATTCGCAAATTTTCATTTTTCTTTAGTAGCGCTATTATTATAATAATTCTCGCGAGATTCTTAAATTCACAAATTTGTCCTCCTCGCAAAATTCGCAAAAATTAAAACCTCGTGAATATTACCAGATCTACAGTAAATAAAATTATAAGATGTTATGTCTTAAGAAATCTTTGATGAAACAGATGGCCCATCAGAAACCACCAGTGCAGTACATATTTTTAGCTCCCGCCGTCACCGTAGGTGAGACGGAGGGAGCTATGGATTCTACCTCCATTTTTTTTTGGCCTCTTCTTTTGCCTATAACTTTGTAAGAAAATAAGCTAGGATAACAATTTTTGGTATGTGGGTTACTTCCAGGTGGCTAATGGACAGGTTAAAATATTTTTAATATGAATTCAATACGCAAGGTTGCAGAGGAGAAAATGATGATGTTACGGCGTTGGGCCGTCCGTAAACAATTCGTTTCCGGAGCATATCTCTGAAATACTTGTCCGATTGTCTTCAAATTTTACACACAACACCCCTAGGGGGTCTAGTTGTGCCTTTTGGGGTATTTGAACTTTGACCTACTTCTGGTTCAGAACTATGACCTATTTAGACGTTTTGACGCGCACTTCGTTTCCGGAGCAGATCTCGAAAAGTACTGGGCCGATGACAGTCATATTGCACATACATGTTCTCTAAGGTCCCTAGTTGTGCCTTTTCAGGTTTTTGGACCTTGACCTTGAAGTTGACCCAGCACTTTGACCTAATTTATAACATCGGTAAATCCGACTGAAAGATTTTGCGGAATATCATGAAAACCGCTTAAGATAGCTACACCATTACTATAAAACAAATTGTGAGGTTTCAGGAGAGGATGCATCTTGAAAAATTTCAAGTCGATAAAATTAAAAATGGCCGCCTATCGGCCATTATTCACCTCGACAGGCCTGATACTGCGGAATATCATGAAAACCGCTCAAGATAGCTACACCATTAATATCAAATAAATTGTAAGGTTTCAGGAGAGGATGCATCTTGAAAAATTTCAAGTTGATAAAATTCAAAATGGCCGCCTATCAGCCATTATTCACCTCGACAGGCCTGATATTGTGGAATATCATGAAAACCGCTCAAGATATCTAGACCATTACTATAAAACAAATTTTAAGGCTTCAGGAGAGGATGCATTTTGAAAAAATTCAACTCGTCCAAGTTCAAAATGGCCGCCAATCGGCCATTATTCACTTTCACATGGCCGTTATTTGGTAAACCGTGCTAGATGGCTAGACCATTACTATAAAACAAAATGTGTGATTTCAGGAGAGGATGCATCTTGAAAAAATTTGACTCGATAAAATTCAAAATGGCCGCTTATCGGCCCTTATTCACTTTCACATGGCCGTTATTTGGTCAACCGTGCTAGATGGCTAGACCATTACTGTAAAACAAAAAGTGAGATTTCAGATGAGGATGCATCTTGAAAAAATTTGACTTGATCGAATTCAAAATGGCCGCCTATCGGCCACTATTTACTTTCACATTGCTGATATTTGGTAAACCGTGTTAGATAGCTGGACCATTACTATAAAACAAAATGTGAGATTACAAGAGAGGATGCATCTTGAAAAAAATTGACTCGATCAAATTCAAAATGGCCGTCTATCGGCCATAATTCACTTTCACATAGTCGGTTTTTGGTAACCGTACTAGATGGCTAGACCATTACTATAAAACTATAAATGTGAGATTTCAGGAGAGGATGCATCTTGAAAAATTTTGACTTGATCAAATTCAAAATGGCCTCCTATCAGCCATTATTCACTTTCACATGGGCAATATTTAGTAAACCGTGCTAGATGGCTAGACCATTACTATAGAATGAAATGTGAGATTTCAGCTGAGGATGCATCTTGGAAAATTTTGACTTGATCAAATTCAAAATGGCCGCCTTTAGGCCATTATTCACTTTCACATGGCCGATATTTGGTAAACCGTGCTAGATAGCTAGACGATCACTATAGAATGAAATGTGAGATTTCAGCTGAGGATGCATCTTGAAAAATTCTGACTCGATAAAATTCAAAATGGCCCCCTATCGGCCATTATTTACTTTCACATGCCCAATATTTTGCAAACTGTGTTAGATGTTAGTCCATTACTATAAAACAAAATTTGAGGTTTCGGGGGAGAATGCACCCTAAGTTTTTAACTAATTTATATCTAATTCAAAATGACCGTAAATCAGCTATTAGTTAACTCGATTGGCCTGATATCGGGTAAACCGTGCCAGATAGGTAGACCATTACTGGGATACTGATTAGGATCATTAATTTCAATGGAGGTTTGCAATCTCTGACAGACTGTCTAGTTCTTATCTTACTCTTAGACTGGGCTTCTTAGACCTTGTTGTCTTGCGTCTTGATTTTTGACCTAGACTAGGACTACAATAATAACCCTATACAAAATTGCTTAAATCAAATTCTAATTCGTCGCGGGAGCTACTGGACTTATGTAGTCTTGTTGTCTTAGGGGACCACCATTCACTTACCAAGGGGGTTGGGGCTGGAGTTTTTTTAAATAAATATTTTCACATCAAATTTTCGTAATTCATTATATAAATAGTTTTCTGAAGGACAGTTGTGAAGGAATATTTATTGGTCCCTAAATTTTTTTTCTAAAATCGCTTCGCTCTGCATAATTAAGTCACCCTTTCAATTTGCGGAGACTTGCTTTTCTAGGCTCCTTAACCATCAATACTAAGGCTAGTGTGGGTTCAAACTTTATGGACAGGATTTTTTTTAAGGTGAAATAATATTTTGCTTGAAGCAGAGTGTGGAAAAAAGAAAGTTCTGCAGATTGGGAGTGAAATAAATAATTTGTTCCATTAAAAAACTGCAGCCCCACCCCCCTATGGTTAAATGGTGGCTCCCTTACTAGCTACCGTAGTCATTTAGGTCCCGGAAAACATACATTTAGTGCTCAAAATGTCATTGAAATGTACTCATGCATATTACTGTACTGTTTCAGCAGAAAGCCAGAACTAGTCCAGACCGGTTTGTCAGACCTGCTGCTCCACCAGCAGCCTCACCTTCCCCGACCCAAGCTATGGATGAATCAGATGATCAACTGCAAGCTCACACGTGAAAAACATATTTGTTAAGCGTAGGCGACATCATTGCAATTTCACCTGCACAAATATTGCTGCTGACTCCATCAATGAACTTCCCTGTTGTCAACTTTGAGCAAGCTTAGGTGGCATTGGCTTATAATCGCACACCAGAAGCTTTATGGTTTGTTTCTTATGTTTGCCTCTGCTGAACAGTATTCTCCTACCTGCATTGCTACTTTATGTATGATAAAAACATCATGTTAAATTTCAAAGTTTTCATTTTATGTGTTTTACGTATACATGTATACATATTCAGCTAGAATGTAACATAATAGAAGCTGTATTGGAAATTGGTCTTCAGTAGTAATACATTTATACATAAAATAAATTCCATAGCTCATAATAGAACCAATATACTATGGAATCTTTTGTGAGATATATCAGTAATGCGGGAGAAAGTGTTGATTATTTTGTGATAAGCCTGCCATGTTTGCCTACTAAACTGATAACTGACTTTATTGACATGGGCGAAGGTTGGCAATGGTCATAGTTCTTTTGTGCCAATTTCATGTCGTATATTTATTGTAGATTAAAAATATACAGAGACATTGCCAGATTGTAATAAATTTGTGTACTTTGTGAGTGCTAACTGCTTCAGTTAATTAACCAAAAGAAGATAGCATTGTAGTTCTACTTTTTGTTTTCTTCTAAATTTTTACTACTGTATTTTTAATTCCAGATGCAGTTATTTTTTGTTTAGTTGTGACTCCGACTATTATTAGACTGATTTTCATAAAATTTGTAACAAACTTCATGATTTTGATTTTGTTTGTACATGTATGTATATATACATCTGCATGCTTACATATATATATATACATATAGTGTGTGTGTATGTACATTATATTGACAAAATTCTGTAAAGTGGCATCTCCCATATAAATTTAACCGTCCATGGCAAAATCAGGCGGAAGTCATAAAAATTGGAAGTGGGTATTTTTGGTGAGGGGACTATATTAGAGGGGACTTAAAGAAAAAAAACTTTTAAAAACCGGAAGGGAATCTAAAAAATATTCACAAGGCTTCAAAGATTTGACCTAAGTTCTACTGGGAAAAGATAGAAACTGAGAAAAACAATATTAAAGGTGAGCAAAAAAAACAAGTAATTTACATTTTAACTGCGTTATTTTTGCAATCGTTCATAGTTTTTTTGCATAATTTTCAAATCAAACGTGTTCAAGGGTTTTTAGATGATTCTTTAAGAGGTTATAGTGTAAAAGTCACGGTAATTTTGTCATGGTCGGCGACTATCTTATATATCAATTACACACCTATCTCTTGAAGCATAATTTATATTAAGTGGTCATCTTGATGTAAACTTCGGTATTGGACAATGCTATATATCCATTGGTGATATATTTTATTAACTGTACACATCAAACCTTCCAAGGTCAAGATCAGGGACCTATTTGAATATGAAAACAAATGATCTCTGGACCATCGAGGTGAATGTCATGATTAAAATCTGAACAAAATATAGATATTTGACGATGGTTTATCCACTATTTGGTGATACTAATAAATCTCAAATGTGCATACTTTCTCCCATTACCACTATACCGGGGGTAGACACCAAGATCATAAATTAGCTTCAATTGTATAGAAAATTATATTAATTTAATATTTGACCTTGGAAAATAATAGACATTCGGGCTTTCCCCTACAATGCAATGTTTAATGTATTTTCTGGCCACACCACTATGTCAGGCTTACCTGAACACCCTAAGATAGACAATGAAACTGAATCTGCTCTAATTCTGTCAAAAATGATATTAATTTATTGTTTTACCTTAAACAATCGCAGCTATCTTATATTCTACTCATTATGGAATGTTAAGGGTGCTTTATGGTCACACCACTATGTTGTGCGTACATGTACCTGAAAACCTGAAAGATAGACACCAAAATTACGAGACTGCCTCTTTTCTCTCAAAAATTATATCAATTTAATGATGCCCATCTTGTGAAATGGCGTGCATTTATTTTTTTTGCTTAGTTAACGTATTTTCTGGAAAAAAACTGTCGGATGGACATTTATACCAAATGTTGTGCTGGTATGATGCATGTACTATCATAATTTGAACTATTCGCCTAGCCCAACAAGATATATCAAGTTCCCTGAAAAAGCTGAAGCTACCACGTTTGAAATATGCTAAAATGAGTGTAATTTACGGGAGATCCCAAAAGTTTACCCTCACAAAAGTGTAATTTGAGGTTTTTAAAAAAATTGTTTATTTTAAATATTTGACACTGTGATAAAAAACATATTTTGGGGTGTGAATATATTTGAAAAAAAATTAAAAACGATAAAATGCCGATTTTTTCAACTTCATTGTGTTCAGATGGATTTATAGACATTTCACAAATGCTGACTTGATTTTGATATGGACGGTTACATAGTTGACAGATGGCGTAATTTAGTTCAATATATTATAACATATAGTTGACTTGCAAGTTGTTTTAGCTGAAAATAGGCAGATAGAACTATTTGTATTTAAAAAGTGATAGAAAGGTTACTTTACTTTGGATAATTGATGGGTGGGACATTTCAGTTTCAAGGTGACAATATGATTATTTTTACTGGATTATTCTGATGTTGTAAATGGTACTCACAAGTATCATATATATCTTCTTCATAACTGTCTCAAAAATCGAGGTACTATCAAAAGCTGTATGATTACCAATTATATAACAATTTTACTCCAACATAAAAGTCCACTTTGCTGTACAATCCAATCACATGACTGGTGTTTGCTCTGTGGTTGTACTAAATATTGTGATCCATTGTATTGAAAATTCAGGTAACATTTGATTCGGAACCACATAGCAAAAAAATCTTGCCCATTTATTAATCAAATTTCTACTTTATTAGCAAATATTTATACATCTATGATAAAGATGCATTATGAGTGGAAGCTTGGAGAATAAAATTGATAATCAATAATTTTACCCCTTATTAATACATAGGTAGCGTACGTTCAAGTACACAACAATGTCACAATGATGTTTGAATTTGATATTCAATTTTCTAGATAAAAAAATCAAATAAACATTTTTGCTTTTTATATTAGTGGAACTCATTCCAATAATGTATGTTCACAAAACGGATTTCTGGGTATTGCAAGTGTGAGTATGTCTGTGTCCCCCTTATTTTTTAAAGGACATGTCCTTTAAAAAATTTGGGGGACACAGACAATCTTCTCAAAAACGGCAGTACGCATAGATTAAAGTTTTGTGTTATCGCATCTTGTATATTATTTCCAACAAAGCTTGTTCAGTTATAACTCTTGTTTTCTCTGGTTGAGATAATTGTTTTTTCAGCATGGTGCAGTATGTTGCTCACTGAAAGCAGCAACTACCTGAAGGACAAAATATGCCAATATAGTTTAAGGAATTGAACAGAATGCCAGTTGGAACTTTCAGGAAGCTAGCTCTAATGTGATGTTGATACAAAATTTTGCAATAGTATGTATTTCCTTTGAAAACCTTAGCTTCAATCTTAGGCGGGCTGACAAGTCTCTCAGGTGGTTGTCTGGTCTCTCTCTTCCTCTGTTAAGTTTTGTGTGATTTAACATGGATTTTAGTCCTTGGTGGTGGAAGGCAGTGCACATTAAAGGGACTAAATCAGGAAAAAATCGGGGATTTTATTTTGGCTTCTTATATAAATCTAATCCATGTGATGTAAACATGTCCATATACTACAACTGCAAAAGTTTTTAAATTTTTGTGCTGCACATTTAGCAGTTAGGCTAGATATAGAGTCGAAATTCCAGATTTCTTATTTAGGACTTGCATGCCCAAAATAAGAAATACGGGGATTTTTTGTCTCTATATCTAGCCTAACTGGTAAATGCGCAGCACAAAAATTTTAAAACTTTTGCAGTTCTAATATATGGATATGTTTACATCATATAGTCATATTAAGAAGCCAAAATAAAATCACCGATTTTTTGATGATTTTAGCCTGATTGAGTCCCTTTAATATCATTTATATATTTCTGGTGTGAAATATGACAAATTAGCCTGATATTCTGATGTGCTGCGGACTTCCACCTGAGCTTGTGATATTTTATGCCGATTCTTCGGGTATCCTCTGTGTTGATCCCGTATTGAGCTTTCAGATGATCCCTGACTATCTTGCTACATAATCAAACTCTCAATAATGTTTAGAACCACTTTTTACAAATATAAATGGTTACCGTAATCCGATAAAAGTAAATAATTGCAGGCTGAAGTATGAAAATTTGTACTTTTGGTCCTAACTTCCAGCCGAGGTAGGAAATAATTATATAAAATTGACATAAATCTGTTTATTTAAACACATTTAGTTGTGTGAGATTGCAAATATTATGATGCAAACAAACATAATATCTGAAGGGTTATTTACTAGATTTGTTAGACGTGTCTGCTACTTTTTGAAGTACATGTGGCAAATATGTGCCTTTCGTCTAAAGAGGATAAATATATTGTGAATTTGAGTGCTATTATGGTAATTGTCTATGTTGTGTTTGAACTGTGTTACTGTTAAGATATAAAACATATTCATTCAATAAATTCAGTCAATTTGGAACACAGCTTGATAAACGTCTGCAGCCAGCATCTGGAAATAGATTGTCACTGGTTTTTGTTTTGGAAGATAATCGCAAGCTGTAGAAACCTTTCTTTCCATTGTTTTCTGTTTTCTCTATCTCCGCATTGTGTGTGTATTCACATGTACTTTATTATGACATGTCTCTTAACCTTGCTATAAAATGCACACAGTGGCAGCTCTTGACACATGACAAGTATGACTGATTCTTACCTATGGTACACTAATTCAAGGACAGAACACATTATTTTTGGCAAAATGGTACACTGGGCATAGACATGAATATAGATATCTCACCAATGATCTTTAATGTGTGACTGTAGCGGTATTACAAATATATATCTAACCCACGTAATACAAGACAGAAGGCTTGATTTGTATTGATGTTAGCACAAGCAGTGCAAGTTAAAATGCCAGTCAACAAATTTATTTTGAAATGATTGGTCTTCCCATTGAGACCTTCCATTGATACCTTCCATTGAGACAAATGTGATAAACCGCCGATAAAAAAATCCAGAGTCACCAAGCTAAAGTTACTTCTTTGCTGAAAATGCATGCCATATAGCTAGAAATGCTAAACAAATATTTCTTCAAAGTTTTTTTCACTTAAAGATGGAGTCCTGTTCTAAATTCGCATGCGTGTAAGCCTTCAGCATACACAGATACAGTACATGTTAGGCCAATGTCTGCGAAGCTGACCCAATATTGAACCAACATTGGAGAAATGTACAGTGTCTTGCCCAGCATACACAAAACATTTGTATAACATTTATACAACGTCGGCCCAACGTCTTTGACGTTGGTCCAACATTGTATAAAGTCATACAAATGTTTTGTGTTCCACTGGGTGTTGGTACAAGCGTGGGATCAAACCGTTTCGAGATACCCACAGTAATACGGTCAGTTTGTTTGCAAAGCAAGGCCCATCTAAGTTCCAGGACCAAAGGCAAAGAGATTCGATGGAATTGTAACTCATAGATGTCGCTCAAGTATATATGAATTTGCTGTGATTTGAGAACTTGCTCTTAATGAGGCTTTATGTATGAAACGCATATTTATGTATTATTATGGAATAGGGCTTTGGCCTACCCACGGGCACTATTGCATTCTGGGGGACCCTTGACCCGCGAATTTTGACAGTTGACCATACCTTAAGACTTGCACGATTCCCACCTCAATCATCTTCCTGACAGCAAGGCTTGCTGCTCCCGAGGTCGCAGACCGAGACCTTGCTGAAGCAGTGTTATCATCCACCTATTGGGGTAGGGAGGATAATTTAGATATTGAATATTCATTAATTTTCCAACATCATGCCAGCTAAATGTTGGCCCACTGTCTGCGACGTTGGCTCAACATTAATCCAATCCTGGCTCATGTAACTTCTCGTGTCTGGTAAGATGTGGTGGGAGCTGTCTGTGATACTTCCTGTGAAATTCTCGGCCACCAGACATGTGTTGTTTAATGTCGGGCCGGCGTCGTAGACAGTGTCCCTGCATTAAAGCAGCACTCATTCCAGAGGTCAAACTGGGTCAAACAGAAAAAATCTTTCTTGAAAGTCCCCACTCCAATAGATGGTTTTACCACTGATTCAGCAAGGCCTCGGTCTACGACCTCGGGAGCAGCGAGCCTTGTGTGGGAAGATGACCTCAATGTGAATGAGAATTAGTTTAGTTTATAAAATACCCAAACAATAATAATATATAACATTAAATTTTTAAACGTCCTCACTTTGATTTAATTCATCATTTGACATGATGTTTACTTTATATGGGCCTATATTTTGTGATTTGGTTAAACGGATTAAAGTGCTATTTTTTTTGCTATTCATGTGTATTTTGTAGCTTGTGTTGGCAACTAACATTAGTATGCTTGCCACTTGTAACGCTACTGTTGTCAAATTGTAAATAAGGAATGCCATGTGTTTCTGTTCTATATTCTTTGTTATTATTTGATATAAGATGTTTGAATGTAAGATGCTTCTTTAATAAGTCATATTTAAATTCATTGTATTGACATATTGCAGATATGTCACGGATTTATGATTTACAAATTCTCATGGGTGAATTTTTATTATCAAATTTAGGATTGTTAAAATCGTATCTTACTATGTTTTCACAAAACAAGATGGTTATATATTATAGCAGATTCGTATGGTGTTATGACAAAATTAATTGCTTTATATAAAGTGTGCTGTAACCTCAGTTGTGTTCACTAATCCTCTTGACACCTAGGTATTTCTTCTCAAATTCCAATACCTTTTTTAACCCTTAAACAGCGCTGTGCTCGACTAGTCGTTTTCAATTTGTTTTACTAGCTATTTTAAATCACAGTTATTGAGAACAAAACATACAGATTTGCAACTGTTTGGTCCAAAATTAAACAAATGTGAATAATTCTCGTCCACTTGAAGTTGGTGGTCGCGGTAGATTCAAGTGGGTGAAAATTTATATTATTTAATTTAGTTGGTTACAGGTTAGAATATGAATTGCTACCTCTACTCCCACTTTGCTATAAATAAAAAATATTGTGATTTTCTAAAATACCAAATATAATCTATATTAAATGTTAAATCGGCACGTCCTTTTTGGGACTCAGGCTATATAGCCTAACTTATTTGATTGGAAATATGCCATGCTGCTCATCAATGTGAAACATGTGTTTGAAAGTTTAATCACGATATACATGTATGAACTCTAATAAAAAGTAAGATTTAATTAGATCTACCCCAAGTAAATCTACTTAACCTAGTTTCATTGACACTCCAATGCTATTAAATATTTTCCCTTTTATGTTATCTTATTTAAATTTTCACCTGTTTGATGTTGTCGATCCACAACTGTTAAATTTGATACCAATATTTGCAAATCTTGATGTTTAAATAATCATTTCATTTCATACCCAACATTCAGTGCTTTGGTCGGCTGATGAAAATGGATTAAAAAATGATTACAGTCGTGCTTAAAGCGTTGAGCCTCGATAATACCCTAAATTGTTTTATCATAATGCTAGCAAGTATGATATAATGTCATTTACTTTTAAACAACGCCCAACAATAAATTATAATATAATTTTTTCTTATGTCAGAGACACACCTCCCAGATTATAATTAATTTGTAAATCATTGGGAAATGGGCACCTCTATGTGAATATATTTTTTGTCATTTGTTACGCTCGGTCAAGGCATCTGCAATTACACTGGTATACAGTACATGTTATCAGTCTGACAACTCGTCTCTTGCTGTGATCATCATCCTTTATATACTTGGAGAAAAACTCTCGACATGATTTCACAATATTATCGAGATGGTGAAATGTACTCATTTTGCTGTGTTGTAACATGTTTTGCAATCAGGTGAATGGTATAAATGTGAAGAATGAAGAAAATGACTTGTTTTTTATGTTCAGTCAAATAACTTACACAAGTGTCGTAGTTGATTACATCAATCCCAAAATGTTGAAGTGGACAGCAGTGCATGATTGTTCTTCATTAACTCGCTTATTCAATATATACAACAAAATAAACTCCTTCTCTCCGGAAAAAAAGGCAGATGTTATGACTTCACCTTTGATGTATGGCCGTCTGTCGGCATTTTTGTTTCCGGAGCAGATCAATCTTACTGATATCTGGCGAACTATGCCAGATACGGTATACCATTACTATAAAACAAAATGTCCGGTTTCGATTGGGGATATGCACTGAAAAATTTAAAATGGCCAAATATCGGCATGAATAACTTTAATATGACTGATGTCTGGCTATTAATATAAAACAAAATGTGCGTTTTCGTGGAGGGATTTCAGGTCTATCTAATTGAAAATGGCTGACTATCGGCCATAATCAACTTTAATATGCCTAATCTGGAGACCTTTACTACAAAACAACATGTGCAGTGTCAGGGAGGGGTGTACCCTGGAAAATGTCAATTTTTTATCAAATTCAAGATGGTCGACTGTCAGCCATAATTAACTTTAATATGTCTGTTATCTGGAAAACAGTGCACTGAAAGATTTCAACTTTATCAAATTCAAAATGACCCGATTATCGGCCACATTTTACTTTATTATGCCTGCCATCAGGTAAACAGTACCAGATAGCTAGACCATTAATACAAAACAGAATGTGTGGTTTCGGCGAGGGCTATACCCTGGAAAATTCAAAATGGCCGACATGCGGCCATTATTGACTTTAATATGTGTAATATCTGGAAAAACGTGTCAGATAGCTAGACCATTACTATAAAACTAAATGTGCGGATTCAGGGAGTGATATGCTTTATCCATAACTGGCCCAGGCTCATTTAACACTCTGACTGTGCCCATTCGTAATGCCCACATATTTCTTAACATTCCGGAAATGACTTAACCCTTTAAATCCGAGCCTACTGGGTATAACTGCCGAGCCTCGTGGGCAGTAGCCCTTATTTGTGATGTGATTATTGACCATATTATAAGTGGTACATTTTTAAAGGCTCTACACAATTATCCTGACCAATTCACGAAGACGTAATACTCCATTAATATTATCATAATGCTGTGGCTTGTTGGACAGTAAATTAGGACGTCATAATTTTTTGTGTTCTATAATATTTGTGATTATGTCAGACCTTAAATGGTTAATTTTATACAGATATATCGGTACGTCGGTATTACATATGACGTTACAAAATTTTTATACCGATACATCGGGTCCAAAGGGTTTTATCTCACCTATTTGATCTGGCTTTCCCACGCAAACTCCTTGTACTAATTTGCAATGGGCCCTCTTTATACACATGCAATAGTACAATGATTTAAATATGTACACAATTAATGGTAGAATATAATACAGACTATAATACAAAATATAATACAAACTATAATACAATATTTAAAATTGTTCATGTGAATGTATACTGTAAAAACACAATGGCTATTTAAGAATATGTACATCATAAATGAATTATTTTTTTTATATATTAACTATTCAGTTATTGTTATACATAGTACATATTAACTAGATATATAGTCCAGTGGATTTTGACGAAAGCGTGTTTCGCGGTATGGACGATGTTTTATGATTGATTCTGATACTATGGGATTTCCTGAGCAGGAATCAGCGGGGTGCCAGTTTGGCACCCTTGGGCGGAATTTTTTAAAGGCAAAAACAAAATGGCCACCAGATATTTAAACATGCGGAAGTGTGGATTTTTCATCCAACTCTGGTTTGTTTTGCGGTTGCGTCTGGTACAATTTGGCCGCCGTTGGCAATATTCGAATTGTTTTTAACATTCGGTGGTTTGGTCGTTTCGTTTGAGTTAGGGGTTTTATTCCGTAAGTGTAAAGGTACATGAGAATACGTTCACAAACCGCCGCCGCTCCCGCTAGCGCAGGAAACGGCGGGGATTCGCGAATGCGGCGCTACATAAGGGGTGAATTGTTTAGGCAAATTTACTCTATTAGCATTATGCTGTGAAGTAGTAGCCGAATTCGTACCATTTTGAATCGCCACAGACTGTCGTGTTTTCGCTTTCGGTTCAGCTCTCTTCTTTTCGGATTTCTGTTTGAGAGCCGGTGCCCTTCGAGCTGTCGCAGTATTTTTCGAATTCTTCGTTGTGCGTTTTATGATGTTTTTTTGTACCTATGTCGGGCTCGTTGTCTAAGTGTGCAGGTTTAGCTCGATCAAGGGAGACCGTTTCTACCTTGCCTTTAACTAGGATTTTCATGACTCTGCTGCTCCTCACGATGATCTTATATGGGCCGACGTAAGGGGCGGTCAGAGGCGGTGCAAATGCGATTCGTCGCAAAAATACACGTGAGCATGTGGCGATTTCCTTATATTAGAAAATGTTGTTCTGAGGTGAGTCGCGCGGTGGGCAAAGACGGAGACGCGACATGGCTACGCGAAGCTTATCAGAATACTTATCTAAGTCTGTATGTGCGTCAACAATGTACTTATGTGAAAATTCGCCTCGTAGTCTGAGTGTCGTTCCGTAAACGATTTCGGCGGCTGACCTACCCAATAACTTTTTAACGGCGGAACGTGCACCTAGTAATACAGCAGGTAGTGTTGTGGTCCATGGATTCGGTGATTCGTGAGCCATAATAGCTGCTTTAAGCTGACGGTGGAAACGTTCGACCATGCCGTTCGATTGGGACTGGTAGCTCGTTGTGCGGTTTTGTACTATCCCGAACTGGTTACATAAACCATCCCATAATTTTGATTTGAACTGGGCGCCCCTATTCGTGGTGATAGTGGCGGAAGTCCCAAACCGTGCTATCCACCCGCTAAAGAAGGCATCGGCGACCGTTTCAGCTCTTATATCTACTAGCGGTATGGCTTCTGGCCAACGTCTGAAACGATCTACACAAGTCAGTAGATATCCAAACCATCGGCATACGAAAGGGGTCCGTCTATATCTATATGTATGAGAGCAAATCTCTCGGTGGGTTCGTCTGATTTGCCGAAAACTGGCTTATTATGGCGAGGTATTTTAGCGGTCTGGCAACCTTTGCAAGAACGGCACCAGTTAGCTATAAATATATTCATTACGTGCCAGACAAATCTTGTATTGATCAACGGCTTTGTAGCCCTATGCGATGGATGACCTAATCCGTGTAAGTTTGAGAAAACCTGTTCTCGAAATTTTACGTAACGTACGGCTGAATGTGTCCTGTTGATACATCACACCAAATGAAATCGTTATCAAATGATTTGAGTAATATAAAATTCATGTTAGATGACTTTGAATGTCGCAACCGCGTGAATTTTGTGTCCAAAGCTTTATCTGTACTTAATCTTTATAATTTATGGTTGATGTAGTGTCTATGAAGGACACGGTCGGTGGTGACAAAGCGTCGGCCACGAAATTTGTCTCTCCTTTCACATATCTTATGTCTGTTGTGAACTCAGCGATAAAAGCCAACTGCCTTGTTTGTCGCAGTGATGGGCGTTCAGTGACTGATGACATTACGAAAGTTAAAGGTTTATGATCGGTGTTCACGAAAAAATAACGGCCTTCTAAGTTGTGCCTGAAATGTCTAATAGTAGCGTACACTGCCAGAAGTTCGCGATCGAACGCACTGTAACGTGTCTGTGGGAGTTAGTTTTTTACTAAAAAATGACAGTGGCTGCCAGACATTATCGATTTACTGTTGCAAAACGCCACCTACGGCGGAATCACCGCATCGCACGTGATATTCAACGGTGCAAAGTTGTCTGGTTGTACCAAAAGGGTTGCATTAGCAAATATTTGCCTAGACTCGATAAACGCAGAATTTGCACTTTCATTCCACTTCAAGTCGAAATTTGACTTAGGTGACAATCTTGTATGACCTTTATTGGCGGCCGTGAGTAGGCCCTAACTGATTTAACGGTGTCAACTTATCCGCACAATTTGGAATAAATCTATGGTAATAGTTTATCATTCCCAAATATCGACGTAAAGCTTTTTGCTTTTCAGGCCCAACAAAATTTACTATTGCGTCTACAGCACTGGGTAGCGGTGAAATGCCTGTTGCACTAACATGGTGTCCTAGAAAACTTAATTCGGTAGTACCGAACTGACATTTCTCTGGTCCTATGATTGTCCCATATTCTGCTAAACGGGTAAAAAGAATCTTCAAATGTATCTTATGCGTATGATGATTGGGGCTTGTGACTAACAAATCGTCCAAATATACAAACACAAAATCTAGTCCGGGTGTAACGTGATCTATAAAACGTTGGAAAGTTTGGCCAGAATTTCTTAAACCAAATACCCAGTCAACAATTTGAGGTCACCATGATGTCACAGTGACCTCACATTTATCTCACGGTGATGTTACAGGGGTGAGGTCACTGCGACATCAAATTGAAGCCTCACCTGGATATCACTATGACATCACAGTGATGAGGTCACACAGCCCTCATACTGCTATGTCACTGTGACGTCACAGTGGTGAGGTCACTGCGACATCAAATTGAAGCCTCACCTGGATATCACTAAGACATCACAGTGATGAGGTCACACAGCCCTCACACTGCTATGTCACTGTGACATCACAGTGGTGATGTCACTGCGACATCAAATTGAAGCCTCACCTGGATACCACGATGACATCACAGCGATGAGGTCACACAGCCCTCATACTGCCATGTCACCGTGACATCACAGTGGTGAGGTCACTGCGACATCAAATTGAAGCCTCACCTGGATATCACGATGACATCACAGTGATGAGGTCACACAGCCCACACCCTGCTATGTCACTGTGACATCACAGTGGTGAGGTCACTGCGACATCAAATTGAAGCCTCACCTGGATATCACTATGACATCACAGTGATGAGGTCACACAGCCCTCATACTGCTATGTCACTGTGACATCACAGTGGCGAGGTCACTGCGACATCAAATTGAAGCCTCACCTGGATATCACTAAGACATCACAGTGATGAGGTCACACAGCCCTCACACTGCTATGTCACTGTGACATCACAGTGGTGATGTCACTGCGACATCAAATTGAAGCCTCACCTGGATACCACGATGACATCACAGCGATGAGGTCACACAGCCCTCATACTGCCATGTCACCGTGACATCACAGTGGTGAGGTCACTGCGACATCAAATTGAAGCCTCACCTGGATATCACGATGACATCACAGTGATTAGCTCACAAAGTCCTCATGATGTGAGGTCACTGTGACATCGAAGTGAAGCCTCACCTGGATATCACAATGACATCACAGTAATGATGTCACAACGTTCTCATACTGTGAGATCACTGTGGCATCAAATTGAAGCCTCACCTGGATATCACGATGACATCACAATGATGAGCTCACACAGTCCTCATACTTAGAGGTCACGGTGACATAACAGTACGAGCTCACACAGCCCTCGTACTGTGAGGCCACAGTGACATCATAGTGATGAGCTCACACAGCCCCCATACTGTGACATCACAGTGATATAATCACATAACCCTCATACTGTGAAGTCACAGTGATGAGCCCACACAGCCCTTGTACTGTGAGAGCACTGTGACATCACAGTAATGATGCTCATACTGTGCAATGCATTTGCCTTCCAGGAACATGTACTGTTAAATCCCAATATCGATATTTTAACTTATCTATCTTACCTATCAATTGTCCATAAAAAAATATTGCATCGAAAGCAAGCAATCCACATTTTATCAACATTAGACTTCGTACCACAATAATCTGACCCACCTGTGAGCTTTATTCACATGTATCAACCTTTTTAAAGCAGGACAATACTTAATAGCATTTCACAAATTTATTTTCAAAGCGTTTACACAGCCTTCAACTGTCTACTCTTGAGGTGAGTTCTGGAATTTGAAATATATATCTCAATTTGTTGAATAATCTCCATCTTGACCGTAGTATTGTTCCTCGCTTTACCTCTAGCTGGTTTTGTTTATGTCTGCAGCACTCTGTAAACAGATGCACATATTTCACTTTTAAAGTTAACAAATGCAAACCTAATGATACCCCAACAAAGTATACTTCAAAAGTTAACGAGTCCACAAGATAGTTAGCTGTCTTTTTGGAAATTGGCTGCTGACCATTTATTTAAAGGGGAAGGGGTGTTATCTCTCATAAGTATATATAGCGACACATGAAATTATAATCAAAATGGTCTGAATAACAACAATTGTCAATAACAAAAGACCCCAGCGGATGGGAACCAAGCGGTGCTTCAATCATCCTCTAGTAATCTATCAGTTTGTCTGAGTGATTGGCCAGGAAGCGTGTATTGTTGCATTACAGCTTAACCAATTTATAGGATATATTTTTCTTTGGGCAACCAACAATTCTGACAAACAACTTAAAGTTGTGACTTGGCTGTTGGCCGGGTACAGGGTACTTTGACGCTTATTTCGGACACTGATGTGGAACCATAAAGGAACTGCATGCCAAATTAGAGTCACTTATGCTTTCAGTAGTACCACACCTAGTTGGGTATGCAACAGCGAGAGTACAGTATTGATGATCTTAATGGTGTACCATACGAGAATGAAGTATTGTTTATTCTAAAACTAACATTTTATCATTTTTTGTTACATTTGTGAATACTTTGTTACAATGATCGTCCAGTTTGCTTAGCGTACCATCAAGTTCCCGTTACAGCAATCTTCCAAGGTAAGCTGCAGCCTCCTCATATCTGGCCATAATCTTCGGGCGGATAACTAGTGGTATACCCTGGTTCCTCCGCTCAACAGCGGTGCCAATGCAGCTCTCGCATCAGTGCAGGCGCTGGTGTAGGCTGTGGTAGCCTTGAATAACCGGCAATAGTGTGTTGGACATTAGGTCTCTCATGTGCGATGAATAGATTTACCCTTGCTATTGTTACTCTGGGGACTATCCGACCCGAGGATAGCGGAGCTGTGCAAAATGCCACGGAGTTTCAGCATTAAATGGCATAGCGAAATCCATGTCATCGGCCGTCTGGGCATGTCTGCGGGTAAATCCCATAGACATGTCCAGAACCCCTTATCGGGCGAGCGAAGGAAAACGCTCTAAATAACCCACCATGCCCTATCACCCCTACCCTTACATCATAATCCTGATCATCTGTACATCATCCATCTCATAAATTGACTACAACGTTTTATTCCACTACAATGTCACTTAAATGACCATGTGTGCCGAAAAATGACGTAAAGCAATAATTTACTACTACTACCGTTAAATTATAACAAACTTCGTTACAATAATCAATACTTCACTACTGCTTTTACATACCCTCTGGAAGTGAGTAATGCAAATGAACCATAGGCCAAATGTTTAGAATTTTTTACGTAGTTCTTCACTTTTGGCTCAGTGGAAATAATGTAGTGCAGCTGAAGTGAAGAAAAGCATTACCACGGAAATTAACATTGTCTAAAATGCAACATACTCTTGATATTGTATTTTACAACCATTTATGTGATGAATATGAAATAAGCAAAACTTATTATTAACCCTTGTGCTGCTGGAATCGTAGGCCCTATATATATACGGTTTTAAATCAATAGAAATATCACTAAATTTGTTTAAATATTTTTGGTAGATGATTAGTTAATCCTATAATTAAATCTGGGAGGTGTCTATTTTTCATAAATTGAAATATTTTTCGCTATTTTAAGCTGGAAATTGCGTTAGGAATTCCAACTTCAAATGATTGAAAAAAAGAACAAACAATTCAGCAGCCAAAGGCTTAAGATTATTTATGCCAAATGCAACTTACTAAGGATAGACCTCTGGAAGGCCTTTGGCTAGGTGGGTTTTTCGTGATGGTGTTTTCAATCAGCAGTGCATCATCCATGGTGTTCCTTAGCATGTCCTTTACAGCCTCTCCGATAGGCTTGAATGCAATGATTAACCTGCAATAGTGAGGTAATAAGCATGATAGTATGACATGGTTATGTTTAGAGAAGAAACTTAAATATTAAAGAGCAAAGGTCAAATTGAAAGCCTGGTATGTATCAATGACAATGACTTAATTTAACTCCTCGCTGTTCAGGTACAGTGCATGATATCAGAAATACATAATACAAGAAATAGACAACTCTAACATCATCATTTCAGTGTACGGATGGGTTTTCCCTTATTTTAACTCTCTAACCATTCGATCGATAAACACATGCAAAATATAAGTGGGCCAATAGTTCTAGAGAACAACTCTTTTGATCCAAAGATGTGTGATTGACGGCACAAGTGTGATAACACGTTTGATTGTTCATTTACAGATCACACCATGATATTAAAAATGTCCATGTTGGACAGACCATCAGAGAGAAAAAATGTCTTTGCCCCAAAACGGGCGATGGTCGGCTATATCAACTCATAGCAGTGTAATGTTTAACATGTAGACATAATAGTTCACACATGAAATAGTTTTTAAAAAAATTTGACGTTGAAGTGATTACATTTTTTTTTCTATAGCAATTAAAGATTGCTGCCGTACAGGGAACATTTTGTTCAGTATCGCGAAGCTAAAAGCTATGCAATTCTGCCTATACACTAATCAAATTTGATTATGGAAATCAGTGATAAGGTTGTAATGTCAGTCAAAGTTTGATGGAGAAAATCGTCAATGAATTATTTTCAAACAAAATAGTCCCTTCCGTGACCTCAATTTTTTTGTATTTTGCCCATGTTCTAATATATCTGAGCTATTAGTGAAATACATGTATGAACTAGAAAGAGTTGTTCGGAAACGAACACAAAAGTAGCCATCCATTATCGCTCGACCACTATTTGAAAATTGTGGTATATGATGGCTATGTGAAGTATGAGGAAGCAGAAATTCATACATCAACTATCAGGCAAGATTTTCAAAATAGTGAGAAAAAAAATAGGTAAAAAAAAGGCCGACTGGCAGCCATTTTGGATTTTTTAGTGTGAAATTTGTCATGGGGCTCCTTCTGTGAGACATTACATTTTGTTTTTATATTCATGGTCCAGTCATTTTGCATTTCTTGAGTTACGTAAATATTACAAAATTCAAAATGGCCGTTTAGCGGCCATTTTGAAATTGTTTGATCTCAAAAGTAATCAGGTATTTGGCTGCCATAGCTGAACATATTTTCCAAATTAATAGAAGATCTGATGGCAACTTTTTCATAAAACGCGCTAACGAGCATTTCTTCGTCAGTGGCCATAGTAATTAAAAGGTTGATGATCATGGGGAACAAAATGTCACCAAAACAATTCCCCAATGGTATGTGATAGCTATGTGAAGTATGTGGAAGCAGAAGTTGACGGATTAGTAGCTATCTTGAAAACAAATAGCCGCGGCAGCAGTCACAAGAGTTCATAGAAAGGTCAAATATGAACTCAAGCAGGCATCAGACATGAATAATCTGCATGTAACGCGAAAGGAGTTATAGAGCTAAGAGTGTGATGTTAAAAAGCTACAGGCAAAATTTGACTGATGCTTAAAAGCTAACATGAAGCTGGAATTAGCAAAGTAGTGGAAAAATCAAGTATCCTTACAAAGTTATTTAAAATGCAAATCATTCTCCAGCTTTGCTGTTTTTTCATCGAAAATCTGGGGCCGGAACAGTTGTGTAGCGTTATCTTCTTGCAATAAGGTTCTTATTAGCAATAGCACAGCCTTCACTCTTGCCAAATCATCTAAAATGACTGTTGGCTTTGAGCCAGCTCTTCCAACTTGGGCAAAACACGCGAGTTCACATCACATCTAAAAAAAAAGATAATAGAGTAAGAGTGATGCAGAGCTCAATGAAGGTGAAATTCTGAGCATTTTCCATACTTTTCTATATTGTCAAACAAAACAATCCTAACAAATATACCTGTGTAATTTTTCATTAATTTTGTGCAATAAATAATTCAAAAGTAAAAAACATACGGACTGTTTTGTGAACCTGATGCCTAATAAAAAAGGCCATTGTAGAAAGTTTGACATTACCACATAACAAAATCCTAACAAATTGACAATTTTTTTGGTTATACACGTATATTCATTTCTTAAATTTAATGATCAGCAAAAACATACACTTTTTTTCATCTAATGCTATGACATCCACATCACAACAAAAAATGCAGAAAAAATTTGAAATAATTTGACATTGTGAAAGTGGACTGCGGGTTATGGCCCAGGGTGAAGGTGGTTTTGAGTATGAGGATTCATTTTTGTAATAGAGTTGCGCGGTTTAAAATAATGATTTTGTCACCCAGCCCACCTGTAAAACACCGGCTGGATCCCCGACTGAGGAGAAAGTGAGGCTAAGAAAAACAATAACATAATAATATTAGTATGGCCAGGCAACAATCAGTATATTTTGTAATTTATTTATTGAGGTCAAGATCATGTATTTCAAAGATACTAACCATATAACTTTTTCAACATGGTTCCTGAAACAAGAAAAACGTGAGATTTATTAAGACTGGTGGTAGTTCGCATGAAAGCCATTCTGAAATAATACAAAATAGTAACAACAGTGCTACAGATAAGCTTTAATGTTTCTCATTTTTAAACTTAATTGAGTACCCCCCCCCCCAAAAAAAAAAAAAAAAAAACCCAGAGGATTGCAATTTTCGTTACGCATACATTTGCATTAAATGTTTTATCATAGCCTGAAATAGTGAGGTCAGAAGCATGATAATATAACACGGCTATGTTTAGAGAAGAAATAAAAATATTAAAGAACAGTTTCAGAGCTCTGGACATTTGAATAAGGTTCACACATCTGAGATGGATATGAGAAATACACTAAAAAGGTACTTTCATGGAAAAATAAATAAATAGACCCACGGATGCAAGGGTGCACATGTCACCTTACCTGCATGGATCTTACATGGACGTATCCATTGAGATAAAAAAAACTCCATTTAATTTAGGTAAAATGTTACATAGGGATAGGGGCCTTCTACAGATACACAGCGAATGGAGGGCATTCTGGATATAAGAATAATGTTAAAAACACACTTATACTTATTTTTTTCTACTTGAAAGTTCACACAGCCATCAAGTATCACAGAATACATGACATAAAACCAGTTTTAGAGCTCTGGATATTTGAATAAGCCTTAGCCTTAGGTCAACACATATCAGATGGTTCTGAGAAATAGGCCTACCACTGAAAAAGTACAATTTCAATGAAAAATTAATATAGCTATATTAATTTACCACAAATTGTGTAGCAAATGTCACCATTATAGTTCCTATATATCATACAAATAACCCCTTAATGTTGGGAAAACAAACCTCAACTTACTGGGTACAAATAGTATACATGTATGGCACAATTGGCTTTCCATAGCCACAGGATATCAAAGCATTAAAACTCTAATTATCGTCCATGCATTTCAATTGTACATAATTGTATCTGTTAACAGTTTATCTGTGTAAATATAAGGTCAAATGTGTGATCTACCTACCTTTGTGATCTTGGTAACATTATCATATAGTGTAATAAGTGATGAAAACATACTTAAAATGTATTTTCTGGATCCTGCTCTTCCCAAAGCCTCACACACTACAATCTTCCCTCGCCACACAGATAGCACCAGTTGACCCCATCACCATGAGGTCACTGTGTTGTCACAGTATGATGTAGAAAATAATGTCGCAGAACACACCACTTGATCACATCACAGTGAGGACACAGTGTTGTCACAGGTATTTGCTCACACTGTGAGGTCATTATGATGTCACTATGATATCCCAATTATGACATCACATGTGTGAGTTGTATGTGAGGTCACAGTGACACAAGTTGAATACATCACCGTGAGGCCACAGTGTTGTCACAGTATGATTTCGAAGATACACGAGATGACCACATCACCATGAGGTCACAGTGTTGTCACAGTATGATGTCACAGGTACACGAGATGACCACATCATCATGAGGTCACAGTGCTGTCACAAGACGATGCCCACCTTGTGAGGTCATTATGATGTCCTCATGATATAAAAATTATGACATCACATGTGTGAGATGTTTGTTAGGTCACAGTGACAAAAGTTTACTACATCACTGTGAGGGCACAGTGTTGTCATGGTATGATGTCGCAGAGACACACTTAAGATGACCACATCATTATGAGGTCACAGTCTTCTCACATTGTGATGTCACAGATACACGAGATGACTACATCACCATTAAGTTACAGTGTTGTCACAGATTGATGTTCACCATGTGAGGTAATTATGATGTCTTTATGATATCAAAATTATGACATCACATGTGTGACTTGCTTGTGAGGTCACTGTGATATGAGTTTACCACATCACCATGAGGTCAAAGTATTGTCACAGGGTGATGTCACAGATGTACGAGATGACCACATCATCATGAGGCCACAGTGTTGTCACAGGACGATGCTCACCATGTGAGATCTTTATGATATCAAAATTATGACATCACCTTTGTGAGATTTCTGTGAGGTCACAGTGAGACAAGTTGAGCAAATCACCATGATGTCACAATGTTGTCACAATATGATGTCACAGATACACAAGATGACTACGTCACCATGATGTCACAGTGTCGTCACAGTGTGATGTCACACATACATGAGATGACCACATCATCATGAGGTCACAGTGTTGTCACAGAACGATGCTCACCATGTGAGATCATTATGATATCAAAATTATGACATCGCCAATGTGAGATTTGTGTGAGGTCATAGGGATACAAGTTGAGCACATCAGCTTGAGGTCACAGTGTTGTCACAGTATTATGTCACAGGTACTCAAGGTGACCACATCACCATGAGGTCACAGTGTCCTAGTCTTTTTTTGAAAAAACTTTTGACCCTGCTAAACGTTGGGTAAAGTCTTGTAGGACCTATATGAGGAATCGGATATCGATCTGGTACTGCCTGAGCATTCAAACTTCTATAATCTCCGCACGGTCTCAAGTCCCCGTTTTTCTTAGGCACCATATGAAGCGCTGACGACCACTCACTGTCGCTGGGTTCAATATCGCCCAACTTTATCATGTCATCGAACTCGCGTTTCGCAGTGACTAGTTTATCAGGTGGTAAACGTCGTGGGCGCGCGAATACTGGGTGGCCTTTGGTCACTATTTTGTGTGTAATACCGTATTTAACTGGTTCACCCTTTGTTGTAGGACGAGTCAGTTCCGGAAACTGACCTAATAATTTCGTGTAGTTGTTTTGAATGGTGTCGACTCTATTCAGTGATAACGGTTTAATAGACGATAAAGTAGCTGGTATAGCTAAACCAGTTCGCATGTCTCTCAGACAATGACTTTTCAAGTCTACCAGTAAGCTGTAATGTATAAGAAAATCAGCTCCTATGGTTGGTTGTTTGACGTGAAAGTCCACACGAAATCTCGTTTGAGACCAACGTCGATGACGCGTCTACAATTACCGTAGGTGTTTATAGTAGTATTATTAGCTGCAACTAGGGGCAAACAGGCAGCATCTGAAGTCCTGTTAGCGCGAGACTTGGGTAACACGCTGACCGCTGCGCCCGTGTCGATTAAATAGTTACACTTGTTGTGTTTGTCTGCGACGTATAATAACTTAGAGGGGGATAAGCTGGGAAAGGGAGCGTGGCGATCGGTTGAGCAACGTTATTTTGCGTCGTTTGCGGCGGCGGAGCGATAGGACGATACATCTTGCCTAGTAACAACTTGATTATTGGGTACAAACGGTTTTGCTTGCACATTCGGAACGAACTGTGTCTTGGCGGCATAGTTCTCGTTTGCTTGTGAGCGTCCGTATGTCTTCTTCTGTGTTGCCTTGGCTGTTGCTGTCTCTAGTTGCACGGTCGGCCAACATGGCCAAATTTTTTAGCGACGCACTATCTGGTTGTGTAGCTAAATGCGCATGTACTGAAGGCGGCATTTGTCGAATGAAGGCTTGGCGGATAACTGCCTTGCCTACTGTCGCTTTTGTTCCAAAACCAGCTGTCTTCTGCAACCGCCTAAGAAATCTAGACAGTATGTCGGATCCCAATTTTTTCACCTGAAATCACCTTATTGACTCTTTCTGGTGTCGTTAAGCCTCGTCGTTCGATTAAGATCGCTTTCAAATTTTTGTACTTATGAGTGAGGAACGGCTGTAATAATTCGTCTCCAACATCGGACGCTACTTCGCCAGAGAGTGCAGCACATGTCAATCTGTAACGTTCGTCATCCTCTGTTATCTGGTGTAAATCAAATTGTTTTTCGATTTAAATAAACCATAACTCCACATTTGTTGGGTAAAAGGTTGCTGTCTTGAATTTCGGCTGAACGTCGTTGAGGCTGACGTCTGACCGGCGAAGGGCTTCTTGATGAATCACTACGTGACAACCCTCTCCTACGTCTGTTGCGTGCAATCCGCAGGAAATTAGCTTTTAACCCGTTGAACACGAGATTATTATGCTACTGCTCTGCTTCTGGAACGAGATTATTTTATGACGTCATAGTTATCTTATGCAATCAGACCCGTGGATCTCCGGGGCTCGTATCTGAATGACCTCCCTAAATCACGGAGATCTCCGGGGCTCGTCACAAAGGGGTTAACCAACGAAATATCCGTGTATCTTAGTTCTGCTGCATTCTCATCACACATAGGATAGTACGAATCTTTATGACGAGCCCCTTGTCCGTCGAGGGGTGATGACACAAAACCTTCACTGTCGCCTTTTGCAGTCATTTTGAAATGCTAGTTTGTTGAAATTAGTTTAAAAAGTGAAACGTCTGAGTTGCTGGCCTATTGAGAGTAGACTAGTGCCCATCGATGTAGACTGTACGCTTGTATGATGTGCGGGTAGTATGCATGGCGGCACACTGTCAGGTGGTGTGTGCCTCGGCTACCGTGCGCTGTGCACGCGATGTGCGTATGGTTGGTTGGCGTGCCACATCAGCTCAGGACTCATTAACATATTTAACAGCTAAGTGACTGTCTGGAAAAGTAGACTACCAAATTTTCATTAACAAAATATCACACAATGTGTGACCTGATTTGCAATATTTAGTAAAACATATTAAAATAAAATCAGTCTCTCTTTCCTGACTGAGAAAGATATTTTGGAAAAATTTACTCTTGACTAAACTTTATTTCCAGACGCTGTGTAGGCCTATGTGGCCTTTACATGTGAGCGCCATTGGCCGTGCGCGCTGCTGATTCAAGATGGCGGCCTAATTTATGCCAATTATGCCGATCAGTGCCAATGGGGTGACGCCGCAATGCATGAAGGGTAGGGGGGGACACGTGAAGCTATGCGGTAGCCAATTTAGCTAAGATTAGGGTCACCGGCTGCCAAGATGGCGGCCTCTTACCAATTTACATTAAAATAACTCTGCTGCCACTGAAATAAAAATTATGATTACAGTCATAAAATGTCGACCTACAGTCCTAACAATGATGTATTTATAGACCAAATAAGACCTTTTATTCACATATATTTCAGGAGAATAGTTTAAGTGGCTCTAATCCTATTTAAAAGCTGTCTGAGTCGAGGCATAATTTCGATCCGTAAAAGTATTTTGCTTAAGCACAAAAAATATGGCGGGTATTCTCATAAAAATTCGCATGAGGTGTCAAAACGGTTTAAAAGACAAAAATTTCAAAATAATATTCTAAATATCTAAGTCGCCTAAATATCTAAGTCGCCGGCAGTGGCGTAATTGAGAAAATAACATTGAAATCTGTTATAATTTATGAAAGTAGACTATTCCGTCTAACAATAATTTGTCTAGGCTGGATGTCTGCCAGATCCGCCATTTTGAAAATTCTCGAAACCACGTGGGTTTCTAGAAAAATCTATCGATTTTTTCGCTGTTTTAACCTCTGTTCAGATAACCTCTCTAACTAACCTCACTGGCATATTATTATTTTTCACCTACAATCACCACGTACCTTGCAAAAAATGATGTCATTTTTTGAAAAAATCCCCTAATTTTAAAACTATCCTTGCTGACTCAAAATCGATGGTTTTTTTTGTTTGACCAGTGAAAGCAATTTGCTTAAATGAAGCTGCTATTACGTTCAACGTCGGGTCACCAATATGGGGGGGGTGGGGTGATGGATCGATCTTGTTGCTGACATGAATATGTTGAAGTGTTACGTTCCACCATCTTCCATCAACTCCTCCGTCGGGACGACGGGATTAAATAATTCTCATTAAATCATTCTTCAGGTATTTTTCACTTTAATGAAGTCTAGACATTTATATAACACACAGTTCCCAAGCGGAGCACGGTGATCGGTGCTATGCGGCTAAGCCCCTGAGCTCTCGACGGAATGTCTGCCTGCTTCAGTGGCAACGAGTTAACTGGTGGCGTGCTTGGCTGAAGGCGCGCTCGATTCGTGGCGTGGGCTAGTCAGAACGAGGCTTGGCGGTCCCTGGCCACTTGTCAGTGAGCGGGGAACGCCGAGCAGTCCTGAACGGTGAGACGCTAACCCCACTTGCATATATATTAATAATTTGTATTGAACATCATGCACATAGGAAAAGTCGAGAGGTTATAGTCGCGTGTGTGCAGGCCTACAACTTATCTGCGAATGCAGCGAGCAGCGGTCAGTGCTAGGGATCCGCCCAGATACATTTAAACCACATTTAAACCCATCTCTAGATATCATAAACCCAATTTGTTGGCTCCCAAATTAACAGGCACTTAAATTTGTATGTAAAATACATCCATGATTCATGGTGGAAAGTGTGAAGTCTTTATACAATTTTGAAGAAGTAAAATGGCATGAAATGAATCGGGCTTTAGGCCACCTTTGTGCACATATAGGCTAAACTGGGCCAGGAGAACCTCCTGAGGATGGTGAGATGATTGAGATGACACTGTCCCCCAGACACAGGATTCGAAATTCGAGCCCTGGCGGTCTGAGGCCGAGCACCAGCCTCTTGGTCACGGAGGCTCCCCACAATACTGACTAATACTCGTGGATGGGGAAGAAACATTTTTGCTTCTCTCAAACTGCCCAGACCGGGAACCGAACACCAAACTTTGGCCTGAAAGGCAGCGGTGCTAACCACTACCCTAGGGCCCCCGCCCATTTGATGGAGTGCTCCCCCAAAGTGGGGGGGGGCAGTGCCCCCGACTTTCGTGAGTGGGGTGAAGCGGGGGAAGCCCTGCCCTGCCCCCCGTATCCTACGCATATGCCGTTGGCGCAGTTGAACTAAGACATCTGACAGGAATGAACATGCTATCTTTCACTTCCCACACATTTAATTCTAATGGTGGAAGGTTTCGCATCTGATAAAGCAGGTCTTGTCTCTCATTGGCACGTACTAAATAGTTTACCCTCATAAGGTGTAGCGTCACGGCAGCTCAGGTAGGTGGTAGGCCAGAGTATGAGTACGCTTGACATACAAATGCTTCCAAGGTTTTCAATCTACAAATCTAGAGAGTGGGAGGTGCCGCATCGATAATTGTCCGACTGCCAAGTCATGCATGCATTTGTCCCGGGTTTAGCTTATGTTGCAGGGGTCTTTCAGAAAAATATTCTTATATATTCCATCTCAATGTGACTATAGGTGATCGCATTAATGGCGGCCTCGTTGAGTTTGGGTTGAGACCAGTGTGTTGATATTTATTGTGTACAAGGCTACGACCTGCCATATGCTCCTTCATAGTGTAAAACATATGATGTTAAAGAGAGCAGTAGATAGCAAGCTTTTTAAAATAATAAATTGTGGATATAATATATTTATGCGTGAACAGGTGAAGCCAAGAGGCCAATTAAGATATATTACACAAGAGATGCTTCATCGTGACAGAACAGTGATACACAAGCCATCTCCAACCAAATTTAGGCCTAAGACAGGAATGAACATGCTATATTTCACTTCGCACACATTTTGTTCAACTGGTGGGATATCCCATGTGAGGTAATTATCATGTCTCTATGATATCGGAATTATGACATCACATGTGTGACTTGTTTGTGAGGTCACTGTGATATGAGTTTACCACATCACCATGAGATCATAGTGTTGTCACAGTATGATGTCACAGAAACATGAGATGAATACATCACCATGAGGTCACAGTGTCGTCACAGTGTGATGTCACAGATACACAAGATGACCACATCATCATGAGGTCCCAGTGCTGTCACAGGACGATGCTCACCATGTGAGATCATTATGATATCAAAATTATGACATCACCAGTGTGATGTTTTTGTGAGGTCACAGTGATACAAGTTGAGCACATCGCCTTGAGGTCACTGTGTTGTCACAGTATGATGTCACAGGTACTCAAGGCGACCACATCACCATGGGGTCACAGTGCTGTCACATGACGATGCTCTCCTGATGAGGTCACTATGGTGTTCTAATGATATTAAAATTATGACATCACATGTGTGAAATGTTTTTAGGTCACAGTGACAAATGTTTACCACATCACTATGAGGTCACAGTGTAGTCATAGTATGATGTCACAGATACACAAGATGACCATATCATTATGAGGTCACAGTGTTGTCGCATTGTGATGTCACAGATACATGGATATGATCACATCACCATGAGGTCACAGTGTTGTCACAGAACGATGCTCACCATGTGATGTCATTAAGATGTCTCCAGGATATCGAAATTATGACATCACATGTATGAGTTGTTTGTGAGGTCACAGTGACATGAGTTGACCACATCACCATGAAGTCATAGCGTTGTCACAGTATGGTGTCACAGATACACAAGATGACCACATCACCATGAGGTCACAGTGTTGTCACAGGATGATGCTCACTCTGTGATGTCCAGTTGATATCACTATGATATCACTATTATGTCATCAAACGTGTGAGTTCTGTGTGATGTCACTGTGATACTGGCGTAATATCACGTGTTGACTGGGATGTTTGGCCATCTCATAAGGTAAGGTTATAGGTTTTGTCTCTCATTGCCATGTAGCTGGCACTTTATAAAGTGGCAGTTTAGCACCTCCTAACTCCGAGGGGACGATCGGCAGGGCAGCTCAGCTAGGTGGTAAAATCTCACCTTCTAGATTTTTAGACTTGTAAGAAGAGTTGCCACCGTTAAGCTGATATTGTCGTTAGGCCAGAGAATTAGTACACTTGGCATACAAAATCTGTTCATGCTTCCAAGCCTTTCGATGTAAAAATTTAGAAAGGAGAGGAGCCTCATCGATAACAGTATCTGACTGCCACGCCATTCATGCACGCATCCCGGGTTTAAACCACGCTGATCTCGCAGGGGTCTATTGGATAAATATCCTTGTCTATACCTATGGTGATATAGAAGTGCTTTGCTCATCTATCTTTCCATCAACTCTTCCGTCTGGACGACGGGAATAAATAACTCCTATTAATTTATTCTTCTGGTCATTCTCTCTTTATTGTAGTCTAGACATTCAATAGTCCACACAATCTACAAGTGGAGTGTGACGACCTAACGCCATGCGGCTTGGCCCTGCAGTCGAGACAGAGCGTTCGTACGACTTAGTGCCTGCAAGATAAGTGACGCGCGCTCGGTTGGCGGCAGAGCTATTCAAAGCGAGGCTGCGCGAACGAATGAGACGCTATCCCCACATACCCTCTCAATGTGACTAGGTGATCACACTATGACTTATGGTGGCCTCGTCGAGTTCAGGTTGAGACTAGTGTGTTGAAGCTAATTTTGCGTCAGGCTTTGGCTGCCATATGCTCCTTCATAATGTACAAAAATAGTATGTTGAAGAGAGAAACACGTTAGATTACAAGCTATTAAAATAATGATATGTGGATATAATCTGTTTACATGTGAAGCTAACGTTAGTTCGATACAGACCAGTTAAGAGATATTACAAAAGATGCATCATCATCACAGAAACCAACCAAATTTCAAGAGGTACACTTATATATCTTTTTTATGTGTGCTCAATAGATAGAAATTATGTTATTCAGCAAAAAGTAGTAAATATTTTTGATTATCTATGATAAGCTGATGTACAGAACATTAAAAAAAACATATTTCAAGAAGAAATTTGCCACCATTTTCGGCAAACTTACTGGGCAATATGAAAACTGATTTTTAACAAAGTGGGACCGCCATTGATCTATGCCAAGCTTCCACCGGCGATGAATGGACATACCCAAGTATATTCTGTTGTGTATAACATTGTGGCAATACAAAAAATATTACTTTTGAGCTGGAAAGGAGCAATGACTACTCTGTTGCAGTACGTATCTGATCTCATGCTTTAAATCACTCATTACACAGTTTATGCATCAGTATTAGATTCAGAATGTGTCCGTAATTAACCAGAGTATATAATTTGGTTCAATTCACATTGTGGAATGCCGCTCCTGGTAGTGTACTCTGTGCAGAAAGAAAATGAATTCACTTGTCCTGGAGAAGTGAGTACAAGCTTAATATGTTATATGAAATAATTAACAGCTTTGTTAGAAACACAACCTCGTATCTGATCATGATTAGACGTTCTAGTGTATACTCCCATAAGTAGTGTGAGCTGAGATTTTATTCTGATCAAGTTAGTGAAATCTGAATGTAATGCTGTTGCCTGGACTGGGTCGTAGATGTATTCTGAGTGGAGGTTTCTCAGAGAGAGACATCATTAAGCATAGTAGGCCTACCCAGTGCTGACTCCACCAAATGATTGGTCCGAGTTGGTTTTGCATCACTCTTTTGTCATGATGAAGTATCTGTGGTCAAACAACAACGTATCAACAAGAGCCCTGCGGGTCTAAACATTATTGAGAGTTTTATTATGTAGCCAGATGATCAAGTTATGTAGCCAGAGTGATCAAGTTATTCTGGTTATCATCTACCTGCATATATATTTAATCAATTTCACTAAAATTGACTTGAAATATTTCTGGAACGGCAGACTGAACTGGATAGCGTACACACCGGGAACATGTGCAACTCTTTAACATGAGATATGAATGTTTCCAAATAATTATTTGCCTCAAAATTAAATGACTTGCTTATTTGGATAAATTGATCGAAATCGTTTCAAGGACAACCACACTTGGGACAATCAAAGAACGTAATTATTAGCCGTCACTAATCAATTAATGCTGGTTCAATGCCGGAACACCTTCCGCGACGCCGGTCAAACAACGATCATATCACTAAGTCGTTATGATTAGCTGAGCACAGGTTGTAGGCTAACCCACATGCGCAGCGTGGTCTTAGTTTTGAGTTTAGATATTTTGAATCAGTGACGTGAAACAATTACACACCTGCTTTAACAAGCATATCTAGGCCTCCTATATGCTTTAAAATTTGTTTGGACAATGTCACGATTGCTCTATCATTGTTGGCAGGAGGATGAAATATATTGTCAAATTGAAAATATTGGTGATAATAGATAGGCCTTGATACAATTGCATCTTTCCAGAGACAGATATTACTTAAACCAGTTCATGGTTTTGTTTTAATTTAGCTGCTAACCAAAAACTTCATGGAAAACTTTCAAGAACTGATGCACTTTTGCAAATTAATAGTAGGTTACGTACAAGATTTTTATTTGGTAACTGTAATCATGGTAATCAAAATGCATGAAAACACGGTCGTAATTCTGTTCATTATACTTATTGGGATAGATCACACCTTATATTGTACTGGTATAGTCCAGCAATTAGGCCTACACTGAATATTGCGAATATTTAAGGATTGGAACGCCAAAATTATAACCACAAGTGATAATACTGTATATCAACTGCCATCAAAAACTATTGCCCACCAATGTTTTCTTTCGTAAACAAATTGGATACTAAAGGGTTTTTTATACCAACTGGCTCTCAAGTTTGCCCTATGTAGAAGAGAGTCCCTGGCCGTGAATTATCCAGCCGCCGGTAAAGTGTATACAAGATAAGTGAAATAAATAAAGACAAAGCAATCGAGACGTGACTCCTGTCAGCACTTCTGGGTGTAGGTGTAATCCGGCTGTCAGCAATTCTGAATTTCAGAGTTGTGATCTTGAAAATATCTGCTACAGGTGTAACAATTAACACGTTCAAGTGCGACCACTGTCGGCACATCTGAGTTGTGATCGCCATTTGCATTTCCCCAGACAAGGAAGACCTGCTGTCAATTAATATTTTAAATATTAAGGGATTTTAAAATCTGGAAAGTCTTTCGTAATTATGAGAGACAATGATTTTAAGGTAAATGTCACAGGCACCGCCGTCCGGCTGGATAATTCACGGCGGGCCGGACAGGGAGTTCTCTATTGGGCAACTACACTGGATTCGGCAAGCCAACCAGAGAGCCACTTTGTACATTTTAATATTTATAATTGGGAGCTGCTTTGATGAATAAATAATAGGTTATTGATATTTATGACTGATCACTTAACGATATTTTTGACTTTCTGATCACAGGCAGAGATGACGGCGATTGAACAGTGAAACGTCATGTACTTTTTTCAGGTGGTCGGCTGAAGGGATCACCATTCAATCTCCAGCGCAGCGGGGGGGGGGGGGGGGGTCCAAATTATTATTATACATGTTAACTCATTTAAGACGGTACTTTGAGTATATACATGTTTCTGTGGACGGGACATTGTTTTAAATGTTTACATTTTATGACATCATATAACACGAGTTATCTCGGGCTCCGTCCTGTACCGTCAAGTAGCTTGCCCGAGATATCTTTGGCTCCGTCTGGAATGAGTTAATAAATATGGAACAGTTCTAGAAGTAAATTATTTATTTAAAAAATACTCATTCTCCCCCCCCCCCCCTACCGTGGGGAGGGAATAGTGGCCCCCTAACGCTATTACTAGTATGTCGGTGCCCTCCCAAGTATTATCCACGGCTGGCGGTTGTGTGGTTAAGCATCAAACACAATGCGTTGGCTAATGTTGCTTCAACACTGGTCCACCTTTGAGAGAACTGGGCCAACTTTACAGCAACGTTGGGTCACAGCCTCATATTTCCCCCGTTATGATGCATCCCATCGCTGGTCGCACGCTTGACAGCGTGACCGCTCGTGCGATTTATGAAACGCTGACTGCTGGTTGGCAGACGGTGACGTAATAGACCACAAAGGCCCCTGGTGTTGAATATATGTAAACGCCACACGAAATCCTAGTGTGTGACTGTGACACTCACTGATTATTCCAGTGTACTGGCTCGACAGTAAAACAGCATTGACTAAACGACTTTGTGTCGATACACTGACCCAATGTTGGATCAATGTCGAAACAGCATCATAGATGGGTCATTGCATCATGTTGACTGACTAGAAACAACATGATCTAGAATGCTGCTGCACATAGTGGAAAGCAAGTACTGGTATCTGCTTATTTTACAACTGTGTAAATACTGTCTATTGAACGTGCTGTTACACACAAGAAGGGAGGCAGTGCCCCAGCGAAAAGGAAGTAGGCCTATTTACTTGATTTACAAGCGAGCAAATTTGTAGCAGCGCTGTTGCATGCAGGAAGAAAGAGACGGTGACGCCAGTGAAAAAGCATTAAATGCTTAATATACCAGAGAGCAGATAATGCCTTTTGACTTTGCACGGGCAAAACTGAGAGACCAGAAGTTAACAACAGACATCTGCTTCAAAAAGTAAACTACCGGTAATAGCTTATCTGTAGTCAAGCTAGGAAAAAATAAAACAAGTTCTTAGATGAGCCATGCCAGCTGACATGTCATCGACAGACAGGAAGGCAAAAAAATCCATCCAGCATGCAGCAAAACAGACGGAACTCTTCCTAATCCAAGATCCTGTATCTTCGTCCAGGTGCTCGTGGCTATCTCAAAAATGAAAATGAAATGAATCGGGCTTTAGGCCACCTTTGTGCACATATAGGCTAAACTGGGCCAGGAGAACCTCCTGGGGATGGTGAGATGAATGAGATGACACTGTCCTCCAGACACAGGATTCGAGGCCGAGCTTGCTACCTCTCGGTCCGCACATAGATTGGTAAAATCAAGGATACTCAGTGGCAGCAGGCGTCCCTCCTATTTTCGCCAAATTCTTTTAAAAATCCCCTAAGTTGGCTAAAATGTACCCAAAAAATCTTCGGGGAAAGCCCCACCTCCCCCCCCCCAAACCTCGTGCGACCCCCCTTTCTTCAGATCCTGGATCCGCCACTGATACTGCAACCCCTCTTGTCACAGTCCTAATACACTGAACACATTGAGTCCCCAGGAATGATATATAGGCCCTATATATGCGCCTTCTAGAGCATGCACACTTATTCAGGCAGGAGAGAGGGGTAGATTCTGTGAGAATCACATTGTAGAAAAGGGTTGGGGGTATATTTTGGGACGGAGTAGTAGATTCCGAGAGGGTCGCGTATAGATGTTTTAAAAGGGAGTATATTTTGAGAGGGAGGGGTGGATTCCGGGAGTGTCCCACAGTCGCAAATAGATGTTTAAAGGAGGGTATATTCGGGGAGGGAGAGGTAGATTATGGTAGTGTCGCATATAGTGGTGAAGAAGGGGGGTATATTCTGGAGGGTGGTTAGATTCTGGAAAGACGCCAAATTAAGGAGGGGGGGGGGTAGATTCTGGGAGGGCGCGGTAGATTATTTTCGAGCGTCGCATATAGTTGTAGAAAAGGGGAGTATATTCTGGAAGGAAGGGCTATGCTCTGGGAGCGCCACTTCATATAAAAGGGAGTAGGCCTATATTATGGGAGGGGTATATATTCTGGGAGGGTCGCATGTAGATGTTTAAAAAGAGGCTATGTTTTGGGTCGGAGGTGGATTCTGGGAGTGTCGCATATATATAAATTTAAGAGAGGGAGGGGTAGCTTATGGGAGTGTCGCATATAGTGATGAAAGATGGGTATATTCTAGAGGGATGGGTAGATTCTGGGAGGGTCGCATATCTAAGGGGGTATTTTCTGGGAAGGCGGGGTAGATTCTGGGAGGGCGGGATAGATTCTGGGAGCATCGCATATAGAAAAGGGGGATATATTCTCGAAAGATATGGGCTAGATTCTGGGAGCCCCACTTGATATATAAAAGGGGGTATATTCTGGAAGGAGGGAGGGGTGGATTATGGAAGTGTCGCATATAGTTGTCTAAAAAGGGGGTTATCCTATTCTGGGAGGGAGGGGTAGATTCTGAGAGGGTCGCAGATGTTTAAAGTGGGGGTATAATTTGGGTCGAAGGGTGGATTCTGTGAGTGTCGCATATAGATGTTCAAAGGGGGGGGGGAGTATATCCTGGGAGGGAGAGGTAGATTATGTGAGCGTTGCATATAGTGGCTCAGAAGGGGGTATATTCTGGAGGGATGTTTGGATTATGGGAGGGTCGCATATCTAAGGGGAGGGGGGTATATTCTCAGAGGGCGGGGTAGATTCTGGGAGGGCAGGATAGATTCTGGTAGCGTCTCATATTGTTGTAGAAAAAGGGGGTATATTCTGGAAGGAAGGGGTGGATTATGGGAGTGTCGCACATAGTTGCCAACAAGGCCCGTCGGCGACGGAAAAAGGCCTCAGCCTCTAATCATCGTTTAAAAGTGAAAATCATTTGAAACAAGAGCACATTCGACAATAGCTCGCTGCGATTATTGAAATTGTCAGTCGGCCATTTTGAATTTTATCAAGTTTAATTTTTTATGGTATATCTCTACCTTAAACATTGTGTTCTATAGTAATGGTCTAGCTATCTGGTCCGGTTTTCCAGAAATTACGCATATTAAAAAAATAATTGCCGATATTCAGCCATTTTGGCCACCTTGACCTAGTTTCCGTCCGAATCTTGCCAAATTTCAAACTTATTTGAGCTATTAATGAAATGGATATATGGTATAAATTTTGGCGCGAAACATAAAAAAATGTTGAGTGAATCTCGTTAACGAGAAAATCGGAAGTGGCCGCAGGTCAGCCATTTTTAATTTTATCATGTTGAAATTTTTCATTGTATATCCTTACCTGGAACTGCACTTTAGTTGTATAGTAATGGTCTAGCTATCTGGTCCGGTTTTCCAGATATTATGCATATTAAAAAAAATAATGGCCAATAAATTGGCCGCCATGACCTAGTTTCTGTCCGAATCTTGCCCAATTTCGAACTCATTTGGGCTATTAGTGAAATGGATATCTGGTATAAATTTTGGAGTGAAACATAAAAAAATGTTGAGTGAATCGCGTTAACGAGAAAATTTGTCGATCTGAAGTGGCCGCAGGTCGGATATTTTGAATTTTTTCATGTTGAAATTTTTCATTGTATATCCCTACCTGGAACTGCACATTTTGTTCTATAGTAATGGTCTAGCTATCTGGTCCGGTTTTCCAGATATTACGCATATTAAAAAAATAATGGCCGATAATCCGCCATTTTGGCCGTCATGACCTAGTTTCTGTCCAAATCTTGCCCAATTTCGAACTCATCCGAGCTATTAGTGAAATGGATGTCTGGTATAAATTTTGGAGCGAAACAAAAAAAAATAGTGAGTGAATCGCATTAAAGAGAAAATTTGACAAACTGAAGTGGCCGCAGGTCGGCCATTTTGAATTTTTTCATGTTGAAATTTTCCATGGTATATCCCTACTGAACTGCACATTTTGTTCTATAGTATTGGTCCAGCTATCTGGTCCGGTTTTACAGATATTACGCATATTTAAAAAATAATGGCCGATAATTGGCCATTTTGGCCGCCATGACCTAGTTTCTGTCCGAATCTTTCCAAATTTCGAACTCATCCGAGCTATTAGTGAAATTGATACAAGGTATAAATTTTGGAGCGATACATAAAAAAATGTCGAGTGAATCGCGTTAACGATAATAATTGTCGATCGGGAAAAAGTCAAGGTCAAAGGGGTTACAGAAAGGTCAAATGTGCAACTAGTCAAGCTTTAGTCATGATTTCCCTGTATGTGAAGTTTAATGTGCATTCCAGTTATGTGAAACAAGTTATAGTTCTAAAAAGTGGCGGACGGACGGACGGACGGACGGACGGACTCGCCTGGTGACGACAATAGGCATCCGCCAAAATTTTGGCTGAGGCCTAAAAAGGGGTATCCATTCTGGGAGGGTCGCATATAGATATTAAAGGGGGAGAGGTATATTCAGAGAAGGAAGGGAGGGAGGGGTAGATCATGGGAGTGTTGCACATAGTTGTGAAAAAAGGGGTAGGGGGGATGCTAGGAGTGTCGCTTTATATAAAAGGCGAGTATATTCTGGGAGGGGGGGGGGAGATTTTGGGAGGGTCGCATATAGATCTAAGATGTTTGAAAGGGGGTGTATATTCTGGGAGGGAGGGGTACAATCTGGGAGGGTTAGGGGAGAGTCGGGTTAGTTGAGCCACAGGGTTAGTTGGTCCACCCCCTCGCATTTCTACGCATGGGATTTTAAGGAAGTTTCAACACCACCTGGTGATTAAAAGTGATATTATTTACATGGCCACGTTGTGAGCACAGATCAATTTGCAGGTAGGGAGTTTTGTGGTTCAAAAATGCATTTTTCGCTGTAGTCAGTAGAATTCAGATATTATATTGTTTGCATTAATATTACGGAAGCAGTAGGGATTCTGTAAATTCTTGCTATAGGGCTAGGCAGTCAAATACATAAAGATAGCCTATGTCAATGTAACACTCAACTTGGATCATTGAAATGTCACAAAATTTTACATTTCATACAATATGGCTGTTGTGGGGTAAGTTGAGCTAAATAAGATGGGGTAAGTTGATCAACCGGCTCAATTAACCCCATTCATGGCTCATCTTACCCCAGTAGGTAAATACATATGACAGAATGTGGATCAACTAACCCCACTCGACATGGCTCATCATACCCCAATGGGAATAATATATTATTATAGAATGTGATATAGTGTAACAAATGACATCATATAATAGGTCAATATAATAAAGACACATAATAATAGTATATATCTTCTTAATAAATACAAGAAAACAATGATCCATGCATCAATATAGGCTATAATGCCGATTATATTACTTGGGACTTGGAGGAGATTTGTCAACAAATTTGACCCTTATGTGATGAACAGAAGTATTAAATTTTTTATTTTTGCATTTTCTGGACAAAAAATAACATTTTCGCATGTACATTTGTCAATTGTGAATTTTTACCATAGGTGATCAACTTACCCCCTTGCTTGGCACAACTTACCCCATACAGCGGGTTAGTTGAGCCACTTTCACCACTCTCAGTTGTGCATCCATAACTTTTTTTTAAATTGTTCTTTTCATCTTTCATTGATGTTTAATATATATGTAATATATAGCCATGTTTTAAAACTATCACAACCATTCTGCGATCAACTGGGAAAACACCAGACAAAATATTGTAAAAAGTGGCTCAACTAACCCGCCTCTCCCCTACATATAGATGTTTAAAAGGGGTTATATTATGAAAGGGAGGATAGATTCTGTGAGGGCCTCGTATAGATGTTAAAAAGGGGGTATATTCTGGGACGGAAGGGTAAATTCTTGGATCAGAAGACACTTCACATAATCACAAAAAAGGGGAGGGGGTAGATTCTATTATGATACAAAATTTGATTTGGACAAGATTGTTGATCTGTATCCAAAGCTTACCAATACCCTGATACTGTTAGCCTACACAAATATGTAGTTTTTTTCAGCAAATTTCTAATAATTTCTGACCATATCATATTTATCATACTGAAGTAGTCTACTGGAACGAGCGCATATTACTAAAATTACTTCACAGAACTAAATGTGGATTATACGATAATCCTGCATGCCTTACTATGTAGTGATGGGTATTTTTTTTATCAAGTTTAAAGTAAATATTATGGATGCAAGATATACATGTAGCCTATATACATGTACTTGATTATGTACTTGTCAGTAGTACAATGATATTGGCTTTTGTCTCAATTAAAATAATAATCAAATAGGCCTAGGCCTACCCTTTCAATGTTTAGAATTATATTTCAGAAATAGATATTTGATAATAAATAAATAATGATTTTGTTTGAATAGCCCTTTGTCGACTCGAATGCATTGAGTAATATTTGGTTTACCTGGATACTAATTTTCAAAGGTAGATTTTTTGACAGGCCAAAAATATCATGTGTATGAACAAATCCATTATGTCTCCAGAATTCATGTCGGGTGCTCTCAGAAGTCACAAACAAGCAACATTTTCTAGGGGGCTTACAGCGCCCGGCCCCTAAACATTAGGACCCCCAGCTGCTATTATGGCTCGCCAATAGGTCCACATCAGAAAATTACGCACCCCCCCCCCCCCTCGCAACGAGATCAGCCTACGGCCCTGCACTGAGGGTTAACTAGGCCTACTTGTCAGCTGCAGCTAACAGGCGCTGATTTGAATATGTAACAAACACAAGCAGCCTCGGATTCATTATCATGGAGCAGGAAGCGCTAAGTCTAGAAGTATGGGTCCATGGATGTGTAGACATGACTAATGACTAGATCAGCAAGATTAACAGCTTGCTCTGGAAACTCACTAGTGCGGTTTCTCCTGATATATCTTTTACATGTTCCCACCTTTTGCATCATATTTTTAGCAGCATCCGAGAGAAGGGGAAGTGTCTCAAGAGTATATATCCTATCAGGGGAGCAGCACTGGTCGCTGTTTTCCTTCGCATCTCACCACGAGATTTAGCAATCTCTTCTTTTTCACCCTTACTGCTCAGATTATACACCTAGCTCCTTTCTAGAGCCTTTTTTTGTTTTTAAAATGCAGCGGGCTTCACGTTTTTACTGTTTACTTCACACATGGCTTCTTTTCAGCGCCTTTCTCGTCGCGGCAACTCTCCGACGAAGGTGCCTTATACATAGATGTAGACCCTATACAATTTTATCAATATAAAATGTAAATTTTAGAAAAAAAGATGGGTGCCTAAATGCTTGTGCTTAAACGTCCAGTGTGTAACTGTCTGAATAACGCTGGCTCACGCCTAAATGCACCATACAAAGAGTAAAGTTTAATTTTCAAGTCAGTGACATTTTAAATTAAACATTACATTATATGCATAATTCATATATATCGCACAAAGTAATAACTCATATATATATGATGCCTAAATGACATGACAAAATAAACAGTGCACTGTGAAATATAATTATGTAACATCATTTCAACAAAAAGAAAAACTTGTTTCATTCTTTTTAAATGATGTTCTGATTACACAGACAGTGTGCATTACTCCGCCGTGATCAGTTTGTTTTGATGGAACCAGTGGGGGTGAAAATGTTTACAAATGAATAAACTTAAATGCTTAATAACTCAGCAAACGTCAGTGTAAAATAAAAAAATAAAACACCTTTTTCTATGACTTAATCTGTTGAATGAAAAAACAGCCATGCAGCTAGATAATATTTATATATATATAAATATTTTGATGTCAATCAAGCTACGAATGCTTTATATTTAGGTCAATATGACTATAGATATTAAACACACACTTGTTTTTTCCATGCACCATGCTAATCATATTTTACAGGTATAAATAAGAACAAGACCCGTCGGCGACGGAAATAGGCTTCAGCCTCTAAACATCGTCTAAAAGTGAAAATCATTTAAAACAAGAGCACGCTCGACAATAGCCCGCTCGACAATAGCCCGCCACCATTATTGAAATTGTCTGAGAACTGGATATTAGCAGCTTGCAGTACAAAAACCACACATTTTGTTAAATAGTAATGGGCTGGTTATCTGGCACGGTTTGCCAGTTATTACGCAGTTTAAAGTCAAAAGTGGCCGCAGGTTAGCCACTTTGTTCAATAGTAAAGATCCAGCTAACCGGTCTGGTTTTCCAGATATTACTCATATTACAAAAGGGGCCGTTCAACAATAACGTTACGCCTATAGGGGGGAGGGGGATTAAGCGTTGCGATACGGTCCGTAGTCAACACAACGTTAAAAAGCGTTACGAAGGGGGAGGGGTCAAAAATATCTCAAAAAAGCGTTACGTAATTGTTGAACAGCCCCAAAATAATGACCGATAATGGGCCATTTTGGCCACCATGACCTAGTTTCTGTCCGAATCTTGCCCAATTTCAAAGTCATCTGAGCTATTAGTGAAATGGATATGGTATACATTTTGGAGCGATACATAAAAAATGTTGAGTGAATCGAGTTAACAGAAAAAATAGTGGATCGGAAGTGGCTGCAGGTCGGCCATTTTGAATTTGACAAAGTTTAAATTTTTCATGGTTGGCCTATTTCCCCACCTGAAACTGCACATTTTGTTCAACAGTAATGATTGGAAGTGGCCGTAGGTCGGCCATTTTAAATTTATTGGAGTTGAAATTTTTCATGGTATATCCCTACATAAAACTGCACATTTTGCTCAATAGTAATGGTCTAGCTATCTGGTCCGGTTTTCCAAATATTACACATTAAAAAAACAAGACTACATAAGTCCAGGAGCTCCCGCGACGAATAAGAATTTGATTCAAGCAATTTTGTGTAGGGTTTTTAATGTAGTCCTAGGCTAGGTCAAAAAATCAAGACGCAAGACAACTAGGTCTAAGAAGCTCAGTCTAAGAGTAAGATAAGAACTAGACAGTCTGTCAGAGATTGCAAACCTCCATTGAAATTAATGATCCTAATCAGTATCCCAGTAATGGTCTACCTATCTGGCACGGTTTACCCGATATCAGGCCAATCGAGGTAACTAATAGCTGATTTATGGTCATTTTGAATTCGATATAAACTAGTTGAAAACTTAGGGTGCATCCTCCCCCGAAACCTCAAATTTTGTTTTATAGTAATGGACTAACATCTAACACAGTTTGCAAAATATTGGGCATGTGAAAGTAAATAATGGCCGATAGGGGGCCATTTTGAATTTGATCGAGTCATAATTTTTCAAGATGCATCCTCAGCTGAAATCTCACATTTCATTCTATAGTAATCGTCTAGCTATCTAGCACGGTTTACCAAATATCGGCCATGTGAAAGTGAATAATGGCCTAAAGGCGGCCATTTTGAATTTCATCAAGTCGAAATTTTCCAAGATGCATCCTCAGCTGAAATCTCACATTTCATTCTATAGTAATGGTCTAGCCATCTAGCACAGTTTACCAAATATCGCCCATGTGAAAGTGAATAATGGCCGATAGGAGGCCATTTTGAATTTGATTGAGTCAATTTTTTTCAAGATGCATCCTCTCTTGTAATCTCACATTTTGTTTTATAGTAATGGTCCAGCTATCTAACACGGTTTACTAAATATCAGCAATGTGAAAGTAAATAGTGGCCGATAGGCGACCATTTTGAATTCGATTGAGTCGAAAGTTTTTAAAAGGCATCCTCTCCCGAAACGTCACATTTTGTTTTATAGTAATGGTCTAGCTATCTAGCACGGTTTACCTGATATCAGGCCTATCGAGGTAAATAATGCTGATTGTCGGCCATTTTGAATTAGTAAGTTACAAATTTTCAGGGTGCATCCTCCCCGGAAAACTCACACTTTGTTTTATAGTAATCAGGTAATGGTCCAGCCATCTAGCACGGTTTACCAAATATCAGCCATGTGAAAATGAATAATGGCCGAAAAGGCGGCCATTTTGAATTTGATCAAGTCAAATTTTTTCAAGATGCATCCTTATCTGAAATCTCACATTTCGTTTTATAGTAATGGTCTAGTCATCTAGCATGGTTGACCAAATATCGGCCATGTGAAAGTGAATAATGGCTGATAAGCAGCCATTTTGAATTTTATCGAGTCGAATTTTTTCAAAATGCATCCTCTCCTGAAATCACACATTTTGTTTTATAGTAATGGTCTAGCCATCTAGCACGGTTTACCAAATAACGGCCATGTGAAAGTGAATAATGGCCGATTGGCGGCCATTTTGAACTTAGACGAGTTGATTTTTTTCAAAATGCATCCTTTCCTGAAACCTTACAATTTGTTTTATAGTAATGGTGTAGATATCTTGAGCAGTTTTTATGATATTCCACAATATCAGGCCTGTCGAGGTGAATAATGGCCGATAGGCGGCCATTTTGAATTTTATCAACTTGAAATTTTTCAAGATGCATCCTCTCCTGAAACCTTAGAATTTATTTGATATTAATGGTGTAGCTATCTTGAGCGGTTTTCATGATATTCCGCAAAATCTTTCAGTCGGATTTACCGATGTTATAAATTAGGTCAAAGTGCTGGGTCAACTTCAAGGTCAAGGTCCAAAAACCTGAAAAGGCACAACTAGGGACGTTAGAGAACATGTATGTGCAATATGACTGTCATCGGTCCAGTACTTTTCGAGATCTGCTCCGGAAACGAAGTGCGCGTCAAAACGTCTAAATAGGTCATAGTTCTGAACCAGAAGTAGGTCAAAGTTCAAATACCCCAAAAGGCACAACCAGACCCCCTAGGGGTGTTGTGTGTAAAATTTGAAGACAATCGGACAAGTACTTTCAGAGATATGCTCCGGAAACGAATTGTTTACGGACGGCCCAACGCCGTAACATCATAATTTTCTCCTCTGCAACCTTGCGTATTGAATTCAGATTAAAAATATTTTAACCTGTCCATTATCCACCTGGATGTAACCCACATACCAAAAATTGTTATCCTAGCTTATTTTCTTACAAAGTTATAGGCAAAAGAAGAGGCAAAAAAAACCGGAGGTAGAATCCATAGCTCCCTCCGTCTCAGCTACGGTGACGGCGGGAGCTAACGATAATCGGCCATTTTGGCCGCCTTGACCTAGTTTCTGTCCGAATCTTGCACAATTTCGAGCTCATCTGACATATTAGTGGATTGGATATATGGTATAAATTTTGGAAATATAAATTTAAAAATGTTGAGTGAATCGTCTTAACGAGAAAATGTGTCGATCGGAAGTGGCCGCAGGGCTTCCATTTGGAATTTGATCAAGTTGAAATTTTTCATGATATATCCCTACCTAAAACTGCCCATTTCTTCTATAGTAGTGGTCTAGCAGGTCCCGTTTTTCAGATATTACGCATATCACAAAAAAAATGGCCGATAATCGGCCATTTTGGCTGCTATGACCTAGTTTCTGTCAGAATCTAGCCAAATTTCGAACTTATTCGAGCTACTAGTGAAATGGACATATGGTATACATTTTGGAGCGAGACAATAACAAATGTTAAGTGAATCGCGTTAACGAGAAAATTTGTTGATCGGAAAAAAATCAAGGTCATAGGGGTCACAGAAAGGTCAAATGTGAAATTAGTCAAGCTTTAGTCATGATTAACCTGTATGTGAAGTTTAATGTGCATTCGACTTACGCGAAACAAGTTATAGTGCCAAAAGTGGCGGACAGACGGACGGACGGGCACACCTGATGACGACAATAGGCACTCGCCTAAATTTTGGCAGAAGCCTAAAAATGTTTCAACATGCCCCGGTCTCCACTACATATGCTAGGACAATTTAAGCCTTTTAACGTCCAAAATTGTCATTTTCACATCATAAAATTGCCAAAGGTCATCCAGGGGAAAACCAACAGGAAATAGATCTCAGACACCATAAGAACAGAAATCAATCAAAACACCATGCAATACCAGATATTACAATGTCAACCATACTGCAACTCAACTACAATTTTAAACACTCATTATATGATTTTAAATAAAAAATATTGCTTTCAGACAGACATGGGGTATTCGTATTCATCTGTATTCGATTACATTTTTTTGAGTATTCAGTATTCATAAAAAATTATGAATACAATTATTCATATTGTATTCAAATACTTTTTTAAAAGCACTGTATTCATGAATACTTTTTGAATACATTTTGAATAAAATCATGTCGTATATCACAGAGAAATGAATCGGGCTTTAGGCCCCCTTTGTGCACATATAGGCTAAACTGTGCCAGGAGAACCTCCTGAGGATGGTGAGATGAATGGGATGACACTGTCCTCCAGACACAGGATTCGAAATTCGAGCCCTGTCGGTCTGAGGCCGAGCACGCTACTTCTCGGTCACGGAGGCTCCCCACAATACTGACTTTTACACGTGGATGGGGAAGAAACATTTTGGTTACTTTCAAACCGCCGAGACCGGAAACCGAACCCTGAAGTCTGGCGTGAAAGGCAGCGGTGCTAACCACTACCCTAGGGCCCCCGCCCCATATATCACAGAGATTAATAAAAAAAATCCCAAATTGTTGTTCTTTTTTTTCTCAGATACTAATAAAATAAAAATAAAAAATAGTTACTTAGGCCTACTATTATTTATTTTTATGAGTATATAAGCTTTGTACGATTAATCATATTTCGCAGGGCAGTGGGAGTGGCTGCGAGGCATTACTGTCACACTGGTCTAACTGATAATTAAGCTCCATAGAAATCTCGCGAACTTCACACCATTAGACAGTTTAGGTGTCACCGGTTTTTAAAAAGCAATTAGTGGATTAGTGTAACTATAACATTTTTTAAACAGGCACAACTAATTTATTTGTTCCACCTTGCCGTGATCTTACACACGCAAAACATTGGACAGCTAAGTTGTGAAAAAGAGCAATTGACCAAATATTTCTGTGTCTTAACTCGTTGCGTTTTGACTCCAAGATTCATACAGCTGCAAAACGGGCATGCGTGGGACCGTCACGTGTAGGCCTACAGTACATGGCTGAAGGCATACAGTAATCTACTGTACAGGGTGACGGCACTAATATCATCAACTAAACTGATTAAAAGATACTACTTAAACGATACATTGACCCAGTACTGTTTTAATGTTGGACCAACGTCTGCGTCGCTGGTCCAACATCGAACCAACATTGGACAAATGTACTATGTTTGAGAGAAAGTCCACCTGCCCAGCAAACACAACACATTTGTATAACTTTAATACAACGTCGGCCCAACGTATTCGACGCTGGTCCCACATTGTATAGTCATACAAATGTTTTGTAATCACTGGGTGTCAATACAAGTTTGAGGTGAACCAGTTTCGACATCACCGCAGTAGTACAGTCAGTTTGTTTGCAACCCGGCGACTAAGTAGGGGCCAGGACTTTGAATTATTAACTCATAGATGTCGCTCAAGTATATATGAAGTTGTCTTGGTTTGAGAACTTGCTCTTAATGAGGCTTCCGGTATGAAACGCATATTTAGTATTATTATGGAATAGGGCCTGGGCCTACCCACGGCACTATTGCATTCTGGGGGACCCTTGTCCCGCGAATTTTGACAGTTGACCACACCTTTAACACTAATAAAACCGTTGTGTCTGTACGGTGCCTGAGCTATTTGACGCTAAAAAGCTGAACAAACAAATCACTGGCCACGGCTGATTTCACAAACCTGAGACAGGACAACAAGCTACTCCCTTAAAGGGACTGGCCCAGGCTAAAATCATCAAAAAATCGGTGATTTTATTTCGGGTTCTTAATATGACCATATGATGTAAACATGTACATAGACTAGAACTGCAAATTTTTATAATTGTTGTGTTGCGCATTCATCAGTTAGACTAGATATAGAGACGAAATTCCCGCATTTCCTATTTTTGACATGGTTGTCAATAATTAGAAATCAGGAATTTCGTCTCCATATCTAGCCTAACTGGTGAATGCGCAGCACAAAAATTATACAAAATTGCAGTTCTAGTCTATGTACATGTTTACATCATATGGTCATATTTAGAACCCGAAATAAAATCACCGATTTTTTTATGATTTTAGCGTGGGCCAGTCCCTTTAATCGTAGGGCGTTTAGGCCTACATTAAAAATATGGTAGGCCTACTTGCAGTCATCCACAGTGCCCCTCCCCTGTCATCGATATCTGGAAGAACGAGGACATTCGTTGTTGGTACATGCATTCAATTTGATTGGTCACATAATGTCCAGACTACTGACGATTACCGACATTGCCCCTCCCCTGTCACCGCCATTATAAAAATCCGTTCACCCTCAATTTTGTGACAACATCTCAATATTTGATTGGTTACAAACCACGGCCGACATCTCTACCCCCACCCTGCCCTGCCCGTCTGCCAAAGAACAAAGAAAGACGCCTCGACACCTCTACCACTGGTGCGTAGAAAATAATCCACACAGATGAACACCTCAGCGAAGACGCAGATTGTCAACTTAACAATAATTATGCAATTAACCCTATCGGAGCTGGAATCGTCTTATTAAAAAATCTATGGAACCACATTTTATTTTCTAGAATTATTGTGCACAAAAAATAGCCCTATGCATTATTCACCTGAAACAATATAAAATATGTTTTCTATGTAATAAAATAATACAATTACATAGGGTCTACCATAATCTGTATAAATGCTCAGTTATATATATTTATTTATATGGAACATCCTATTTCACGATTAGTAAACAGGCTCCAATTTAATGATGTACCTACATTCTAGACATTACATGTAATGCAATGTTGCACCAATATATTTTCAACTGATGTATAAAAATACACTATTTCTACAAATTATATATTTTATCTTTGTTATTTATTCCCAAACTTGTACCTCAATCTATGCGATTTTATGTATTAATTACTGAAACAAGTTGGTATATAGCAAAAAACAAGCATTTAAAACGCTATATATAATAAAACGTAATACTTAACATTTTAGATGATCACGGGAGTGGTAATTTAACATGCTTTATAACAATTAAAGACTTATTAGAAATAATATTATTTCAGTGATATTATACAAATACTGAATAGATGTAGGGCCCTACATAAATATATACTCATATCACTAGTATATATAGTGACATTTTTAGGTTTTAAATATAGGGCCTAATGTATTCGTATTCGAATACATTTGAAAAGTAATGTATTCGTATTCAAATACATTTTTAAAATGGAGTATTTGTATTCGTATTCATGACTTTACAATGTATTCGTATTCGATTACATTTGTATGTACTCGACCCCATGTCTGCTTTCAGATGAGCAATGCTAAACTGTGTAAATAACATAACATTTCAATAAATAATAAGTTTTTTAATAATTCCACATAGAAGAGAAACAGCTTGATATAGCTCTTATAAAGAATGGAAAATTAGTAGGCCCACTTATGATAATAATACCAAAGTATATTGTTAAAATATTTAATATACTGATCCACAGTAATATTGTTCAGAAAACAAATTTCTAACAATTATTGACATAATATTTTTGTATGTTTCCTAAGCATAAATAAATACATTGATTGTTATTCATTTGTACAGATTTAATGGTAAAATACTAACACTAGTCATATATAAATACATACATACTATCAAAAGAAATTATTGTAAGAAAAAGAAAAGTATTTATATAGAGAAGATTAGATCTAGACAAAGAGTAAATGATTTACCATATTACACACAGTTTTATCACCAACAGTAAAGAGTTTAACTACAATTTTAACATTTCACAATTTACTTCACAATGATTTATAAATATACAGAAATATGTTTGTAGATACACATACATATGACATTGGAATGACATCTACTGCCAATAGATTATTATTGTTGTAACCAGTAGCATAGCAAGAAAAGGAGGGGGTATGTGCCCTGGGCTAAGATTATTCTTCAGTCTTCCTAAAGTGGGGGGGGGGGGGGGGGAGGGAGTGGGTTCCCACCTGACAATTTTCTAATCCAGCACCCTAAGCATCCCTGATGGTAACTAAATGGAGAAAATAACTATTTGTATTGGCAGATAAATTAAACCAAATAGCCTACGGTTTCAAGCTAGTTTTGTCATTTGAAGCTGGGAATTGCATTAGAAATTTCACCTTCAAAAGAATACAAAAAGGAAACATACAAACAATTCAATAGTACAGGATTAACCCTTTAGACCAGAGTCTCCTGGGGAAAGTTGCCTCTCCACCCGAGCCTCCTGGAACAGTACGCCATATTTGTGATATTATTATTGGTCATATTTTATTGAGTGGTAAATTTTCAAAGGGTTTACACAATTATCCTGACCGAATTCATGAAGTAATACCCGGTACTCCATTAATATTATTATAAGGCTGTGGCTTGTTGGGACAGTAAATTATGATGTCATAATTTATTTATAATGTGTGTTCCATTGTGTTTTTTAACTTGGTTCATTCCATTTGTGACTATGATTTGTGATTATGTCAGACCTAAAATGTTTAATTTTATACCAATTTATCAGTACTTCGGCATGTATGACATTACAAAAATACTGATATATCAGTAAATCCAAAGGTCCAAAGGGTTAAGACACAATAGACTGGAGCAAAGGAGGATAAGAACGACTGAGATTGGCCTAGCTGAGAGGCTTATCAGGACTCTTTGAATGTCAAAACTATCTTATTTTACAATATTCAGTGGGATAGAAATTTGTGGTACTGGTAACTGTTAAATAACTACCGATCAATATATTTAATCACTGAAAAAACATTTGTTTGTAAAGATCACTTTTGAAATATTTTGAGCATAATGTAAACCAAACAAAAACAAATAAGACCACAAGAAGTGGTCCCACAATCGTTACTACATGTAACACTAATTACTTTGAAAAACAAATCTTAGATGTTTTAATAGCAAATATTTTTTTTCCATAACTGTGATATTTACAATTTTATTTGTGTGAACAATATTCCTGTAGACCCTAATGTAGACCCATAAACTCAACCTCTAAAGGCTGCATGTTTGTAAAAAATGTCACGCTTTTTGTTCTTAACTCCTTAAGCACTCACGATGCATCAAAGCATCATTTTATATCATTGAAAACGGACGTGATTTTCGTAAAACTATGGGGTTTTAGAAGGAAAAGTTCCATGAAACATGTTTACCAATACATGGCAATTTTCTTTCATTTTCCACCCACTTCAAGTCATCTTTTGTCCACTACAAATTGAGAAAATTGAGATAGCAATCCGCGACTTGTAGTTGATGAAGATGACAAATTCAGGCTTGAAAGGGGTAAATACCTTGTAGTATCTGGGAGTACCGGATACTAAACAATTTATTGCACATCTATCATTATGGCTTGCTACAGAGATCTACAATTTATAAGCGGAAATAAAGCACATGCATCGTCTCTTTGGGACAAAAGTGCAATTTATAAGCTGGACAACTTACTTATCACAAGAGGCATAGAGCCCTAACATCACAGAGAGAGAACTAACAACATAGCATCCCCTGGAAAATGGAAGGGTGCATATACAATTGAAAGCACACAAATTAGTTGCAAGCCGGATTTATATGTAAGTCTGGCTGTCAGCAGGTAGATGGTGTGATTCCAATTGGGAACTTTCACAGATAATTACCTTGGGGAAATCTCCCCGATAATTCCCCAGGAATTTCCCATCAACCTCCCTGATATATTCTGTTATTCATACAGGGCATAATTATGTGAAGGCAAGATGTATATGAACTATGACTGGGGCTCTTTTTTAATATTGTCAATTATATCTTTTGAGATGTTATAAGTAGGCAAAGTTGGCTGTAAAACAGTAGAGCTATTAGTCCTTGGCTGTGCACTGGAATGTTGTATTTCAAAATTCTTATTATTATCTCCATAAGTCACATTTGAGTGCTCGGAAGTATTGTCAATAATTTCTTCCTTAATGAACACTTTTTGCAGAACACCACTTTCATCTGAATAGTCCCATTTAACTGGTGGATGTACACTTTTATCCTGTCTAGTGCAATTACTATTTATGCTTATTTTGGCAGATGAATTTACAGAGCAATTGGATACAGAAAACATTTTTTGTAGAGAACATTGATCATTTCTGTTTTTGTTGCCATCTTTGTCATCTTGTGCGTTGTCATCAGAAGGGCGAGGCTCCTCTTTAATAGCGAGATTTGCTATAAAATCCACCTCGCTAGCTACTCTACTATCTATAGAAGGTAGAGCTTGATTCTCCAGTTCAAAGGAGTTATTCAAATTATCTTCGATTTCACTATTGTCATATTTTATATACTTCTTAGGTTTTCGTGCTTTACGCGCATTTTTCCTTTTAGGAGAACTTTTATCACCCTTTAGTGGAGGACTTTCATATTGTAAATTTTGATATACACTATTGTCACCTGTATTTTTCAAATCAGAACTAGCTATAAGAGAAGTGGGATTGATATCCGATGCTTCTGTCTGTTGAAAACTGTTTCTGTTATGATTTAAGTTAGGAACATCATTTAATTTGTGTACTGTACGATAGTGTTTGCCACAGTTTGCTGAACTCGAAAATTCTTTATCACAAAGAAGACATAGAAAGGGTTTTAATTGAGAATGTGTTGCCACATGTTCTTTCAGTTGTGCACTTTGTTTGTAGCGCTGTCCACAAACCGGGCATTCATAGGGCTTCTCACCAGTGTGTACACGTTCATGTGTGGAACAAGAATTTCTAGAAGTGAAATTCTTTTCGCAAAATCTACAACTAAACTTTCTATTATCATCATTGTCCAATTTAATTTCTACTACAGACAGGGAATCTAATAGCCCTGGATTATTGTTAGGTTGCACTGAATCATATTTTTGGTCAATTTGCAAGCTATCATCTACCTGACTATCATTATTTTCTTCATTCAGAGCACAGGGGACTGTTTCTGAAATACTTTCCTGTTGATGATATCTCATATTGTGATTTTTTAAACTCCTACTTGATGTAAAAGTTTTGTTGCAATCGTTGCAGATAAATAAACCATCATTTTTATGTATCTTGATCATATGTTCCCTATATTGATACCTCTTTTTGAATTCCATGTGACATACTATACATTGGTATTTAGTCATATTTTCTGGGGAATCAATAGTCCCTTTCTGATGCCATTCACCAGTAGTTTTTTCTTTAGATCTAGGCTGTGATCCTGTTTTTTTATTTTGTGGTATTTCTGGCTGCACAACCTCACCTGATTTGAGAGCTTCATCCACATCTACGACTTTATGCACACAACGATGGTGTTTCCTTCTACCACTGGAGGTACTGAATTTCTGATCACAAAACAAGCACTGATATGGTCTTAGACCTGTGTGTTTACGAAAATGTACTGTTAAATGTCCTTTCTGCTTAAAACAAAGTCCACAAATATCACATGAATATGGTCGAGAGCCAGTATGTACTCGTTCATGCACCTCTCTATCCTTCTTGGCCATAAAACCTTTCCCACAATAATTACAAACATAACGCTGGTCTGGATGAATCTGCTTGTGTGTTAATTTATGTTCGTAGCCAGCACATGGGTGCTCAAATTGTTTATCACAATAACTACACTTACACATTCGTGCAGCTGTTGCCATTGGATCAATTTTAAAATGCAAAAGTTTCATACATGTATCACAATGATATTGATCAGCTAACTTATGCATATTTTCATGCTTTTTCAATGCTGTTGGTCTTACAAAGGACATGTCACACTGCTGACATTTATGGGGTCTTGAAACTGTCATGATATCACACTTGCCTAGAAACCGTTCTATATGTTGTGCAAGCCGGTTTGGTGAAACAAATGACCTATGGCATGTGTTGCATGTACGAGCTAGCTGTCTTTTATGTACCATAAGTATATGATTTCTTAAATATTCTTTCAAGAAGAAAAATTTTCCACATTCATCGCATTTATATGATGCTTCTGTAGTATGTGTCATCATGTGATCTCTTAAAGCAGCTAATTTCAAATACTTGGCATCACACTTATCACACCTGTACCTTTTATTTGCTTTCCTCTTTGTTTTATTTTTGCCATTTTTGGCTGCTGGGCAATATTCAGAATTATCACTTACTGATTCGTTTGCTTCAAAGCTACATTCATCAGAGTCCAAATGAACGCTGGACATTAATGGTGTCATTGGTTCAGATTTAGTCATCCAATCACTCATAGCACCCAATGTCTCTGATTTTGTTACTGTTGATGAAGAGTTGTTCGTGTTATATTCACTTGCACTAAATATTAGATTTGATGGACATGGCAACTGCCCATGGTCTAAAGATTCATTCTCATCAATAGTTCCCTGAGAGCTATTTGAGTGTTCTGCTTTTAAGTTCATTTTGCCAGGTTCTGTACATTCTGAATGTATTATCATGTGCCTTTTCAGAGCTAAAGGATTAGATAATATTTTACTGCAGTATACACAAGTTTGCTGTTGTTCCCCAGTGTGAACGAGCATATGTCTCTTTAGTCGTTGTTGCGACCTAAATCTATGACCACAGATGTCACACGGCCATTTCAGTTGATCTGTGTGGGTCTTACGATGATCCCATAGATCACGTTGGTACATAAATTTTACCTGACAAATGGTACAGTCATGAGTAAAAGGTTGTCCATTTATATGTTTTTCTTCATGCTCCCTCAGTTTGCTGACAGATCCATGTTTCTTGGAACAAAATTGGCATGAGTGTTTATCATGTCTTCCATGTTCTTCTGGACTGGCAAGAGTTTGCAATTTGGGGTTGGATATCAGTAAGTCATTGCGTTCTCCAACACTTGAATCACTATCTACTGTGGTATTAACTTCAGATGGAAGAGCGCTTATATGTTGATTGTCAGGTTGAATAGCCGAACTGCTAATTTTTTCTTCAATATCATCTTTCTTTTTATTTGATGAGCTTTCTTCTGACATGACAGTATCTAAATCAACAGTGGTATAATTTCGATGATACCGCATGGCATGAATAGTCAGTTGTCTGTTAGATGGAAAAGCAGTTTGACAAGGCTTGCACACATGTGTATAATTTGAGTCTGAGTCATTTCCATGCAAAGAGATTCCTTCAGCTGGTACTGGCTTTGAATGACTTCTCATGTGCAATTTGAGAGCTGTACCTGTTCCAAACCCTGTGTGACAGACTTCACATAGATGCTCCCTTGAAGTTTCAATATGGAAGTTATAAACATGCTCTTGCAATTGGACAAAATCTGAAAAAGTTCTATCACAAATGTGACAAACAACATTTTCAGTATTTCCATTGCTCAGATTATCTAGCAAATGAATTTTCTCTGAATCTCCATCCACAATTATGTTAATTCCGCCACTTTGTTCTACATTTATGTTTGTTTCATTCATTCTGTCAGCTTGGCTGCCATGCTCCATTTCAATTTTTCAAAATGGAGAATTAATATAAAAAGTCCATGTTTGATACAACACAGGATTTAGATTGTCTACTTCAAGATTACATAGTGGGGCTGGGAGTTTGAATTGGACGTTTCTGCCAAACATTCCATCTTCACAATCTGTAACAGAAACAATGTTAAATATTATGTGTTACATTTAGAAAAGATAAAGAAAAGGCCTGAAGCCCTATAATACATAGCCTACCCCGCAAGTTTTTGTGCCGGCAAACAATTATGAATTGAAGCTGATCTGTGGCACTCTTTTTAAATTTGGCTAAATATTGAAAAAAAAACATTTTAATTCCATATCTCCATATTGTTGAGAATGTGATTGTAAAATTTTATTAATTTTTAAAGGTTTTACACCCACAAAAAAATAACAAGAGGCCAGCCTTCACCATAATGATAATCTCGCCACCCCATGGTCACAAATCGGCCATTTTTGAATTAGATCAAGTAAGTTGGGATTTTTTCTCCTTGAAACCACATATTTCGTTTTATAGTAATTGTCTAGCTATCTGGCACAATTTTCCCGATATTACCTATATATCGAGTTTTAGGGCATATCCCTCCCTGAGACTGCACATTTTGTGTTATATAGTCCATGGGCCATGAGGTTGATCGGTACCATAAAAGCGGGCTAATTTTCAGTCATATGACCATGTGAGTATGTGTATTGCGAAACATTTTCAGTATGATGAGGCATTTCAAATGAGTAGCCTAATCAAAATAGCGGCAAATTTAAAACTGACGGCGAATTTTAGCTAAATTGTACACTGTGTGTTGTTTACATGCCTAAAGGGTTTATCATATGAGTCAAATGTATATCAGATGTATAATTTATGGTTACATGTATATTAAAGAGTGAACCCGATTTTTTTCATTACTAAAAAAAAATGGCCGCCAATTGGCGACCAGAATAGAGATCATGTTTGTGCAATATGACTGTAATCTGCCCAGTAGTTTTAGAGATCGGCTCCGGAAACGAAGTGTGTTTTAACTAGATCATAGTACTGAACCAAAAGTAGGTCAAAGTTCACAATCTTCCTGCGGGTGTACTCTTAAAATAACGACATCTAAAGACTTTTTCATTTGAAATTTAATGATACAGTAATTACCCGTTATAGCACGAATCGTTACTACACAAATCGGATATAACACAATAAAACCAAGGATCACAAAATTTTACACTATCTTTTTTGCCATTTTCCAGAAAAAAATCATGTTATAAATATTCCAGCATCAGATTGAACATGACATTTTCAGCTAACTTCACACGTTAATCTAGCGCTGATGGGCCTTACGAAGCGGTCAGTCGCCTGGTCCACGGCTAATGTTAATCGTGCTATAGCGGCAATACTTCATGCTTGGCGCTCAGACAACGTCGCCGTCCAGTGGTAAGGTACATGACGGCACCCTTTCAGAACAACAGTATTTCATTCTGTATCTGAGCACGAATTCAACTTAAATATCAGGGCCTATAAGTTATAACACGAATCATGTAATAGAATAATATAAAACGAATATGACATGCACAATTTTGTCTCAGAAATGCAACTACACGAATAATAATGCAGCATGTTTAAATCGTGTAATAAAATATTGTAGAACCAGTAATAATGCTTTTATAAAAAATTTTAAATCGGGTAATAAGGATTCATGGCGCGAGTGTGGTGTTTTTTAAATGTATTTTTTAATCCTGTAATAAAGTTTTAGGCTATAGCACGAGTGTGCTGTCTTTGCAAGTTTTTAAAATCGTGTAATAGCACCAATTTGATGTTTTTTTATCGTTTTTTACATGTTTTTTAAATCGTGTTATAAAATATTATAACACGAATACGACGGGCACGATTTTATCTTAGTAATCTAATTATTCAATGAAATTAGCTTAATTCGGCAGTTTTAACATTCAAACATGTTTTTTTCTAAATCGTGTAATTAAATAGGTAAATGGCCAGAGGTGATGACGTGTTGCAGAGTTTTTGTTTATATTGGCAAGGTATTATGTTAGCGACAATACTGTGGAGCACATCGTGTTTCCTGACGTGTAACACACTATTTAAAACTTCATGGCGTAACAATGATTAGAGCCCTTTCATTTAAGCTGGTTAACACATGAATTATATTTATCTGCGAGTTTGTAATTCCCTGATTATTTTAACTAAACATAAATTTAATATGAAGTCGTTCTCCTAGGACATAAACGTTTATCGCCCATTGGCGGGTGGTCACGCACTGCTCGGCGCCGTTAGTAAAATGAAAGCCGTGGCTGAATGAGCGTGTCAACCATTTTAAGCCCGGGTTATAATGTTTTATTCCGCGATTTAGAAACATGTAATGTCCAGAATATCGTGTTTGTGTTGTGATGTTTTATTTTCCGATTTGAAAACATAATTATTTTGTGCTATAATGTTATTACACGATTATAAAAAACATGTCATTTTGTTGAATAATTTATCAAATATTTTAGCACAATAGATTTAATGACGTTGCATAAATATATTATATGCTGACACAGATCACCCTCGATCAGTTCACCAACAGGGCTGATTGACAAGCTTGTTCGAACGTTCATTGGTCAACATCTCCCTCCTATCTCAGCGGCCGGTAGAGCTGTCAGTATGATTGACAGGTCTGAACGTCTCGTATGATCTCACGTTGAGAGTGATATTTCATGAGACTTTGACAAGCACTCATATACCCTTAAAATGATGATGTAATCAAACACTGCATATGACACGGCCTCGTTTTCACAGCCTAAATCTGGTGTCGTGAGTTCCGTATTTACTGATTCAACTAATTTACCTTCAACTGTTTATATCAGACAAATTCAACCAATCCATATTTGTATTATTGAAAATTATAAATAATATATCTTCTAAACTCCGATACTCGTCCAGTAGGCCCTAAATAACGTTATGCTATGATCGTATCCCGTGTAAGCCAATACTGTATCCCGCGTTTCTCCCATAGTATCCACCTATTACTAGTTCAAATCAAGCTATTTTGTATCTAGCACGATCGGCTTATAACACGATTTGTATTAATTGACCACACCATTCGAGCTATAACGAATAACTACTGTATTTTACTCACAAAAATAAAATAATTAATACTTATGTATGCCCAGGTGTAGAATTAAACGTTGGGGGCATGCCAATCCACAGGACTGGTGAGTCAAGGAAACTGCCATTCCTGAGTAAAAACTGTCATTCCTAGAAATGGCCTTTGTCCTAAGATGGCCTTAAATTTGTCAGTTCATCGGAATGGTTAATAACAAATTTTGCCATTCCTGCACATTTTTGGCAGTACCGGACTGGAGGAATGGCCTTATTTCGAACCCTGTAGGCGCATACCTTTTTGCAGTATTTTAAACGCAAAACTAAAGGGTTCACCGTTTTTGTAAACAAAAAATGGAGGTGTCTCCCCCCCCCGCAGCATGGTGGTTGATAGCTAATGGTGGCTTGGCCACTGATACGGGTACACTTAGCTATCCAGCAAACACGGGGTATTCACACAATGCTGTTTCAATGTTGGCCCAGGGGTAGAATTAAACGTTGGGGGCAAGCCAATCCACAGGACTGGTAAGTCAAGGAAACTGTCATTCCTGAGTAAAAACTGTCATTCCTAGAAATGGCCTTTGCCCAAGGATGGCCTAAAATTTGCTAGTTCATCGGAATGGCTAGTAAAATTTTTTGCTATCCCTGCACATTTTTTGGCAGTACAGGACAGGAAGAATGGCATTATTTCGACAATGGCCCAACATTGAAACAGCATTGGGTGAATTAAAAAAGCTGAATTATTATAGAAAAAAAAAATCAAATTGACATAGCCTGTTGTAGGTGCTTTAATCAATTTTTTTTGTCTAGCTTTTTGAAACAATAACCGACTAAGTGTGCTTACCTCTTGGTATTTTCACTTAAATCAATATTTGTGTCTAGATTTCTTGAAACAACAAACAGCTAAGTGTGATTGCCTCTTTGTACAGTAGTCCCCCTCTGATACGACTTTCATACGGCCAGAGAACCAAAGTCGCATCAGAGGGGTAGTCATATCTGAGAGGGGTGAAAAAAAACTCTAGAAAAAAAGTAAAATGGGCCGAATTTGATGTTTAAGATCGAGAGCACCCTTTAAACATCTCTATTCTCGTTGTGACAGGATCAACGCAGTTGAATTGACAGCTTTGCCTGTTTTAACGGTAACAGGTAATTTAGAAGTAGCCTACTGGAAGTGGCTCGTGTTTTCATAAGCATTTAGGCAGTGTTTTTCCCACATTTCAATTATATAGGCCTACCGGTATGCTTTACAGTACAAACCATGTGACACTGACTGTGACAGCTACTTCCAATTGATGTTGACGTCAAAAGTTTGAATAGACTAAAGGTTGAATACTGAGTCATAGTTTTACATTCTGGGCCAGCATTAAAACAATATAGGCTACCATATTATCCCTAATAAAGGTAGGAAACGCAGCTGCTGGGGCTTATTTATTATATATGTGGACTGAGATCATTGGACGAAACCACGCTGCTTTTTTATATTAAAGCGCTTGGGTGATATTTAACAGTAGCGCTATATTTATGGATGAAACGCTGATCAATCTGTCTGACTCAATGATCACTGAGTCAGTGCAATGACCATGCAGTCATTACTTATGTTGTGAGCAAAACTGACATGCTGCCGTCATTTTGACACAACTCTCTGAGCTCGCTCCGCTGAGGATATAGGCGCTATATACAGGCGAACATCGTTACAGCACGAATCGTTACAACATGGATCGGTTATAACACAATAAGGTCATGGACCCCATAATTTAAGACCCACTTTCTAGGTTATTTTCGAGAAAATCTTGTTATAAAATCCAGCTGTACACTGGCCTACACGATGTAATAAAACAGGGAGCGAGCTTTCGTTGCCGACTTATTGCCTCTGATTATGTGATAACGCTAACACGCATGCTTGTCACGGCATTCACACAACAGTGCTCCGGCTAACAAAGATGGCATACTCAATTTTGGCTCAAAGTTGAACCAACGCTGGATCTGTTTATGCTGTGCAAGCAACATGATGTCGCATCATTTTTGACAGGAGGTATTTTGATCATCCATTTATCGTGTAGGCCTAATTATCTATACAGAAATTGTGTAAATATCGTGTTATAATTTAAGCAGATTATAACACGAAGAATGATTTTTAACTAAGAACGTGCTATGAATGTAATAATCTGAGATAGCATTATAATTCATGCATATCGCCGTAATTACATGACGAAATAGCGCATCGGTACGACATGAAGCCAGATAAAGAAAACAGTACAGGTCTATCGTCAGATCATGCGAAATTACCAGAGATCAAATGCATATCTGACATTACAGGTAACCCTTGTGGCATCGCCCCGACATTGCACGATCAGTGGTCCTTAGTTCGACTACTGTCTTTTTGCATGTTAATGAACAGAAATATAACTACTGAAATATCATTTTTTAAAAAGCATTTTTAAGCGGTTAATATAACCAGGCATAGAGAGTATGATTCCGGAAAATGATACACTGTACATCGTTCAAATATATATTATCCACTAGCATCCAATGGGTCACCAGACATGACACAGCTTCCAGACAGACACCTGTCTGGGAAATCCCAGACGTTCATGCTATACTGGTTCAGCGCTGGCCCAACGTCTTTGATGTCGCCCCAGCACTAATCCAATATTTGCTTACGGTAATGTCTTGCGTTTGCCGTGCTCATACCGTCACTCGTCTTAAGTACGAGGCATTGAACCAGTGTTGGCCTGATATGGGACCAACGTCACAGATGGTGTGCCAACATTAGGACAACATCGCGTCGGGACATAACATTACATAACTAATCCCCCGGTCACTT